>JANHMN010000013.1:18017550-18092161 GCA_030674055.1 Rhabdomys pumilio
GAGAGAGAGAGAGAGAGAGAGAGAGAGAGAGAGAGAGAGAGAGAGAGAGAGAGATCTGGGCTTGGCGGTACATGACTATAATCTCAGCACTCAGGAAATGGGAGGCTCACAAGTTACGGCCAGCATGGCTACATACCACTTAACCATGCTCAGCCTGAGCTAACTGCTGATACATTGTTTTAAAGTAAATAAATAAACAAACAACACCCCAAAATAAATAAATGTGAACTAAAAGGGATCTGAGCATAAATACCAGTGGTTGAGCATTTCCCTAGCCTGCCCTAAGGCCATAGGTTTGATTCCACTGTATTACAAACTAGGAATAATTTTAAGATTCTGTCCACACTGAAAAGAGAGGAGTATGAAGACTCATAGATTTAATTAATTAGTTAATAAACTAATCATTTTTTGAGACATGGCCTCTTTTATAGCCCTAGCTGTCCTGCCCGGCACTCCCTATGTGGACCACGTTCTCCTCAAACACACAGAGATCATTGTGGTCATAGATCTTTGTAGGGTCACCTTATAGATTCTGACTTTCTTACCATATGGATAGGTAGGTTAGAATTTCTCATATTGTGTTGCTGATTATTGATTCTTTTGACTTAACTTTTCCACTCTAAATGCTGGTTTATGTTTTTGCATGACTGAATACATAAAATGGTAGTAAGAGAAACATTGTTACAACATGCTTGCCCCATTGTGAAATGTTATGGCTAACGTGTGTGTGTGTGTGTGTGTGTGTGTGTGTGTGTGTGTGTGTGTGTAAGTAAAATCTGTGCAAGCACAAATTCTGGATACCATATTGAGTGGCATACTTAATAGTTATATGTTTGAACACATTAATTTGATGAAAGAATTTACTCACTTTTCTATGGTCATTCAGCTTTAAAAGACGTCCATTTGCAGAGGCTGGTGAGGTGGCTCAGCGGTTAAGAGTGCATGCCGCTCTTGCACAGGACTAGAGTTCAGTTCCCAGAACCAGTGTCAGACATTTGACAACTGCCTGTAACTAGTTCCAGAGGATCCAAAATGCTCTTCTGACCTCCGGAAGCAACAAGCATTTTTGTGTACACACACACACACACACACACACACACACACACACACACTGCACTTGACGTCTGAAGGTATAAATGTGTCCAGCCCATCTGACATACTAGGTTTAAGCCATATAAAGAAAACATTTAGAACAGCTTTCTTTGTGTGAATTTAGGTTATCTAAAGACTTCAATAAAACAATAACAAGTCGACCATAGTGGCACATGGCGTTGAACTGAGATCTCAGAAGTCAGAGGCAGGTGGATTGATGTCAATTTGATGCCAGCATGGTCTACATAGTGAATTCAAGACAGCCAGAGCTATACAGTGAGATCCTGTATTGTAAAAACAATGACAAAAAGTAATAAAAATAAGAAAGGACATTAAAGCTGATATAGCACCAACTATCAGCTCTTATCTGACAAGTTCTGTGGTCGGGCACAGTCACTGCCCTCTAAGTTATGTCCTATCTTCTTGTTAACAGTGACTAAAAAGTAAAATGTAAACTACTAAAAAGATTCTGCTTCGATCTACAGCAACAGTGGTTATCAAGGTGGATATTTTAAGTGAAATTTTGCCTGGATAAATAATCTATTGCTTTAAAAACTGTTTGAAAGCCGTACACACACACACACACACACACACACACACACACACACACTAATGATAGAGTTAAAAAACAAACCTATCTTTGTGGCATGCCACCGTGTCTAGAAAATTCAAGCGTTTCACTGACTAGTAATTAAACCTGGCTATTCCTTTGCTGGGACTTAAAGAACTATTTTTATATTTTTCAGCTTAACTTTTAAACAGGATTTCCCATCTGGTAGATTAATGTTATACACCTTCCAAACAGACCAGATGCCTGCCCAGATTTTGAAAGTTATAGGTTTCTAGGTGTGGTGACTCTTGCCATTAATTCAAAAAAAGCCTGGACTACATGTCTAGACTCCATTTCAACAAAAGGAAAACAACAAGAAACAAAAACAATAATTACAGGCCATCACACAAGACAAAATATACACAGTCAGTGTACATCAAAGTTGCCACACTGCCCTATGTGGAAAACACCCCTAGGAAGAATGCACATAAAAGACAAACATTGCTGTATTTAAGGAAAGATTAGGGATTTCTTGTTTCTTCTCTTTCTATCCATCATATCACATTTATCATTATAATACGCCTTCATTTAGACAAATATGTCCTTTTTAGGAGTCTAAAGAGATTGTGAACAAATAGCAAACTGTTGGCTTTAAAAAACATTAATATATAGAGACTTCAATAAAACACATTTAGCATATTTTCTTGAAATAATGAAAAGGACATTGAACTCCCATATTAACGATGTTTAATTTTTTTTAATTTAACATTCATGACATTAAATACTGGGTAACCATTGTTGAGAATTCTAACTACACAACTGATTCAAAATACTCAACAACATAGGAGTGTTCGATACAATTCTATTTGTAGCTAAGCGAACAAGATAACACTTAGTAATTATTTGAGTTGACCTAGAAATCCGATATAAATATATATAAATTGATACAATATACAAAAATCTCCTTTAAGGGGGGACATGAACCATATATTCAAACCTCTAAAAGATTTCAAAGGATAACGCTGTTTCTCACAATTTCATGTCTCAGCTTAGCATGAGGAGAGAGGGAGAAAGTAGTAAAGAACCCCAGAGGAGCAGCTCAGCAGAAAAAGAGACTCAAGAGCAGCCTTCCTGCTCCATATCCTTCTTGACTGCTTGCCTGCGGGGCACTAGTAGTGTTAGCTGCAAGTGAGAAGGACTCCTTGAGATGCAAACTCTTGTATTAACACGTCTTCAAGGGGTCCTCTCTTTTTTGTCGACTCAAACTTTTGGTAGACATTGAGCATTTCTGGGGGTGTGCTCCGCAATGTTCCTGTCTTGTCTACCACTGGAGCTGTGGGCGTGGTTTGCAGGTGCGCTCACCCACGCATGTGCGCGAGGGAGTCAGAAGCCTATACTCTCTTCCTCTATAGCTCTCCAACTTATTTACTTATTTTGAGACTGAACCTAGCACCTGCCATTTAGTATGGCCTGGCTGGCCAGTGGATCTCTGAGTCCACTTGTCTCTGTCCCCAGCACCTGATGTTACAGATGCACTGCGGGTGATGGGTTTCTGAGTTTACTCTCTCGTCCTTGTGTGGCAAACATTTTACCCGCTGGACAACTTTAATCTTGATCTTCAGCTGAGCATGTCCAAAAATGTCTCTACTGTCTTAACTTCTTGAACCTTCACCTAAGCATTCTCAGAGTGTACTACCCGTATAAGCATCCTTAGAAGTGTGCCTAATGCTAAATGCTTTCCTACATAAACATAGATCCGCTGTCAAAGGAAGATCCCAATGCGTCTCATAACTTTAGAAATAACTCCCATGTTCTTTTTTTACCAGCTGCAGGCAATATATCTTTCTCCAGCCTGTTTTTCCTTGGCTATGCCTGTTCCGATTTTTCGAGAATCCATTGTGTTTGGTTACAGTTGCAGCATCCTGAGAGGCAATTTGTAAGGCATTTGCCTTACTGATATTAAAAAGGCCTCTCCCCCACCTGCCATAAATCTTTTTGCTGCATCATTCTGTCCTCTACATTAGAAACAGTCTTGGCTGAGCTTCCCCAAAGATAACTCCAATTCTCTTGAAAAAGCTTCAACTTCCTTATTGCTTTCTCTTCTAGCTCCTGAATCACTTTGACTTCCTATGGGCATAATGGCCATGTTAGGACTGGACAATGTGGGCTTACTCAAGCCAGATTGTCACGTGGTTGGGTGTTTCTCTCCTGAATTATCACACAGTAGCAAAGCCTGGTTGCACTTCTGCAATATGACCTTTGGATAAAAGGAAAGGCCCTTTGCCTGCCACAACTTATATCTGGTGCTTTATCTGTCTCCTGTCTGTTATCATTTGAGCGCCACAGTCTATACCATTGTGAGGTCATGCACCAGCTGAACAATGAGGCTTGTAAGCCGTAGCAACAAACTGTGTCTCTAGTGATGGACTTGAAGAGCCACTGAGCACCAGGGCACATGGTCCTCATTCTGCTAATATTTCTGTTCTGTACTCCTCATCTTGGTGCTCCTTTGCCCTGAAATTAGTCATAATTTAGTCATATCTGCCAAATCTGACAACAAGACTATGGACCTCACCTCTTTGAGCTAAGACTACTTGTATCCTTCTAAGGCTACATTGATGCTCTCTTCCAGTGGTATGTGATAACCCAGTGTCAGGCAGTTATTTCTGCTCAGTGTAAATACTCCTTCCTGGAAAGGGGTGGTGGGGAAGAGGCGCTGAAACTCAGAAAGCCCATAAAACGTTTAATCAGGCTCAGGAAGCTCAGACAAATTCTAAGATGCACAAGACCTATCCCCAAGATTCTGATAGTGGTAAGCACTTTCTTGGGCAGGGAAGTCTGGCAGGAGCTGCAGAGAGTCTCCGAGAACTGTGCAAACTGGGCAGGGAGTCAGCTGAATTTGAGTTTTCCATGCTTCCTTAAGTAAACCCTCATGCACGCTCCTGTAAGTGAGCCCAATAAACTCACTGGTTGACCAAGAGTCACTTCAAGGGAGCATTCTTTGGCCTACAGTCAGTGTCCTATCTGAGTGAATAGCTATTTGTTTACATTTCCCCAGAAGGCTCATAACACTCATCCTCTGCAAATCATATAATTCCCAGACCTAACTCCCTGTATATTTTCTGAGAGTTTCAACTACCAGTTACAGATTTAGCTAACTGTAGGCCGACTAAGACTCATGGAACAATTTTTAAATTCACACTACAACAGTACAATCAATGTTAATAATTAGATAAATAAGTTTCCTTAAGAGATCCTCAAACAGAATGGGTCCTAGCCAGCTTCTTTGACTCTCATTTCCATGATACAATTTTCCAAATACAGGCTCCTTGGTATCCAAGGAACGGGACCAGCAAAAGACCTAAAGATACTTAAGCACTAGTCAAAGCCAGAGAAACCCAGAGGAAGACACAGAGGAAGGAGTCTAGGAGCTAGAGAGGTTCAGGATACCACAAGAACACAGCCCACAGAATAATGGGCGCATAGTGGTTCACAGAGACTGAAGTGACAATCATGGATCCTGTATGGGTCCGACCTAGGTCCTCTGCATATACATTATGGCTATGGCGGTATAGCTTGGTGTTCTTTTGGGACTCCTAGCAGTAGGAGTGGGGAGTATCTCTGACTCTCTTTCCTGGACTTGGGATCCTTTTCCTCTTACTGGATTGCCTCATCCAGTCTTGATATAAGGGTTTGTGCATAGCCTTACTGTAATTTGTTTATGCTGTGTTCAGTTGATATCCTTGGGAGGCCTGCTCTTTTATCTTTCTAAAGGAAAATGGAGGAGGAGTGGATCTAAGGGAGTTGTGGGGAGGGGGACTGGGAGGAATGGAAGAAGGAGAAACTGAAGTTAGGATGTAATATTTGTAAAGAATAAAGATAAAATAAGTAAAAAAGATACTTAAGTGTTGATGTTTCCATAACACTTTAATTTTATTTGGAGAAGAATAAAACTATTTCAAGGCGTACATGAATAAAGAGTACAGGCCTATGAGCCTTCACATAGGTACATACTACAATGAAGAAAATTAACATTCTCACCAGCTTCCTATGTCCCTTGGTAGTCACTCTCTTGCCTCCTACCCCAAGGAAACCATTGCTGGGGTTACAGTCACCTCAAACTGATAAATACTTCCTAGGTTTCCATCTAAGTGAAATTATAAGTGTATGTGCCTCTTACTTTCTTGGACTGATTTTCCTTCCTTGAACTACATACCACTATAGTGGTGAGTGATACATGTCTATATTCGGTTCCTTTCCCACTGCTGAGTAGTGAGTAGGTCACCATATAGATTTGATACAATGTAATTATCTATTCAGTGAATACTGTTTTGCATTTTTGCTACTATGTAGCAATTTCCTCCAAATTGCAATACCTCCTCCTACAGTTACTCGGGAAGTAAATAAAACCTGCAAGTCTTAGAAACCTTCTGAGGCATCAAAGACTCCCAGACTCTCAAACTCCAAGAACCCCAGGCTCCCAAATTCTCAGCCCCCCACCCCCAGGGTTTTATAACTGCTGAAGAGAGAAGGCCATTCCACAGGATGAACTGAATACTGGTGAGGAACGTGGGGAGCTGGCTCTTGTGAGCTGTGTCCTGTGTTGTGGGCTTTTCCCAGATACAGTTGACTTTGAATCTCCTGTGCTCTGCAAGCAACCTCTCACCTCTAGTCCTGTAAATAACCTCACTGGACTTGCTATTCCACTAAGCCAGGTATGGGTGGAATAATTTTTCTGGGGAGGGGGGGCGCTTTGTCATTGGTCCCTTATCTGGGGTGACTTGATAAATGTTTGCACCTGCCCAAGAAAAATCATTCAACATTGACTCTTGGAAATATGTCTGAAGTCTGGGGTTGTAGAGATGGCTTTTTTTAAACAGCTCTAACCAGAGCTGTTTTCTAGAGGCCCCTCATGCAATTCCCAGCACCCACAAAATGGCTCACAACCATCTGCAACTCTAGTTCCAGGGGATCTGACATCCTCTTCTGTCCTCCGCAGGCACCAGGCAAGCAAAATGCCTGTTCACACTAATAATAATGATAATTTAAAAGCCTGAAGTAGATAATGTATGTAAGTCACTGATGGACTGATTGATTGGTTGGTTGGTAGGTTGATTGTTTGGTTGATTAATTGACTTGGGAGTGTATGTTCCATGGCATGCATGTGAAAGGACAGACTGTGGGAGTTAGGCTTCTCTCCTTGTATCACATGGGCTCCAGAAATCAAACTCAGGCTTAGCAGCAGGCTCCATTATCCACTGAGCAACATTGCCTACTTTCTGTGCAAGTCCTAATGCAGGAAATATCCTTCCATATGTCTTGGATATGAGATTTTTTTTGTGTGGTTCTGGGACTTGAACCCATGTCTTTTATGTACTATAAAGCATCCTGCCATTGCGCTGTACCCTCTTCCAGCCTCTCACTTCTCTTCAAGTAGATGTGTTGAACAGTTTAAGAAATGGTGGATGGCGTTCCAAAGTCAGTGGAGTGTATTTCGTTTCCCCCAAGAACATGTAAAGATTCCACTTGCTCCACATAACTTTGTTTCAAACTTTAGCCTTTCCACTCATGTGATGATACCTCATTGTGGTTTCAAATGTTTCCCTGGTGACTAATGTTCAACACCTTTCTCATGTGCTTATTAGCCATTTGTACATTTTTTGTCCCACATATCTGTTCAAAGCTTACGTAATTTCCTGCCAGGTTGAAGGATTCATTTCAAATCAATGCCTGTTAAGACTTGGTCTTCAGAAAAATCCATTTCCTCCTGTTCAATGTGAGGCTAAGGAAGTAACCAGCCACGTTGATGTTCACCAAATCAAGGTGACCACAGGGGAGTCATTCTAGTCTGCTCGGTCACATCACCTCCTTTGTTAAACATAGGAGCCAGTGGGCTTCTATGGCTCTGGTAAAATGCTTAAGACAAAACAATTTAGGCTGGGGAAATATTTGTGATGATTTATGGCTTCAATCTATGGTCACCTGACCTGTGACGTCACAAAACAGTTCGACAGGATCCTGGAGTAGAATATGCATCATGGCTGCTGGGAAACAGATGGAAGAGGATGGACCTAAGCACCATTGTCCCCTTAAAGGCTTCTAATGAACCAACTTCTTCCTATAAGGCCCCATCTCCTAAAAATTCCATTACCCCCTTGATGGCACCTCAGGCTGCTAGAAGCATAAGATCTAAGCCTTCAGTACATGAGCCTTTTTGGGGTGACTTCAGATCCAAGTGACAGAGGACCTTCACTTCTGCGTTTGTGTCTTTTTCTCCCAGGACACATGTTAGCTGTTAAAAGGGTCAGTTGCAACTTGATGCCCCATTTTGAGTTAGCTGTTTCTTTATCGGATATCTGAGGTGGATACTGCTAAGTAAGCACTAGGCCTGGCCCAGGAGCTACTTGAAAGCCTTGTTGTAATGGGACAATGAAATATTTGTGAGTTTTATTTTGCTTTTATGGTTTACTTTTCTAGGGAGTTAATTTAAGGGGAATACCTTTCTCTAAATGTATAAGCAAGCAAAGGTATAGCTAATGGAACTATGTCTAGAATATATCCATTTAAAAAATGTAGTAGGTAATTTAAAACAATGAGTCACTTAGCTCAGCCATCTCCAGGACATGTTTTGGCCTCCGTGATGAATAGCCACTCATTCTTAGTCTTCAGTAGCTATTTCTAAGCTGAGGAATAAGGATCATCGGCTATCAAAATCTGTGTCGCTTGATAAAATAGACAAAAAATTGGAGTCACATTTGATATACTAGATGTCATTTCCACTTCAAGCTACTGTGAGAGAAGAGACAAGGCACTTTTTTTTTTTTAGACGAGGCGTTTTCAAGACACATTCTTTAATGTTTTAATAATTAAAAGGAATTCTAGTATCCAAAGGCAAGGTATTTCCCTTTTCTGTCTCTCCTTGTTCATGGGTATTTATTTAGTGAGAAGAGGATTGCCCTATAATCAAAGGCTAAGCTGGGTTAATGGCTTTGGGGCTCTGCCTTAGGAAGGTTTGCTGAGCTGCCTGCGGGGTTGGAGGGGGGGGTGTTAGTGTGGGCGGCTCTGCTTCCAGGTTCTAATCAGTGAACGACAGCCAGCAGTGTTCTGTGTCCCACAGGCCCCCACCCGCCTACATTCTCTCAGAGTCAGCTTCTTGCTTGCTTGCTCCTGGATACAAGTGTCCAGTCTATTGTTACTCGGTTCATGGAGGGTGAGGCTATGAGAGACGTAAGGAGTCCTTACGAGATAGGTTCCCCTTTCCTCCAAAATGACTTTGGTTGCTTATCAAGTCGTTAATTAAAAACTTCTTTTAACTCTTTGGATATATTTCCGAATGAGTAGGATCTGGAGGAGGATTTGAACTTTGAGCTTTGAAAGGGAAAATAAAATAAAATAAAATAAAGTGACTCACATAACCAAATAGCTTGATTCTGCTCCCTTCAGGGCAGCTCAGAGCAAAAGCAGTTTAGGAAGACCTCTGGCTTTGCCCCTCCCTCTCCTGATGTAGCCTCAGGACTGAATTCCCCTCTCCCTCTCCCTCTGGTGCCTGAGTATCATGATGCCTTATACAAGGCTGGGAGTTATACAAGCCTCTACTGAGACTTGCAAGAGGCGGGAGAAAGTTAACTCAATGGAATACTACATTTCAAGATTTAAAAAAAAAAAAGTGTGGAGGGGGCGGGGGAGTTGGTTCAAAGGCTCTGAGGAGAGTTACTGTCTGATAACATGATTCTTACTCACGTGAAATATTGTGACTCCTTGGAAATATTTTCTGAATAATTCATGAAAGTGACTCAGGAAAAGGATGGCTTACCTGCAGCATGTATTTAAGACCAACAAATCTGCTTTGCTTGGAGAACTGACGCCTTCTACTTTTATTTACTGAGATAAAAAACAAAACAAAACAAAAAACAGAAAACAAAACAAACAACAACAACAAAATAAAAACAGAGCATGGTCCTGAGAGATGACTTAGGGGTTAAGACCGAATATTGCTCTTGCAGAGGACCCTGGTCTACTCCCTAGCATCCACGTGACCACCACCACCAGTAACTGTGGTTCCAAGGGGCTCTGACTCTGGCGTCAGAATGTCTCTGTATACAAGGCATTCATACACTTAAAATCAAAAAAAAAAAAAAAAATTAAGAAGAGATCTTTAAAATTACAGAGTAGATCTGTGACAAGAGTTTTTTGTTTGTTTGTTTGTTTTCTCAAGTCTGGATGTTTTCTGTGATAATTATAATCTTAGCTATGCAAACCACAGTGCCATCCAAGAACGGAACAGTCAATCAATGAAGGATCTTCATAGTATGTACATAGTATGTAGAGAAAATTCCATTAACCAACATGAAAATGTGTAAAAATTCTCATTTAAGATCATAGGTTCTCCAGTCATATTTATTCGTCTCCATTTTCTTCAGGTATCTATCAAAAGGTCCGTTATGACCTAACACAGAGGGTCTCTTCATAGTGTAACATCCGTGATTAGTCCGAGGCAAAACTTCAGAGGAGACTGTCTGGGACCCCAGGGATTTTTAGTTTACCTATAAATATGTTCCATGTGAAATAATCAGGAAGCATCCCTCCCAGTGCTCAGGGAGAACATCAGAGGAACTCCGGGGTGTGGAGTTAAGAGGGTCTTAGAACAGGAATTCAGGAGGCCTGGTCAGTTCTTTTGTTCCAAGATGATTGCTTTTATCTTTGTTGATCTTAGCCTTTTCTTCTGAAAACTCCTTAATTCAAGGTCAGTCAATTCACTAGGACAGCAGCTACTTACTTGAAGAGTGCACCGGGAGTCAGAACAACTCAAAACCCTTTTTTGGATTTGTCAGCTGAAAACCTTGCCAACCTTTTGGCCTTCACATGTGTTTCAGTGAGTGGGCTTAACCCACTGTCCAAGGGGACATTATCCTAACACCTCGCACTACATATTGGTTTCATTGTGGCATTTCATCTGAAAGTATCACCTTTGATAATTGCAAGTCAGCATTGCAGATCAATACTGAATAGGATGTTAGGCTGGAGAACTCCCTTAGTAACTTGTTATACTTTTAAAGTCTTATAATTAATCAGCTGAAAAAAATGATACAATTGTTGGCCCTTCATTGACTTTAACATAGGGGCTTATCTTTAGACTCTCAGATCCTGGATGAGGAGGCATTTGAGAACTTAGCATCCCAGTAGACAAGTGGGATGTCTTGGCACCTTTCAACTAACATCAGACATGGCTCGCAGCTATCCATCATTCCTCTTTGCATTGTCTCCTCTTTCTAAAGTAAAATTTACTTAAGCTCTACACAGTTGACTCTTGTGGTTGTGTTTTCATAACACTGAACCATGATATGGGAAGGAAAGCTTAAGCAACCCGAGCTGTGGACTCTGTCTAGGAAGACAGTTTTGCTGAGGTGAAGAAAGCTCTGGTCTAAGAACCAGGAAACCTTGTTCTGTCAAACAGTTCAGTTGACCATGAACAAGTTACTTCTTCCTTTTCACGGTTTTTAGTTACCCTGTCAGTAAAATTACCCAGTTAGACTGGATAATCCCCATGATCCCTTCCTCGGAATGGATACTTGGTGATCTACTGTTTCAAAATACCTTGACATTTCTTACAAAGCCCTTTCACAAATATTTTATAAGTTTAGCCTCACAAGAATCCCTCATGGAGACAGGGTGGGACCTCAGTAGACTGAGAGATAACTGGGATATATCATTTTAGATGTGGTTCCCAAGTGGAACATAACCTCAGGTCTTCTGCTGAGTTCTGTGTCCTCCACAGAGAAACACACAAGAGGAAGCTTGTTTGGAAGAGCTGGTTCCATTCAGGGATCACTACTGTGAGAAATATTTCCTTTAGTGACTCAAAGCATACGGAACTCAAAACTAAAAGTGAGTAGCAGACACAAGGGTGCCTAGCAGTTCTTTTACTGTATTCTAAATATCAAGGTGGCTATTCTTCCCCAGTCTTATTTTTTTATAATTCATAGTAATGTACGTTCTGCCTGCTATCATTTCTCAAATGTTTTTAGTCTGTTAAAAGTCATTTTCCTTTTAATCTTTTTCCCCAAGGCCTTTTTTTTTTCTTCATTGCTTTGTTCTTCCAAGTTTCCTGTACCTTATCTTTAAGAGAGCAACTTTGCAGGACTGAAAAGAAGAACCAGGCCCTTGTGGGAAAGTATGAAGACGTGCTGTGCTGAAAGAGTGTCATTCAGTTATGGGCCCTGTCTCTGTGGTTTATTTTAATTTTAATTTTATTATTATTATTATTATCATTATTATTGCTGTGGAAAGACACCATAACCAAGGCAACTTATAGAAAAAAAGAGTTTATTGTACTTACAGTTTCAGAGGGTGAGTCGATGAATATGGCAGGGAAGGGTGCTGAGACAACCACCACCAGGCTGGGGGGTGTGGTTCAGGGAGGCAATGCTAGCTGGAAACATCCTGGGCTTTTAATTGTGAATGGCTTGGGCTTTTGAACCTCAAAGCTCACCCCAGTTGACATATGTGTTGCAAAAAGTCCACACCTCCTAATCCTTCCCAAGCGATTCCACCACCTGAGACCAAGTATGCGATACATATGAACCAATGGGGCCCATTCTCCTTCAAACCACTACAGGTTCCCTCACCAGAAATGTGGTGATAAGACACAGAAAACTTGGAAGAACAAAGCAATGAGGAAAAAAAGGCCTTGGGGGAAAAAGAGTAAAAGGAAAACTGACTTTTAATAGACTAAACAACTTTTAAATAGACTCAAAAACATTTGAGAAATGATAGCTGGCAGAAAGTACATTAGTATGAATTATATTATAAAAAGTAAGGCTAGGGAAGGATAGCCACCTTGATATTTAGAATACGGTAAAAGAACTGCATGTCCAAAACAGTAATATGGAATAGGAAATAGTGACTAAAAGATATGATGTATAAATTCAATTCCTGAATCTTCCATTCTTCACATAAAAAGTGTGTGTTGTTGTTGTTGTTGGTGGTGGTGGTGGTGGTGTATGTGTGTGTGTGTGTGTGTGTGTGTGTGTGTGTGTGTGTGTGAAGGATGTTTGGTAGCTTCTTCTACTAGTCTTATAACTTGTCCAGAGGTCTGAATTATCTGAAAATATTGAATGTAAATTAAAAAGAATGTTGGGATAGGAGTACAGCCATTGAATAAGTAGACACACCACTGGTCCTTAACAGAGGCAAGAAAGATTTCATAGCACATATACTTCCTGAATTCCTGAAGGTTGGACTTTGAACAGAGAAATTGGGGTGGGGACATAACTCAACACATAATATAAAGAATTTTATTTAAAAATGTTGCCTTCTTTCCCTGTCTAAGCTGGGATAAAACATAGGTCTGTATATAATACAGGGTTCCATTTCCAAAAGTCTTAATTAAAACCGAAACAAAAACCAACAAAAACCTCACACTGATTTTAGTAAAGAAACTTCTCGGCATATAGCTCAGTGGTAAAGTAGGATTAGGTAGGCACTGAGTTCAGTCTTCAACACAAGGAGTGAGAGTCAGGAGTGGGGGAGGGGAGCTTGTTTTCTTAATCCCAAGCAAGTCTTACATGTACTAATAAATCTCCATTACTGAAGTGGAGAAGTCAGGCAACATGCTCCTGAACTCCAGACTAACCTAATTAAGAGGCCAGGGAAAGGGAGACTGAAAGTTCAAAACCAGCCTGAGAAATGTATCAAGCCTCTGGCTTTCAAATAAAAATGAGAGCCAGGAAGATGTCTCAGCAAGCAAAGGAGCTTGCCACCAAGCTGGACAGCCCTGGTCCTATCTCAGAGATCCACACGGGAAAAGGAGGGCCAACTCCTGGAAGTTCACCTCGGGCCCTCACACAGGCTTGCCATGGAGGTAGCTCACTCAAAATACACAAACGCCAATACAAACCAAACACATTAGAATGAGGAAAATGGGCTCCAGATACTGCCTGGCATAAGGCCCTGGGTTCGATAGGAGAGGGGGCGCAAGACCTTCCCACTTTCTACAAGATGTATTAAAAAATGAATGAGGTGTGGATGTGGTTTTGTTTAGCTCTATAATAGAATATAGTGGTGTTACGTTGGTTTCATTTGGGGGTGTTTTTATTGTTGTTGTTGTTGTTGTCGTTATTGTTTTAATGTGGTTGGTTGTCTTATGTTTTTGTTTGGTTGGTTTTGGGTTTTGGCGTTTGTTTGGTGTTGGAATTGAACCCAGGACCCTTTGCATCTACCACTGAGCTATATCCCAGCCCTTGGGATCTGTTGAGGTGTTTTTTGAGACTGTTCCTCCTGCCTCTGCCTCTGGATGCTGGAACTCCTGGCATGTACCACCACACCCAGCTTCCAGAGTACAGTGTAAACAGAAGCTTTGCGAGGGTGAGTGCCTAATCCTCTTTAAGGGGTGTTAAAGGGAAAAATAATTTTTTAATAAAAATAGTTTTGTGGATTTATGTGTGTTCATGTGTCTGCAAGTGGACATGTGTTTATGTGTGATCATGTGCGTGCGTGTGTGCGAGAATGTGTGCGTGCGTCTAGTACTCAGGAAGTTCTTTCCTACCCCTGATACTGTTAGGCTCTGTTAGAAAACAGTACTTTTCTAAACTCAGTTCTGTTTCAGGTTTCATGTGCGGCTCTTTGATCTATGTGTGGAGTTAGTTTTTCTCCAAGGTGATAGTCAGGGGTCTAATTGCCTGCCTGGTACTCTTTGGAGACTTTCTGCTTTTTTTTTTTTTTTTTTTTTTTTTTTTTGTATACAAGTTCTTTCATTGGTCTGATGTTCTCTGAGTTAACTCAGAAAGACCCAAAGATCTGCCTGTCTCTCTGTCTCCAGAGTTGGAATTACAGGCAGGTGCCATTTCACACGACTTTTTCAAATATGGATTCTGGGGATCTCACTCAGGTTTCTGCATCGAGTGTTCACACTGCAAGCACTTCAGCATCTGAGCCCGACCCCCTACAGAATAGCCTTTGTAAGGGATACATCTATGGTAGAAGGCATACAAATGCCATGCTGGTTCTCAAATACATTCTGCTGGGAGCCCAAAGAAACATAGTCACGATAGAAGTTACTCCTTCTAAAGTCAACATGTCCATAGATCTAAGAATTAATCTATTTACTTGTTTAAAAAACATAAAACTAGATTTATTTGCTGCTTTAATAAAGGCATCGCAGAGACGACATTAATTGTAGTAGCAAGCCTTCTCCATTGTTCTCTAAATACACCCCAGAGTTTAAAATGCAATCTTCATCTGTCATGTGCCAACCTGCACTGCGCATCTTAATGTGGGCAGGCACCGAACATCCCTTTGATGTGGTAAGACAGGTTCTACCCAATTCCCTTCTGACACCTCGGGGCTCATGGATAAACTCTGGAGATTAAAAGAAGGAGGAAACTCAGAAGCCATTTTTAGAAGCCTTCCCTAAATTTCTATTCAAGCAGTGACCAGTTTAATTATTAGCCTTGGGCCTGCCCTTCCCATGACAATCCGTAAAATGATAATGAGAGCCTTGGGGGGGTGGAGGGGAACTGTCGTTGAAGGTACAAAACCATCTCAGAAAAACTAAAAGCTGCTTGCTGTGTGCTCCATGCGGGCAGCCGCATGTGGGAGACGGATCTGAGAGTGCCACCTTGAGCTTTGCAGTCACCAGCTCAGGCATCTGTGCGTTGTGATTGGTGTCCCAGTGTGAGCACTCCCAGTGTGAGCACCGCAATTAAATCCACAACTGGCAATGACAGGCCAAGCCCAGTTGATGTAAAATTCTGGCACAAGGATCAGGATGAGAAGGAAAGAATCTAGCATTTCCCGAACACATACTGCTCGTGAGGAGGCCAGCGCCTCTCCAGCTTCAGGGTGCTTTGTGTAGGAGATGGTCTGAAGAAACAAAGTCCAATTCACAGCCAGGGAAGCGGCCTCAGATTCTGCATTGTTAACATGTTTTTAGAGTGCGCCGTCTGTTGACCTCCCTGTCACATGTTGTGAAGCAAGAGCCAAGAGGTTTCATGCATATTCGTCACAATGAATTCGAAAGTCATTATTATCTTTCGAAATAGAAAACAGTGGGGTTGAATAATTGTTCAGTGGAGAAATAACGAAGGTTTTTCTAACAACAAAGTTCACATTCTTTCCAATACGGCAATAACACTTCCAGAAGTAGCAGAGTCTTTATTCTTACTTGATTTTTGAACTTTGAGAACAAGGCTGGAGACATGGCTCAGCAGGAAAAGCGCTTGCCGTACAAGTGTGAAGTCCTGAGTTCAAGCCCCCGGCACATACCTAAAGCAGAAAACAGCAGCAGCTCTCTAATCCCAGAGCTCGAAAGGCAAGATGGGAGTGGGAGCCTGGAGGCTACCCAGAAGCTCACAGGCCAGCTGGCCTACCATACGCAGTGGTGAGCAAAAACTCCTCGTGTCTCAGACACTTTACGCGGGAAGTTGTTCTCTGATCTCAGACACATAGAGTGGTATACTTGTGCTTGCACGCCCACACACAAACAGGTACACAGTCACAAACATACATAAAAAAAAATAATTGAGATCACAGTGTGTCAAATATGCAGCATCTGTCTACGTTTCCAATTCTCAGCCTGGGTAGAATACATACAACACACTGGTATTGAGTCCCAGGACTGCAATAATTATTACCAAATAAATAATAAGTAAAGGAATTATAAAAGCACAGGGTTTTCCCCCACACTGGTAACGGGTTGAGCATTTAAGAAAAGTAACCACCTGAGTCGTACTGTAGTTTTGCAGACTCAAGTAGGCAATGCCTATTTTGTGGTTTTATCAAAGAGCTTTGTCCTCTCAGGCTAAGAACGTCTTAGCATCCCTCTCACGCACTTCAGCGGCACTAAGTGGAGTTTCAGAGGGCACATGGAACGAAACTCGCTGGTTTCATGATGCCTGGGATAGGTTTAAACCTGTATCTTATAACAGGGTGCTGATGTTTGGCGTCTAATTATGGCACTTTTAATTGTAACGTGTAAGCAACAATAGCCACCTCCCCCATCCTGTGCTTTTACCAGGTGAATGATCTTTATCTACCAGTCCAATTATATGACACCTATACAGAAAAAATTAAAAGCTCAATGGCAAAATATTTCCCATCTCTGAAGTCCATAACCTTTCTAGTAGGAACTCTTCATGAGATTGCAGTTAAGGTAATTATCTTTTCTCCAGCCAGAGACTATACCCATACGTTCCTCGCTGTAGTTCTGATTAGTAAATAAAGGCCCACGGAAGCAAATATTTTCCAGAAAACACTAAGAGTGACTGCGGTTTGCTCACCATTTTTTTCCTGACTTTTAAGAAGCACACTTTGTGTTCTGTAATAGTTACCTTGTTAAAGATGTCTCTGGGCTGTTGGTATATTTAATATACTGTTAAAATGTGTAGTTAGCTGAACATATTCTATTATTTATTAACAGAACTTAATGGTGTACTTAATATATCAAACACAATATTTTCTCCTGTGTATGTTTTGAATGAGATATATTCATATATGAATTTCCCGGCAAAATATCATATTTCATATTAAAATTAAGTTGTTAAGTATTTTTATAAAGACTTTATATGCTAAGATAACACTATGATGTAATTCACAAAGGGTGGAACTTGTCGTAGCCAGGTCAACCTCTACAAAGATCTTGTCTCCATAGACATTTAGAGGCCAGTCTGGGTAGGAGAGACAACGCAGTGGTTAGGTGGTTAGGCATGTACATTGGTCTGACAAAGGCCCTGAGTACCTTTGGTGACTTGCACCTGCCCGTCACTTACGCTTGCCTGTCACTCAGTCCCAAGGCTATCTGAAGCCTCTGGCCTTCACAAACACTTGTATTTGTTATTACCTATATGCACATGCACACAAACACACACAACCTAAAAAATAAAATAAAACTTGAGTGCAGGTGTGCATGCAGCAGAACATGCAGGCAGAGATCAGAGGACAACCTCAGACACTGTTATCTTCCTTCTGCAGAAGGTTTAGTGTTATTAAAGGGAAATTAATGGGAAAGCCTGTAGTTAATTAAACAACAGAGAATTCCTGAACCACAAAAAGGACTTCCTTTCAATGACTGTCGTAAAGACATGCAGAAAAATGAGTCTTCTACTGGCCATTTTGCAAAATCCTCTATTTTTGTTTCTCTGTTGGATAACAGTCTCACATGACATCAGAATTTAAAGAATTCACACCCAACTATATTTACTTGACAAGAAAGAAAAAAATATATGGATTTTTTTTTCAGTTTCTTAAAGATAATTATCTTTAGGTTCTTCAGTGTAATTATCAACCAATGATCAAATGCTCTGGCATAAATATTAAGGAGAACTGTGAATGTTTCAATGGCTCTTTAAGCAAGTATATCTCTATGAAATGAGTATAGTTATAGTATTTAGAGATGCATAATTTTTTTGAGACAAGATATCATGTCCCTCCAGGGTAGCCTTGAACTCTTTATGTAACCAAGGATGGCCCCTATATCCTGATAATTCCCCCTCTTCCAAGTGCTAGTATTTTCCTTCTGCAGAAGGTTTAAGTGTTATGTTAAAGGAAAATTAATGGGAAAGTGTGTAGTTAATTAAACAACAGAGAATCCTTGAACCTTAGGCACGCACCATATTTACACTCGAAGTTTGTATATTTGTACAATTATTCCTGCAGCCTTAGTCAACCATTGTACTTTTTCTACTGCTCAGTTGAAGAAGCAATGTTTGTTTTCAGAGCTGGAGGAGGCGGGGCGGAGGGAGAGCTGGCTATCTTGGAGCTATTGGGAAACAGTAAGCCTAGCTTGCAAGAACAGCTTCCTGAGGAATTTTCAAAGACATGTGTGACTGTCCTTTTATTTTGGAACTACTTTAGACTCACTAAAGTTGCAAAAATGATCAGATAGTTCATGAAGTTGTTTGCTGGGTTTTCTTCAGTGTTCCCAAGTTAGCCATAATGTAATGACCAAAACCCTGGAGAGAACTATGAGGTCTAACTGTGAACTAGACAACATCTTGTTCTCATCTCATCCGCTTTTCCCTGAACATCATTTTTCTGTCCCAAGATCTGATCCAGGGTCATGTCTTTCATTAACTCATTACATTAAAAAAAAAAAAATCTCCAATCTGTGATAATTCTTTCTTCTTTTGCCTAATGTGACTTTTATCTGTGAGTCCGTGAGGGTAAAGACATTAAATCAACTCAGTGTCTACTTTTTGTCTTTCATATTAATTTCTCAAATATTTCCGTGTGAATAAAAATCCAGGGTACTTTCTGTGACAGCATATCTATTAGTATGACATTTCATGAGTGAGCGTAGCAGAAAGTGTTATTAGGTGAACTTTAACTGCCTGAGTAATCACCAGAAGAGCGAACTACCCATATTGTTCAAAATGCAGTACTTTCTAGACGGAACCATTTCATGTACCCGTAGAATTTCTCGATAGTACTCAATATCTAACACCTCAGAGGGATAGCAGTTGTAGCATTTCTAAATTCAAGTCTGCTTACCATCCATTTCCATTTCTACTTTTTTTTTTTTTTTTTTTTTTTTTTTACAAAAGAAAACCAAACCAAAGCTCTTAAACAAGTGAGAGTGATTTCAGGTTGAAACTTTTATTACGATTTCAACATCAACCATCGTTTAGTGTGTTGATATATGTAAGATTCCTTCAGCAATAAAACACTAAAGGCTAACAAAAGGGAAAGTAACACCTTTTATGGATTTTAAACCATAATGACAGAAATAAGGAAGGACAGTTGAAGGCCAGGGTAATGGCCAGCAAGGGCTGGTAAAGGACTCTGTTAGTAAAGTACTCTGCTATGGGAAGCTCCAGGATCTGAATTCAGATTCCCAGAAACCACATAAAACCCAGAGGTGGGAAATTCATGACCCTAATAGCTTCGATGGGAATGCAGACACTGAGAATCCCTGGCCAGTCAGGACAGCGGAATCAAAGAGCTTTGGACTCAGTGAGAGGCTTTTGGAAAACAAGGTGCAGAACAAGAGAGGCAGACACCCAGTGTCAACCTTGGACTTCAGAAGGTAAATGCATGGGGGTGAGCACACCTGCATAGTCACACACAAACATGTACATACACACACACACACACACACACACACACACACACACACACACAGAGAGAGAGAGAGAGAGAGAGAGAGAGAGAGAGAGAGAGAAAGGGTTTAAAAAGAAGCCAACAACAGTCAAGGTAATTACATATTAGTGTGAGTATGACAGTAAGTGAATCTGCAATGTGTCAGAGACTAGGATGACTCTGGAGGAGAACTGAGAGATTACAAAACCACAAGGTCAGCCTGAGATGCTGATTTCTTATAGAGTATTTAGAAAAGAGAACAACCTGATTGGTGAAACTATAGGGTAGTCTAGAAGAGGCAGGAAATGGTCCTAGCGTGGTTATTTCAGAGATCAACTCTACGGGGCCGTGCAGATATTTGGTTAAACATTGTTCTGGGCCTATTTTTAGGGTGTGTTTCTAAGTGAGATTAACGTATGAATCAGTAGACCAAACAAACATGGACTACCTTCCCCAATATGATGAGTATTTTCGGTTATTTTTCTCACTGCTGAGACCAAACACCTGACAAGAAGCAACTTTAAAAGTTGCCCATTAAAGTGACTTATTTTGTTTTGTCATTTGAGGAGATCCAGTCCGTTAAGAAGGGGCAGGAGTAGTGACAAGTGTGTTCAGAAGCTGACTGTATCCTGATGGACAATTCTGGTTGCTGAATGACTCCAGCTTAGAACCAGGACCCGACTACAGCCCTCAGTGTCCACCCCTCCAGTAACCCACTTTTGCCAGTGTGGCCCCACTGCCTAATGGTTCCACAACTTTTGAAACAGGGCCACCATCTGAGAAACAACAAGTGACCCTGTGGGGGCAGTTCACACTTTGACTGTAGCAAGGGGCATCTTAGAATCTTCTGAAGCTCTACACACAACCCAAAGTCCAAGGATGGGACATTTGTTGCCTTGCTGTCCCTCTGAAGTGGGACATTGGTCTTTTACCTTTGTGGATGAAGATGCAAGTCACATTATCAGCTCTCCTGGTTCTCAGGCCTTCTGGTTCAGACTAGGATAATATATACAGGCTCTGCTATTTCTGCAGCTTGCTGGCTGAGTACTAATGCATGCATTCATATATAACAAGAGTTTGCCGTGGTTACTCATCTTCACCCACATTCGTGTATTATTGGACACTTGGTCCTCGGGGTGGCAATATTGGGTCCTGCTGTGCACTTTGAAGAGGTGAGACCTAGTGGGATCTAGTTCATTGTTCTACAGGGCATGCCCTTGGAAGACACTGAGGTGTTTGTCTGAGGAGCCTGTTTAGCCTTTGTGAATGAATGCACTCTTCATAAATGATAAGCCTGGCCTCTCCAGTGCTTCTGACTTCCCACCATCTCCATCTGCCATGAGGTGGTACAGCCAAGGGATTAGGGTGGAATAAGGGTTGGAATGGAGGTAGAGATACAAGAACCCAATATAATAGTTAAAAAAAAAAAACAATAGATGATCTTGAAGATCAATAGTATAAGAAGCAGAGTAGAGGGAGGCCCTAACACGAGGCTTGATGACTTTTATTGCAGAAATTGTGAAAGCCTTTGAAGGCCTCTTAGCAGGAAAACAAAGAATTATGAATCATATTATTAAAATATCACTGTGGTGGCTGTGGGAACAGGCAGATGTCAGAAAGGTAACCAATGTATGAGTGTGCTCTTGGTGCAGAACATGTCAGCAAAGCAGGGCACGCTGAGAACACACACTTGGAGTTGGAGCTGACAAGGTTGGTGTATCTGAGTGTCCTTACACATGGGCTTAGATCATAACCTTACAGAATTTTAAGAAAACCTAAGAGCGTTTATTCAGGGGATCCAAACTCAGTAGGCATATGCAGCAGGCACTTAACCAACTGGGACATCTCCCCAGTCTCTCAATGAATTCTTCAAGTAAACTTTAGGCAATGCCTTACAAATAAAAAAAAAAAAAAAGTGCCAGACATGATGGCACTTGGGAAACCGGGAAAAAAAAGAATAAAGATATGTATATATATTTGCATACATACATATATACATTTTACATATACATTCATATATATATATATACATATATATATATATATATATATATATATATATATTTGTGAAGTGAAAATTTTCCTTTAAGCTTGTGCTTTATGGAAAAACTATCAAATCGTGATTATCTTTGGGCACCAAGTTATAGACTATGACAAATAATTTCCATTTTCTTCTTAGCTCCTATTTATATTTTCCAAACTCTACAAAATAGCCGTGCCTGGCCTTTGCAATATGAAAGAGGTTCTATTTAAGGAGAACTATTAGATTGTGTTGATAATAATAGAACTATTAGAGATGTGTTAGATATTTGATACAGCATTATCCAATATGTGGCCACTTGATAGCACCTCAGACAGTCCCTTCCTCAGCGACTAGAACTTGAAGACCATGTTTAAAAATGAATATCAAAGGTATCTTACAGTGGTCAGGTTGCTTCCTACCCTCCTCATCCAAATAGACAGACAACACCAGGCCCATCAAGTACATACCCAAAAGCAAAAATGCCTCTAGTGTCTTGTACTGTTTCTCAGCCATGGTAAGCAGCAAACACTTTCAGATTACTCACAGAAAGCCCGAGACTGCAAGCAAACCACACTGATAGTATACAGTGTGACAAGGGCAGGACTTTCTTTCTTTCTTTTTTTTTTTTTTGGTTTTTCGAGACAGGGAGTCTCTGTGTAGCCCTGGCTGTCCTGGAACTCACTCTGTAGACCAGGCTGGCCTCGAACTCAGAAATTCGCCTGCCTCTGCCTCTCAAGTGCTGGGATTAAAGGCATGCGCCACCACCGCTCCGCAGCAGGACTTTCTTTATGACAGCTCTAGGTTGAATCAGTTGGAGACCTAGGATGTAAGCTACTCAGTAAACACTGCAGCGCATGCGCATTGTACAACAGCCATATTAGCACAATTACAGTAGCTTCTAGGCATTCAGTATTCCGGGATTTGGGGTTTGAACTCCCCCACGCTTTAAATTGTCCTGACTTGTTATCCTTTCAGGCCTGGAGCAACTCACAAGCTCCGTAAGTCAGTAGCTATTTTTCTTAAATCTTTCTTAGCTGGAAAAATTATTGTAGCTAAAGTATGTTAATTCCCACAGCAGAAAAAAAAAAACAAAAACAAATGTTTGTTCCTCTCCTTATATTTCCTTGTCTCTAAAAATGGGCTACATATGACTATTGAGTGAATATAAAAAAAAAATAGATGAGATTTATAATTAAAAGCACATAACCGAAATGGCCAACTTGTCCAACAAGACCCTAATCTGAGGTGGCTGGCAGGGAGTAATGTGGTGTATTACAACTAAAGCCCTTGTCTTGGCCTAGTGGACATCTAAAAGGATTAATTTAATGTGATATAGCCTGCACTGTGTTTTGGATGTTCAGTACTAGTGTATGGCCTTCACCCACTAATGGGGCAGAGATCCAGCCCCTCAAAGATTATTATCAAAAATGTCAAACATGCTAGAGAGAGAGAAAAAAAAGCACTTTCAGCTGATAAGCGCCGTGCTAGGCAAAAGAATTGCAAAAACCGAAGTTCTTTGGGCCTCTGCCAATTCAAATTGTTCATTTGGCTCTGTGGTGAACGTGTTGGTTAGCTTTTTTGTCAACGTGACACAAACTCTTGTCTTGTTGCAAGGAGGAACTTTTAGAAATCGACTCCATCCGACGGGCCTGTGGCCGTGTCTGTGGGGCAGGTGGTCCTGGCTTGCTTAAGAAAGTAGGCTAAGAAAGCCAGGGAAGGCCAGATAGAAATCATCGCTCCTCCATGGTCGCTGCTTGGGTTTCGTCTTTGAGCTCCCGCCCTAGACAATGCACTGTGATACGGAAGTGCAAACTGAAGAAACCCTTTCCTCCCCAAGTTGCTTTTGGTCAGCAATAAAAGGCAAACCAGAGCAGCTGGTCTCTACCGACTCACTCGACAACCACCATAAAGCATGGACAAGCAGACATGAACTTTTAAAAAATAATTGCTTTATTTATTTACATTCTAAATCTTATTCCCCTTCCAAGAGTCCCGAGTGGCCAGTTTGGGAAGCAGAAGAGAATTAGTCACTATAAGGTATCCATGCCCAATGCTTTACTAAAATGAATGTTTATTGCTTTGAATAACCATAAACTCACAATACGATGCTTATGGGAGTTTAGAAATGTCCCAAACATTATTTAAAAAAAAAAAAAAAAAAAACAAAACCAGACAAGGTCTTATTATGTTGTGTAAACTAATCTCATACTGTTGTACTGGAGGGATCCCCCTGCCTCAAGTAAAGCTGTTTCTTGCAGGTACAAGCCACTGTGGCTGGCTGCCCTCTTTTTCAATCCAGTAGCAATGCTCTCCAATCTCACACACTCCCATAAATATTGTTTTAATTATTACTTCATTGTATTTCTCATTTGGTACTTAAATACACAATCAAATCTCAAGACATTTCCTAACATTATCCTAGATTACAATCTATTAATTAAAACCGTGTGACTTGTAGAATAAATAATTTCAAAGAAACATGTCATTTTACTTAGTTACTTTTTTTTCTGAAACAAACAAACAAACAAACAAACAAAGCAAAACAAAAAACCAGCAAAAACATGACCAAGAGCAACTTGAGGAGAAATGAGTTTATTTCAGCTTACATTTCCAAGTAACAGTCCATCACTGAGGGAAGTCAGGGCAGGAATTCATAGCAGGAACCTGGAGGCAGAGAATGATGCAGAGGCCCTGGGGGAAATGCTGCTGGCTTACCCCTCGTGGCTTGCTCAACTTGTTTTATTAGAATACCTAGATTGCCAGTCTAGGGATAGCATTGCTGAGCTGGGCCTTCCTGTATAAACCATTAATCAAGAAAATGTACCCACAGGCCGACCTGATGGGGCCATTTTCTCATTTGAGGTTACTCAAAGGAATGAAGCTTGTGTCGAGGTGACATAGAACGAGCCAGCACAGTCTGCTAATATATTTGAGAAACACTCTTTCCTCTCCAAAGGGTTTGCTGTTTGAAGCACAATGGAAGATGCCCCCCCCCCCCGGGGGGGGTTGGTGTGAGGGACACGGATTTCTTCTCTGAAGACAAATTATTTCATTTTTCTTGTGGAGAACTCTGAAAAGTGGATCTGCCATTGCTAGATTCGTAACTTCAAGCAAGGACCTTTCTCTGGCCCCACCCCCTCACCTCCCTCCTTCACCAAGAGGATTTGTTGATGCTCAGCCTGATATACACATATACACTTGTCCTCTGCATCCTCTTGCTGCACCTCCCAAACGCCAGGGCTACAAGCTTGAGTCATCCGCCTTGCTCCTCCTCACCCCTTTCATCTTTGGTAAAGCGACAGCGATAACATCTACACTCAGGAGCTGTTAATATTGCGTGGTGAAAGAACCTGGTTCCAGCTATCAGCTGTTTCTGATGTTCAGGGCTTCCATAGGTGTCATTTTGTGGGTGTCACTTCTATTCTTTGCCCTCGCCCCAGCACTGGTTAATTAATATGTGGGGTTTAGTTACAGAATAAAAATGCACTCCTGTTAAAAAAAATTATTAAGTCAACAGCAGAACATTAAACCAAGCGTAGGTCTCCTGTGACTATAGAGCTAGTTCTGCATGCTTGCCAGCACTTCCAGGGGTCCACTCGTCTTTCTACTAAATTAAAAGCCACTCTTCAAGTCTGACAATTGACAGGGAAATAAATGCAACTGACTAATGAGGACTGAATCGTGTGTGTGTGTGTGTGTGTGTGTGTGTGTGTGTGCTGCTTTTCAATGCTGGCTTGTTTAACTCAAGCATCACGCTGAATGTTAGTGAGCCCTGGACTCCTCAGATGGAACTGAATTCCTATGCCAGGCTGTTTCAGTGGTTTGCATCATTCTCAGTTGAGAAGAATTGGAAGGAAAAAAAAAAAAACCAGCCCTAGTTGTTTACAAGTAACTGGAGCCTTGCTTTGTAGTCCAAGAGACACTCATGGCCAAAGAGAAACTTAATTCTTAATTCTAAATTTCTGTTTTTAGGCTTGCCAAATAGAATTCACTGAAGAAGCAGCATGTTGTCTTTTTTTTTTTTTAAATATATATATTTTTTGAAATGAAAATATTAAAGCATTCCCCCTTTCCCTTTCTTCCGACTCTTCTTATGCACCCTGCCTTGCTTTTTATTAGATTCATGACCTCTGTTTCTTTTTGTTGTTGCTGTTGTTGTATGTTTATTGTTGTATATTATATATATTATATGTTGTATATGTTGTTGTATATATGTTTATGTATATATATGTTTATATATATTCCTAAATATATAAACACAACCTGCTCAGTCTGTATAATGTCACTGAAATGTAGATGATTTTAGGGCTGACCATTTGGTTTTGGATAAGCCAAGTTGGGTGAGGGCTCTTTCCTGGGGTAGGCTATTCCCAGAATTCCTTACTTGCCTATGGTTGTTTTGTCTAGAGCCGATGCCCCAGGAGATTTCCCCTTCCGTGCTGGCGTGTCTATTGGTGTCATCATGGCTCATGTCCTGCTTAGGCAGACTCACGATCACACTTCATGTGTACTGCTTCTCTGACATTTCTAGATGACATCTCACAGAAAACGTCCTGTTCCTTCTGTTCTCGCAATCTTACTCCTGTCGTTTCTGCTATGATCTCTGAGCCTTAGGTGCAGGGACTGTGTTGGAGATAGATCAGATGGTGCTGAGGACCACATGCTCATGCGTTCTCAGCATTTGGACTGGTTGTGGTTTTCTGTAAAGGTTTACATCTGTTGGAAGACTTTTTTTGTTTTTTAAGGGGTGAGACCTATACTTATCTGTAGGTATTATAAGGAAGAGTATTTAGAATATAGTTAGAAATTATGCTGATTTAGTAAACTGATGTAGGCTCTTCTCTCTTTCTCTCTCTCCCTTTCTCTCTATGTATGTGTATGTGTGTGTGTATGTATATATATATATATATATATACACACACATATATATGTATGTATATGTATATATATATATATATATACACACACATATATATGTATGTATATATATATATATTGTTTTCGAGGCAGGGTTTCTGTATAACCCTGGCTGTCCTGGAACTCACTCTATAGACCAGGCTGGACTCAAACTCAGAAATCTACCTACCTCTGCCTCCCAAGTGCTGAGATTAAAGGCGTGTGCCACCACTGCCTGGGATGGCTCACCTCTTTCTCTATATGACTTCACTAGCCCTGGGTAGTTGGAGAGGTTTCTACCACCAAGCATAGTTTTCCTTTAGGTGAATAGTCTTAAATCCAATTAGAGAGCTGTTGGTTACAACTAAGGTATGTGTGCCACTACTGTACCCTTAGGGTACCATGAATGCTGGTCATTGATTTCAAAGGCAGCATAGCTGGGCAGGACTATCAGATGCTCCCTTCCCTTAGAAACTTACATGGAACAGTATGCTTCCTAAGAATTGATTTTGATTCTATGTAGACTTTTTTTTTTTTGGAATTGCTCCAGACGTCTAAGAATTAAATATGCAATGGTGGTTTGTAAAGAAATATATTAAACACACACACACACACACACACACACACACACACACACACACACAGAGAGTGTTGCTTGCTATTACTCTGCATGGCTGCACTGGCACTTTTTTAAAAAGAGTTCTCTTTTTTCAAGACTCTCACTTCATACTTGATAAGAAACAGAATCACGGCTGAGCAGGGTTGCTCATGCCTGTAATCTCAGAAGTTCTTTAGCCAAGGGAAGAGCATTGAGAGTTAGTTCGAGGCCAGTCTGAGCTAGGTAGTAGAGAAGACGAAGAAGAGAAAATTGGGAGGGGGAGAAGAGGAGGGAGTAGAATCATGTAAAAAAAAAATCAATGTATTATACACATGTATGTTAATTGTACGTATAAATTAAGAACTTTTCTGTGAAAGAAATAAAATAGTTTATTCTGAGCCAAATGAGAGTGGTCACTCTTATTATATGTTACATAGAAATTTTCTTCTACGTTAAGGCACCCTGACAGCTCTGGAGTTATCAGCCCTGTTGGGGTGGGGTTTGCAGGATGCACCTGCCTTTGAGCTTCCCATGTTCCTGAAGGGAACCCCTTCACCCACACTTCTGTAAGCAACCTCAGTAAACTCAATGGCTGACCAAAGTAAACTCTGGTGGTGTCTCTGTCAGTTTCCTGTCCAGGGTGAGCAGACTTGTGTCCCCGTCTCCCCAGGAAGTGTCACACAACACTGTGGTAGAGGAACATGGATTTTTAAGCTACCCCAAATGACACACTGCAAAACGAAAGTGGTGGTATGAACTTTTTTTAGTCAAAGAAATAGAACAGTTATAGTAAGTACATTTAATAAATACATCATATCCAGCCAATTTTTCCGGGAGTTTTAAGATGTTACAATATTTGGTAGAGGTTCTCGATTTGCTAAATTTAACAATACATTCCAGACAAGACACAAAGGCTGGAAGTGAATGGCTATTTCTCTAAAGGGCCTAAAATAGCCTAAGGCTGTTTTGTCTTTTGACATGTGTGATTAGTTTTTCCATTAACTTGATAGAGTCAGCTGGGAAGAAGGAATCTCAATTGAGGAAATGCCTCCATCAGACTGGCTGGTAGGCATGTCTGTGTGGCATTTCCCTGGTTAATGACTGATGTGGAAAAGCCCAACCTACTGTAAGCAGTGCTACCCCTGAAGAGTTGGTTCTGGGTAGTAGAAGAAAGCAGGCTGACGATAAGCCAAATCCCTTTCTCACCGTCTTGCTTTTAGTCATGGTGGTTATCAAAGCAATAGGAAGAAAAGTGTGACATTTTTCTCTCTACAATCAGTATGTCCTACTCCATCAAAGTAGGGAGAGAAATGTATCGGACGAAGCCCACAGAATCAAATATCAACACACCGGCACACGTTCACCCCTCGAGAAGGCATGGATACACTGAGCTCCTAATGTGCTGGGTGCTTTACAGACATCAAAATATTATACTATGTTGGTTTTTTTCCATTTACGTAATCGAGTGTATGTTGTTTTGTTTTTAACAGTACCGGTTCAGAGCAGTTACATAACCACTCAAAGTCATAATGTTAGCAAAATCAGAGTCTGGAATGGTGATTTTATGACCCAGCTAGTGTGGCAAAGCCCTATCAAGTTTGTTTGTTTGTTTGTTTCCTCCTCCTCTTCCTCTTTCTTTCTTTCTTTCTTTTTTTTTTTTGACACAAACCATTCAGGGGTCCTATGCACCACAGTCTCTCTAAATAAAACAAACCTCAACAAACTTCCACATCCTTGCTAATCATGTTTTCTTCGTGGCCACCTTGATCTTGATACAATTTATACCCTTTCCCCATTCCCATCAACACAAATCACCCAGGTTTAGGGGTTAGCAGTTTTGTTAATAATCTTTGGAAAGAGAATATATTTAAAAAGTTAATTTTCTTATATGACCCAAACACTGAAGCCCTCAGGGAAAACTGAATCAATAAAAGGAAGGAATGGGGTTGAAGAGATGCCTCAGGGGTGAGAATGCTTGCTGCTCTTCCGTGAAATCCAAGAGCAGTTCCCAGAAACCACCAGGGGCTCACAAACTCCAGTTAATTCTAGTTCCTGGGAATCCAACGCTCTTTTCCGGCTTTTGTGGGAGCTTGCACTCACAAAGCGTACGTTCTCACATACACGTTTTAAAAAGCAAAACAAAACAAAACAAAACAAAAAAAGATTACAGAAGAGAGAAGCGGAGGCATCTGGAGTCTTCCTACTCCGCTTACGGACCACAACCAGGTCTTTCCCATTCTCCCCGCCTCTGCCACTCAGGCTGTTTCGCTTCAGTGCGCAGGCGCGAGGCTGAAGGCTGGGCCGTGGTTTCCTAGGAGACCGTGCAGCAGCTGCGCTGCGGTTGGCCCGAAGGAACGATGGGGGTGGAGCCGGAGGAGGAAGGCGGCCCTGCGGAGGAAGAAGACTTTCCTCGTGCTATGGAGCCCTTGGACGCGGGGGCGGCGGGCAGCTCGCTGGGTGCGCGCCGTCCCGGTGATGGCGGGAAGGGAGGGGAAGACATGAAGGGCGGGAGCCTGGGGCGGTCGTTGGGTCGCGACCTTCTGGTCCCGCTCGGGCCTGGAGAGTGCGAGCACTCTGCGTTGGCTCCTGAAGCCTGGGGTGACTGCTGCGTTCTTGCTCACACCGGTGGGGTGCACCTGTCTCCATGGCGGGCAGGCCTTTTCTGGCCTCCCGTGGGAACCCCTGATGCATCTGGCTGCTCTAAATCACAGAATAGGAAGGTTTTGTGGCCCATTTATGTTTAGAGACCTGGCCTCAGCCTAGGTAGGAAAAGATGGCCCGAATTTAGCAAGCAGGCTGGAGTAGTCCCTAAGTGACCTGGCCCTGTGGCGCAGGATTCCCATTCCCTGACACTTCCCACTCCCAGTTATCAGTAAAGTAGTGGCAGCATGTTGTTTCTTTTATATTAATATTTTACATCTCCCTGGTACATATATCAAAATTAAAGTCTGTACACAGCCAATCCTCTTTAATGGAAGACACAATATGTTCAGGTTTTGTCAGTTTCCCCACAAATGTGCTTTTCCTAGCCCAGGGTTGCCTTTAGTCTGCTTTGTAACTAAGGAAGGGAACTTGCTGTTGGACTCATATCATAAACTACTGTTTACAGACTGGCTTCAGGTGCAGCCCTGACCCCAATTTTTAAAATTAGATCCTTGGTTTTTAAATTGAGTGCTTAAATGATTCGTTTTCTGTTGCACCCCAGACACTGTTGTAGGCACTGGGGACTTTAAAACAGGAAATCTTGACTCTTGTGGGAACTAAATTTAGTGTCCTGGAACCCACAGGTTGGGTTGGGTTGGTGTGTTTTTAAATGTAGGAACAGGCCACTTTGACTAGTTCTCAAGTTGGTTGAAAATAACATTGCTACAGTTTCTTTGCCTCTACTGTTTAAAAGCTCCTAAAAAACTTACAGTAATACAAGGTTTTGTGCCATCCATTATTGATCAAGAGTTCCCCTCTTAAATTAACTACTCAGAAAAAAAAGTAGCTGGAGAAATTCTAGTTAATTAAGCAGGACGGAAGAGCTTTCTGTTGGTGGCCTTGCATGTCTTTATGATTTGAAGATACTGTGGAGCATATAGAAAGTGGACATTGGATACTTCATACATCCAAGAGGGGACAGTGTTGAAGCCACTACATTATCAGATAAAATGTTTGAAGGGTCTGTTAGTTGCTCATTTGATAATAAGCAGCCTGAATATGTTTGTTTTCCTTTATGTATCATGGAGCAGTTTGTGATCAAGGGGCACCAAGAGGAACCTCTTCGTCGAGAGTCATAGTCCATGTGGATCTGGACTGCTTCTATGCCCAAGTAGAAATGATCTCAAATCCAGAATTAAAGGATAAACCTCTAGGTAATCCACACTGACGGTATCTTTATTGAGTGATGATAAAATTAGCGTCAACTATGATTCCTTAACCATATTAAGACAGTTCCTGGAGTCCATTTTTAGGTACTTCGTTGGCAGTCATATTTGCTTTGCAATCAAGAGTAAATGTGCCGAGTCTTTCCCCTTTAATAAAGCTGGCATTAGCACAGGTGACACATGAACAGAAAGCAGAATGAGCCTTAATAGATGTAGTAGCTTACTTCTACATGCCTTAAGGGAAGTGGGTTTTCTTTTGTGCACACAGAAAGGATCTTTTACTATTAGCATAAAGGGCAGTCTTCAGTTGCCTTGTTTCCTTCCTTTCCTTCTAGTACCTCGTTTGCTGTTATAAGTCATAGTCCAGCCTATGATTCCGTGAAGGACAAAGGGATGCCTAGGTTTTAGTTCTTCAGCGTGAGACTAAATCTTTAAGCTTTCCTAAGAGGTCAAGGATTTAAATAGGCCATCAGTTTAATTCCTTCTGAAATAATGTCTAATTAGCACAAGATGCCCAGTAGTTACTTTGTTCTAAAAGGTCTTTCGTGGTTAAGAAGTAGATACAAGTGGTTATCGTGAGTGAGTGTACACATGGGTCAGGTGGGAGCATCCTTTTAGCTGAGGAGTTTACCTTTTTGTATATAGCTGATGGATAGCTACCTTTGACTCAGTGACTTTCAGATAGTGAAACAAAAAAATGAATATGCAAAATGTTCTGTCTTATAATGTCAAGTTTAAAAGTACGCAAAAAGGATGGGTTTAAGGGGTTTCCATATTTTCATTCTATATATTGCTGATGAATATGATGTAGAGTGTCATGAAACAAACCACTTGTGTAAAACGAGAAAGGCACATACGTTTGGCAATCTTAAATGCCTGGTAAAAAAATTTTAATGTGTTCTATAGGTAGTCATAATGTCAATTTTAAAAAGTAGACCAAACCAATTCCTCATGGTAGCACTACAAATTATTATGAGCTATAGTTCATTGCCTAGGGTGCTTATTGGCATGGGATTTCTCGTGGTCTCTGTGGCTTGGCTCTTAGAATCTTATATTCACTGGGTTATATTCACTGGCAGTTTGCTCGGAAGATAAATGAGTTTTTATAACATCAACCAGTATTTAATTGTTTTTTTTTTTCCGTTCTTGTTATTTTCATCGGGCTTATTGTTTGGTGAACATACCCAAGAGTATTACATGACAACATAAAATTAATTGGGCTTTGAGTTGTTTGAAAAGAATCTTAGAAGGATTTAATTTAAGTTTTATCACTGAAAATTCCAAAGAATATATTGACTTGAGGATAATTTAAATTTGAGAAACAGCTTCCCTTTGGGTACTGGCATTTGTCCACATTCTTTTTTTGTTTTGTTTTTTTGTTTTTTTTTTTTTTTTGTTTTGTTTTTTTATTTTTCGAGACAGGGTTTCTCTGTGTAGTCCTGGCTGTCCTGGAACTCACTCTGTAGACCAGGTTGGCCTCAAACTCAGAAATGCACCTGCCTCTGCCTCCCAAGTGCTGGGACTAAAGGCGTGCGCCACCACCGCCCGGCTGTCCACATTCTTATATGTAATTTCTGCCACAATTATTTAGTGTTTTCTTACCTAATATATTTTCTTTCTTCTCTAATTATTTTATAATTTGTAAGTGGGAAATAGCTCAAAAACCTGATGTTTCTTAGAATTTTAATCAGGGTTGTTCTTCTTAACTCAGTTATCTTTTTGTGCTTGTCAAAACCCACTTTAAACTGGGTAAGGTGGTACACAACCCTGTAATCCTAGCACTTGCAAAAGGAGGAAGAGGCGGGAAGGTGAGAGGTCAGCTTGTGCTGTGTGGTGAGCTCAAGGCCACTGTTAAGAGGGAGGGGGGAGGGAGAGGGCGTGTGTAGCAAAGGCCCAAGAGCTGGAAGGGCTCTGAACTAGCAGTGGTGAAGCTCTTGACTGGCATGCACAAGACTGTGGGTTTGAGCCCCATTGCTGCAAACAACCACAGCAGCAAACAGTGGGTTACCGCCTACACTGTCACAGCACGAAGCTAGGAAGCTGTATTTTAAAATGCTCAATTCTACATGATTTCCTCAGATGATTCTTTTTTTTTTTTTTAAATAGGTGTGCAACAGAAATACTTGGTGGTTACTTGCAACTATGAAGCCAGGAAACTTGGAGTAAAGAAGCTTATGAATGTCAGAGATGCAAAAGAAAAATGTCCTCAGCTAGTCCTAGTGAATGGAGAAGACTTGAGCCGCTACAGAGAGATGTCATATAAGGTCACAGGTACACAAGCTAGCTGCTGTATATTTGGCATGTTTATGTAGGGTGACTATGCACTATACAGATATTCATAATAAAGTGCCATACATGTCGTTCTTTTTGCCTAACACTTTTTAAAAAATATTTGGGCCTTGCCCACTTGAAAAATTAAGGAGTTGGCAGATGGCTCAGTGGATAGACGCTCTTGATGTCAAACCTGACAACTGGAGTTCACCCCAGGCCCCCACTTTGTAGAAGCAAAGAACTGATTTGAACAAGTTGTCCTCTGATCTCCATACATGTTGTAACATATGCCCTCACCCTCCACCAAAAAAAAAGTAATACACTTTTTTAACTATATAGAGTGGTTTCATATACTCCCAGATAAATAAATTTAATACAAAATTTTAATTATCTAAGTAGGCTGCTTTCACTGATATAGCTGTGAGGAGAAAACGACTAGTTGCGGATAATTAAAATTCGATCATGAGTACGATTTATGTAAGTAACAGAAAAATGTAAGTGGAGTTTTAGAATATGAAATGAAAATAAATACTGAAAAATATTTCTGGTGCATGTGTTTTGTGTGTGTGTGTGTGTGTGTGTGTGTGTGTGTGTACACATGTGTGCCAAAGGTAAACATTTGTGTCTTCTGTTGCTGACCAGTTTTTAAATTTTTTATTTGGTATGTGAATGCCAAGGAACTTCTGTACCTCTCACTGTCTAGTTAGAAGAATCAGGGTAAGTAAATGGTTTCATAGCTGTAGCTAGTAATTAAAGTCTAATTTCAGAATAATAGATAGTCCCTTGAATTCATCCGGAGTCGTGGTTCAGGTCACTTTTGTGAACTTTGCGATGCCCAAGTCTTGGCTTGACGCTAGGCCGGAGTTTGACTTCCTAAGGTTGCAGTGCTTCAGCTCCCGCATCCTCAGGCGAGGCTTCATCAAAACGCCTCATTTAATGTAGTTTCAAGATGAGTTTTAAATACTATTTTGATTGCTCTATTGTAAGTACTTGTGAAAGATATTGCTAAAAATTTTACTTGGTTATGTGTTTCTAAGGAGATTGTCGTTTATCCCTTCATATCCATGTCAAGATTTTAACTACCTCTTAAGCATGGGTTGTTTTCTTTTCTTTTCTTTTTTTTTTTAAGTATACTACAGTTAAAAAAGTTATGGATGTGGAAGAAGACTGAGTTAGATTTATTACTGTGAGTCATTATCTCGGGAATATTATCTTTGGGCTTTTTTCTTTGAATATGACATCTACTCAAAAGTTCATTAACTGAAGACATTATCCAAGATTCCATGCAGAGCTGGGCTAGAGTGATAGCTCAGATAGCTCAGCCGTTAAGAGCACTGGCTGCTGTTCCAGATGATCTGGGTTCAGTTCCCAGCACCCACATGGGGGTGCACAACCATCTGTAACTTAGACCTAGGGATCCAATACCCACTTCTGGCCTCTGTAGGTACCAGGCACACACACAGTACACAGACCCACATGTCAACAAAACACCCATACTTATGAAATAAAAATTTAAGTAAAAAATTAAAAGATGTGAAGCTATGGTGCATATGGTATCATACATATGATATGTGCATATTTTATGTTATATTTACTACCTTAATCATTAAACAGTGAAATCTGTTCTAGTTTGTAACTTAATTATATCTGTGTTCCAATGTTTTTTCAACTTAGAATTGTTGGAGGAATTTAGTCCAGTTGTGGAGAGACTTGGATTTGATGAGAATTTCGTGGATCTAACCAGAGTGGTTGAGAAAAGACTCCAGCAGCTTCCAAGTGAAGAAGTCGCGTCAGCGACCGTGTTCGGCCATGTTTACAATAACCAGTGTGAGTGCTTCCTCCGTGTCCCCTCGGTCACTGTAAGTGCACATATCCCAAACCAGGGAGCTCACTGCCATCTGTGTAACTATGTTAGTATGTAAGCTGGCCAAAATGAAGTCTTGCCAATCACATCAAGTATTCAGGAAACTTGAGTGGTGCGTAGGGCCGTGCCCCTCGAGGTGCGGCTTTTGTCTCCCAGGCAGTTTCCTTTCTATTCTTCCCACTCTTTATTTTTGAGAGCTCTACCTCTGTAGGTTATCCTTAACTTATAGATACTGACTTACTACTTTTTTCTTTGTTATTTTTAATTCTGAATTTTAAAGTAGGCTAAATGTGTTGTTGATCCCTTCTGTTCTTCTGAGGACTGAGATTCCCCTGTTGGATTCTGGCTACATCTTATCCAGGCCTTTTGTCACAGGCCAATCTGCTATTTGCGGGTGACCTCCCCAGGCTTCAGGTTAATCAGATCAAATGACCATCAACAACTATTAGTAAAAAAGTGACATGGTTTATCTTCACATATGAAGAAAGTGTAGAAGACGGATGTTTTTCCTGGGATATTCACATCTGTAAATAAGTTGTAGTTAGTGCCTGGGAATGTCTAATCATGCTTCTAGACACTCATGACTGCTAGGGAATGCATGTAGAGGACAAGCTTTTCGTGTAAGAGTGGCCTGACATAGTTGGTCCTGTGTCTCAGCATGCACCTCCTCTTATGTCCCTGTTTATAGAGTGTCCTATGTCATCAACATAGATGACAGGGCAGAACCTCCATTCCCAGGAGACATGACGCTTCTCCTGTGTAGTTTGTACCTATGCCCTTTGTCCAGACCCTAGGGTGAAAAGCCAGGAAGGTTACAGATACATCTTTATGCAGCTTTTATAGCAGATACAGACCTTGCTGTTTAGGAAAAACCACATCAGTGTAGAGAGAGCTAGATTTCATATTTCAAATGAAGAATACGTAATTGCTCATTACTTTTTCTTCTTTTATGTAAGTTATTTAATTGAAACTAGTCTCACTATGTAGCCTGGCTGGCCTGGATGTGGCCAGGATAGCTTTAAACTCTGAGATCAGCTTGCCCCTGGCTTCACATAGATTTAAAAGCAATTTCTTTCAAACCAGTATATAAACAGGCAGGATCATGGTGTGAATGCTCTTGTCTGTTATAGACAAGCCAGTTATCATTTTGGCACATTTATTTTATCTTGCCTCTGTGAATCGTTGTGTGTGCTCTCAGCTAGGCTGACTGATGAGCCACTGGAGAGTAAGTCCTGTATCAGACACTTCATCTCCACGTCCTTCTAGCATGAGTCCTAGGGTGGATCCACACCAACGAAAATCGTGTTTCTTTATAAGCTCCCTACAGTATCGTGAGCAGATCTCCTATGGGCCAGTCATTATTCGCAGCAGGGTATTCATGTGGCGCATGACATCTAGACTTCATTGTAAAGCTATGTGTGTTTCCCTAGTGTATGTTTCCTCTGTTTCTTTCTTGGTAAATGTGAATGAAGGTCTCAGGCATGTCAGCTAGAACTGCTCATGAACTGCCTTTTCACAGTCCATTAGTGAGTAAGCACTCCCAGCATGCACTCCTTATCACAGGCCCGCCGTATCTGTTCAGTTGGAAGTGACCCAGGACAAACTGAGAAAGCAGAGGAGTGGTGGGGAGGACCTGGCTCTTTTAACCCTTTCTGTGAGAGAGAAAATTAATGCTTTTGTGGTGATGCCATTGTCGTTCCAGCTGTGAACCTGCACAGCGTCATGCATCTGAGACTTGTGGTTGGATCGCAGATTGCAGCAGAGATGCGGGAAGCCATGTACAGTCGGCTTGGGCTCACAGGCTGTGCTGGAGTGGCTCCTAATAAACTATTGGCAAAGTTAGTGTCTGGTGTTTTTAAACCAAATCAACAGACAGTCTTATTACCTGAAAGTTGTCAACATCTCATTCACAGTTTGAACCACATAAAGGAAATACCTGGTAAGACAAATACATTTGAAGAACGTATATTGGCTTTGTTGTAATTTCTTTAATCTAAACTATGCAGTTAATTCCTAGAGGCATACACTTGGCTTTTGGAGAAAACCAAAAACCTGAAATGTTTTGTGGAACAAATCTGTGTGAAGATATATATGCAAGTCCTTTTTCCACATAACACTTTGAGTGGTGCCCTGGAGTCATATGGTGGAAACATCTTTAGTATTGAGAGAAGTTTGGTTTTGGGAAGCAAAGCCTTCATGTCATTGTGTATTTCTGTTGTTCAGGTATCGGCTATAAAACTGCCAAGCGTCTCGAAATTCTGGGAATCAGCAGCGTGCATGAGCTTCAGACCTTTCCCATCAAAACATTAGAAAAGGAATTAGGAACTTCAGTTGCTCAGCGAATCCAGAAGCTCAGCTTTGGAGAGGACAAGTCTCCTGTCACACCATCAGGGCCACCGCAGGTATGTGAGCGTGGTGTTTAGTTTACCAGGTGGTGGTTATGATGCTACTTAAGGTAAAGCTGTCTGGCTTTAGTATTCACTCGTCTGGTGTGCCTTGCAGTTTGTATGCGATCCTTTTCCAGGAGAAGCTGATTTCTGTGAGATGAGCAAGTACTCTGAAATTTTAACCTGCTGCTAGTAGTTTCAAATCTAATTATCTATTTTTTGTTACTACTGCCTTAAAATCCTGATATACACACAAACATACGAAGAAAACCTTTTAACCTTTTAAAACATCCTCATTTTTAGACTAATCGAGTGATTTGGACAGTGGGGAGAGAATAACTACCCAGTTAGCAAGGGTTTGTTTCTCACATGCTAGTTACATCAGAAATTGGTCCACATACTCAATGCATTGAATTTCACCATAACCTCTGAGCTAGGCAGTATCCTTTGTTCAGACCTTCCTTCCTCCTTCCTCCTTCCTTGCTTCCTCTTTCCCTCCTTAAGACCAGGGCACTGCACTATCAAAAGATTAAGTAACTTGTCCAAGCATAGACTCAGATTAAGGTTCTAGGCCATGGGAGCCTTGCTGTAGTCTTATAGAGGAACCGGAGATGGTCCTTGTGCTTTAAAACTGCATGACTCGTGGTGTTCAATGACTGTACACACAGTAACCGCACACACAATAACTGTACACATAATAAATAACAGTACAGATAATAACTGTACACACAATAAGTGCACACACAGTAACTGCACAGATAATAACTGTACACACAATAACTACACACAATAACTGCACACACAATAAGTGCACACACAGTAACTGCACAGATAATAACTGTACACACAATAAGTGCACACACAGTAACTGCACAGATAACTGCACACACAATAAGTGCACACACAGTAACTGCACAGATAATAACTGTACACACAATAACTACACACAGTAACTGCATACAGAATAACTGTATACATAATAGCTGCACTGATAATAATAGCACACACAATAACTACACACAATAACTGCATTCACAATAAGTGCACACACAACTGCACATACAATAACTGCACACACAATAACTGCACACACAATAACTGCACACACAATAAGTGCACACACAACTGCACATACAATAACTGCACATACAATAACTGCACACACAATAACTGCACAAACAATAGCTGCACACACAATAACTTAACACACCAGGAAAAAAGTGAATCTGGTGTTACTGATGCATAAAGATCATAGTAAAGAACGTGTTGGGTGTTTGTTTGGCATGAGCACTGTGTTTGCTTTTACATTAACCCTTATTTCTACTTCCTTGGTAGTCCTTCAGTGAAGAAGACACGTTTAAGCGGTGTTCCTCAGAAGTGGAAGCTAAAGCTAAGATTGAAGAATTACTTTCCAGCCTTTTGATGAGGTGCGTTCCACCTTGCCTCATCATCTTTTATATTCAGGCTGGATGCAGAACGTCCTCGTGTTCTATGTTGCGTTTTACCGATTGACTGTGAGTGAAGCAGTGTTATTATTCAGGATAGATCATTTGCCATTAGATTTCTCTTAGTACGTGCTCTGAATTAACATTACCGACTTCTATTAGTTGTCATTCAAGTCACGTGCTGGTTATGCTGCTTTCAAGCCAGGGTACTTACCTAAAGGGCTTCTTTAGTATTTCTAATAATAGTCCAAGATTTCTAGTCTTTAGGTGAGAAGGAAGTCTTAACTCTTCCCTGTAGCTGTTACACAGCCTCTGCTCCAGACATTAGGACTTGCTTTTCAGTTAAAAGGGGAAGTGCAGAGAAGAACCCGTCTGCCACAGTTTTCACGGTCCGCGTGTAGAAATGGGTGGGATGATGGCTCAGAGTAGGAATGTGCTGGGGGCCAGGGCTAGAGGCAGCAGAGAAGCCGCTGGCTCCCTTGTCTCAGATTCAGAAAAGGCAGTGGAGTCAAAGGAAGGGGTGGCTAATTAGGTGTCTGTACAATGTGAGAGTACGTACAAGGGGCTCTGGGCAGACAGTTAACAATAATGTGTCAACTGGGATCTAAATATACAAAAAAAATGTAATATAAACTGAGCAAGAAATGCTTTCCCGGTGTTTCTTGTTATCTTTCAAATGTGCATTTCTCATTTCCCATAAGAAAGCATTAATCTCCCATCACTTCATCTTGTTAGAAGTGTCCTAAATTGGTTTCAAGCATGTGTGCTTCTGAAATGCTCCAAGGATGGCTGGTGTACACAGATGAGACAGTTGGTGTTTGTTGCAGAGATCTGCTGTCACATGCAGCTGGCCTCATGTCTGGAGCAGAGCTGTGCAGTTCATTGTTGGCCGCCTGCTCTGAGGTAAAGCATGACTCAGCTACAGCGAGATGGCTCACTGTCTTCTGGGGACTCTGCTGCTGAAACTGGGTCATCCACTCTGCCTCAGCTCACGCGGACCCTGAAATCAGTGGCTGTGGAGAATGGTCCTGCACATGGAAACAAACACCAGAGGAAGTATATGTTGCATACTTTTAAGTTCTCAGCCTGAAGACTCAATCCAGAAGACAGCAGGTACTCTAACCCTCTGAGACATCAACTGTCTAGAGTCGTCCATCCATGTCTCTGTTGCCAGTTCTCCCTAACATCGCACTGTTGTGCTGTGACTGAGACTTGTTTCTGTGACTGAGGTTCACAGAATTCAGGTGACTGGTATAAAAATAATTTCATATATCTGTGTGTCTGTATATCTGAAGTACATTTTTCTTCTAGAGAATTTATTGATTAATCCTACAGGTTGGAAAGAAAAGTAAGCTATTTTTTTTAAAGCCTGCCTCTAAGCACTAGTTTAAACTTGCTTTTAGCCTTTTCCTAGTATCCTACTGAGCAGACCTGTCAGGTGTCTGACTAGGTGGTCGTTAGTTACCACACAGTACAAGTGCCGCCCTTACACCATTGTTGGAACGTGGCTAGTGTAGTCACTGCTTTTTGTTCGTAGGCTTCAGCCGCTGAGGATGACTGAATGCTGCTTTTCTTTGCCAGGTTGCATTGTCCTTTCTGATCCTGCGAGCCACTCCTCAGGGATGAGGCTTCTGGGTCAGTTCCAATGCTCACTCCCACGCCCTGCATCCAGAGTACACACTGTCTTCATGAACAGGCACTCACCTTAAAATTCTAGGAATCAATCTAGGGCAATGCAATAGCCTGTAGTATTCTCAGAGTTCTGGACTGCCCTGCCCAACAACTTGGGAGGGGCTTTCTCATGCCTACTACTGGGATTTTGTTCAATAGTCCAAGGTTCCTGGGGAAAGCATTATTACGCCAAGTGCTGTAACTTCTTTAAACCATATATAAGTATATATGAATACATAAATATCTATATGTAGTTTATATAATATATATTATAAAATTTATATAAATACATGTATAATTTTAGATAAGTAGAAAATCTCTTTTTGTATGGCTCTTACTGTCTTTGTCTCCCTCTTCTTCCCTGTTCACTAAGCCTTGGGTGTGGGATTGTGTTGTAGATGTCTTGTTATTTAGGGTTGGCTACTCCACAAGCACTTTTATTCTCTGCACTTTTGTCTATTTGTGATTCTCTGTCATGACCTCCATCTGCTACAGAAAGAAGATTGTTTGATGTGATGAGAGCTGCAGTCATCCATAGGTATTAGTATAAGTATTTAGAAGGCAAGCAGATGGTATACCTGTTGAGTGAGATGGTAGAGGTAGGTGCCTGTCTAGGGCCTGTGAGGTAGGTGCTCCTCTAGGGCCTGTGGGGTAAGTAGTACTTTAAGGCCTGTGAGGTAGGTGCTCCTCTAAGATCTATGAGGTATGTACTCCTCTAGGGTCTGTGAGGTAAGTGGTCCTCTAAGGTCTGTGAGGTGGGTGAGCCTCTAGGGCTTGTGACCTCTCCAGCTAAAGGTTTTGGCTAGTCTTACAGCACCAAGCATGAAGTTCTTTCTGTCCAGCAGACTTTAATCCAGTTATATATATCTAATGCTAGTGAAGCAGTGGACTTGCTAGTGAGAGTGAGAGCAAGTAGGCAAAGAGAGCACATTTCCTTCTCCCAAGTCCTGTAGGCTGCCAGTGGGTGTGGCCCAAATTAAAGATGGATCTTCCCACCTCAAAAGATCTGGATTAAAAGTGTCTTCCCACTTCAAATAATTGGGAAAAAAAACAAAAACAAAAACAAAACCCCAAACCCTCAGCGGTTGTGCCCAGCCACTTGGGTTTTAGTTAATTCCAGATGTAGTCAAGTTGGAAAGCAAAAATAGCCAGCACAGCTTGTCATTATGGTAGTTCACAGGACTTACAGCTGGATGGGGCTCCTGATAACTTTCTTTACTATCATCCTGCGTAGCACATTCATGCACTGTGACAGCTAGCCAGAGGAGGGGGTTGTGGGGAGCTTCAAGCCTAGTACCAGCTTGATTTCTGTAAGCCTGTGGCAAGTGTGTGGTGTCTTTAGTACATCACAAGTTAGGGCATGCAACCAGGAGCAATGACAATTGCATGTTTTATCTTGTAGTGTCTTTTGCCCAGCCCCCACCCCGGACCCCACATCTGATCCTGGACTTTTTGAAAAGTGCATGGAGCTTACGGCAGCATTATTTCTGCTGTTGACAGGCCCTGTTAAACTATGTGTGCAGTTTTCATAGACGCACTTTTAAGAAAGCTTATAAAACAGGGTTCTCTGTGGCCTTTTCACCATCTTTAGTGTTATTCTCTTTCTTTGCTTCTCTGCACGCTACCCTCTCATCCGTCCTCCAGTTAGCTCTCCTGCCCTGCCTCCTTCCCTTCACAGACCTGTAGTCTGCGGTCTCACTACGGTCCTTTTCTCCTTGGCTAGATTCTACACTTTTTCCAAGTTAGAGACTCCAACGTAAAGGTTCTTAAGTAGGAGAGATCATGCAGATTTTATCTTTCTAGGTCTAGGTGACCTCACTAGGTATAATATTGCCTAGTACCCAAGCCAAAATTCTGTGGCCAAATTAAGAGTTAGAAAAGCAATTAGCTTTATATAACCTTTCTTTGCTCGTGGTGATTACTAGCACTCAATCCTTCCTCGTCTCCTTATGTCTAAGCTTTTTTTTTTTGTCCTCTTTTCTTTGTGTTATACTGTACCCTTCATATGTACACACACACAGACACATACATACATATATGTGTGTATATATATTATTGGTTAGATTCTGCATATGAGAGAACATGTGGTTTCTTTCTTTCTGAGAGTGTGTGACCTTGCTTAATATTGTACGTCACAAGTCCATTGATGGGCCTCTGGGTGTCTGCCCAGGAGTGGTATAGCAGGGTCATGTGGTAGATCTGTTTCTAGCTTTCTGAGGAACCTCCACACTGGTTTCCATGGCTACCTAAGTTTGTATTCTCAGCAGAAGTGAATGAGGAGTCTCCTTTCTACACATTTTGTTACCATTTATCATATTGTGGCCATTCTGAGTGAGGTGAGGTCAGATGAAATGGCAAAGTAGTTCTAATTTACTTTTCCCTGATTGCTAAGGCTAATGAAAATTATTTTTAATTTTACTTTTTTGGCATGTGGGGTTGTTTTCTTGATGCCTGGTCTTTTGAGTTCTTTAGAGATTATGGCTATGAGTCCTCTGTTAGATATATAGCTGTCAGGGCTTTGCTGTGTTGACTTTGAGATACTTATTTGGATATTTTTGAACATTTATTATCTTATTTTCCATCTTCTGTGGTGCATATAGTTGCTATAGTTACAAGATCCGCACTTGAATAAATAAGTATTCCATCATTAAAATTGTGTTCGTTCATTGTATTATTGTTTTTCCGTTTATATTTTTAGAGTATGCCGCGACGGAAGGAAGCCCCACACAGTAAGATTAGTCATCCGTCGACACTCTGACAAACACTGGAACCGTGAGAGTCGTCAGTGTCCGATCCCATCCCACGTCATTCAGAAGTTAGGAACAGGTATGGGCTGGTTTTCTAAGAAGATAAATGGCATATTGATCTCTTCAAAAAGCAAACTTTGAGTTAGAAACATGCCACATTAATGTCTTTTCATGTATTCTTCAAAACCTAGTTTTATTTTACCAGGAATTAACATTAGGAAAACTTTTTAATAGATAATTAAGTAAATCCTCATTTAATCAACTCAGTAAATACTTAGTTAAAAATATTTCCCAACTTCAGAGGGTACAAAGCTAAGATAATTATGTAGAATACATTTAGTAAATAATATCAAAATGCGTGGTGATCCCAGTTAAGATTTTAATTTTTTAAGCTAAGTCATATAAATAATATTGTGATTTGAATATTGATTAAGATGCATGTGTTTATTACATCCTTCTACATTTTACTTAGGAAATTATAACGCGATGCCTCCCCTGATTGATATCCTTATGAAACTTTTCCGAAATATGGTGAATGTGAAGATGCCCTTTCACCTGACTCTTCTAAGTGTGTGCTTCTGCAACCTGAAAGCCCTGAGCAGTGCTAAGAAAGGGCCTATGGACTGCTACCTAACGCCGTCCCTCTCAACAACTGCCTGCTCCAGCAAGCGCAGCTTTGTAAGTACAACCTGAGTGCACTGCTGCTAAACCCACCATCTGCATTTCTGTGTAGTGCTATTGGGAGGTTCTTTGAGGTGCTACTGTTCGGATGATTTAATTGTCCTATCACAGGATGGTTGCTGGCCTTAAATATATTGTAATCCAAGAGGAAAATGTAAACTCAGAATAGAAGAGACAGCTATGATGGTGCTTCTGTTTTGGGAAGTGTTAACACGGGTTCTGGAGGTCTATACAAATATTATGGATTGGTTTATAAATATAAACATATCTAGAAATTAATTACCATTGTATTAAGATTAGGATACTATAATAATTATAATTGCTGAGCTGTAATTGCGTGCATGAATGTTTTATGGAATATAAAACTAGAAGGGAAATTCAAGTGAAAAATTTTAGAGAAAAATTGAGTAAACTTAGGTTGAGAATGTTTCTAAGTTTTATATAAATGTAGTATTACAGATTCAAAAATATACTTTTATTGTGCATTTCTTTTTTGTTTCTGTTAAATGTTACCTTTTAGACAAACAGTTTTTGGAAAGTCAGCCCTTTTCGCTTTGTGCATCTATTTCTAATAGCATTGGATCACGTTAGTCTACTGAGTTCGGTGCAGAACACATGGTTGCTGAGGTCCTCTCCTCATGCATGTTGTGTCTCCTACTCCATGCTAGCTAGCCAGGACCAGGTGAAGATAATGATAGGCCACACAGTAGTGTGCAGGCCTGGGACAGTGCTCGCTGTAGATACTTGGCACTGGCACCGGAAGGTCAAAGGTGTTGGGCAGGTTGGCAGGTGTGTGAGACACTAGCTCCAGGAGAAGTGCAGCAGTGATATATGTGGCATGCAGACTCCTGAGCTCTGCTCTTCCCCTTGTGTTGTAGAAAGTGAAGGACACCCACACGGAAGACTCTTACAAGGAGAAAGAAGCAAACTGGGATTGTCTACCAAGCAGAAGAATCGAAGGCACGAGAATGGGGAAGTCTCCATTGGATGCCACCTGTTTTCCTAAAGACAAAGACACAAGTGACTTGACACTTCAGTCACTGCCAGAGGGTGTTGACCAAGAAGTCTTTAAGCAGCTTCCAGCAGATATTCAAGAAGAAATCCTTTCTGGAAAATGTAAAGAAAATCTTAAAGGGAAAGGAAGTTTAAGTTGTCCATTACATGCCTCGAGAGGAGTCTTGTCTTTCTTTTCTACAAAGCAGATGCAAGCCGGTTGCTTAAGCCCCAGAGACACTATGTTCACTAGCAAGCAGGTATCAGCCGTGTCTCCCTGTGAGCCAGGAACATCAGGATTGAGCACCAGTAGCTCCTCCCGTCCCTCGTGTGGAAAGGACTGTTCCTATTATGTAGATAACCGGTTAAAGGATGAACGAATGAGCCAAGGCCCCACAGAGTCTCAAGGATTCCACTTTTCCAATACGAACCCTGCTCTTTCTGTTTTTCACTCATTTCCAAATCTGCAGAGTGAGCAGCTTTTCTCCACACACCTCACTGCAGACAGCCACAAGCAGACAGCCACCACCTCTCACCAGGGACTGGAAAACAGAGAGCAAGATTCTGCTGATGAAAAACTTACTCTCCCATCGGACATTGATCCTCAGGTTTTCTACGAGCTGCCAGAAGAGGTCCAAAAAGAACTGATGGCTGAATGGAAGAGAGCCGGAGCAGAGTTCCGCTCTGTGCACAAATAAGTGCACTCAGGAAATGGTCCAGAAAGCCAGGGAGTGGTGTTCCCAGATCACCTTTTCATAATTAAACGGTAATATTCAATGGTGTAGAAATCTGATGTAAGATGTAATAGATAAGGCAAAAGTGGGCGCAGGAAGTAAATTCTAGCACAAAGAAAAAATATCCATAACATGTGGTAATGTAAAAAAATAATGCTATCTTCCTATTGTTTCTCCAGCTGTTTTATATCAATGACAATAAAAGAAATATCATGGTCAACAGTGGGCTGTTACCCTAAGTTGTGGGACAGATGTTTTATGCCTGTACGCAAAATAGGAGCTCATCACAGCATCATTATGCTTAGGAAGGAATGGGCTTTAGTTTTCCTTTTGTGTGGAATTTTTGGTTATTTGGTGTGTGTGTCTGTGTGAGAACTGCATAGTATCTCAGTTAGTACATAACATCCAAATAGGAAATTCTCTTGTCAGCTTCAAAAGGTTAATATCGTTAGGCAAATCACTACATACAATTTAACAAGTTGACTTAATCTTTGCTTTTGTTTTTGAACTAATCCTACTATGTAGCCCAGTTCAGCCACAGGTTTGTGATCTTTCTGCTGTTACCCCCTGAGTTTTGAGACTGCATCAGGGTGAACCAATATGTCAACCTACTAACTAGTTTATAAAGATTTTATTTTGTGGGTTCAAGTACATATGTGTGAGTGTGTGTGTGTGTGTGTGTGTGTGTGTGTGAGAGAGAGAGAGAGAGAGAGAGAGAGAGAGAGAGAGAGAGAGACAGACCACATAAGCCAGAACGGGGGGCATGTAATCCCTTGAAGATGGAGGTACCTGTGATTATCAGCCACCAAGTGTGGGTGCTGGGATCTGAACCCCAGTCCTCTGATAGAGCTGTGAACACTCTTAACCACCAGGGCTCCATCCTCACCACTGACTTTTAAAAACGCAATTACTGATTTCTCACACAGTGAGAACATACCACCATGCATTAATAAATACTGAATGAATGAACACTGTGGCCTGTTATGGATGAGAGAGGCTCGTATGTTTGTTATAGAGCAGTGGTTCTCAACTTTCCTAGTGCTGTGACCCTTTAATACAGCTTGTCATGTTGTGGTGAACCCCAACCATAAAATTATTTTTGTTGCTAATTCATAACTAATTTTGCTATTGTAATGAATTATAATGCAAATATCTGTGTTTTCTGATGGGTTTAGAGGACCCCTATATTGAGAACTGCTGTGGTACAGGATAGTGGTAGAAGGAAATTATTGTGGGAAACACGGGCATCAGGAATGCACGGTCGATAACACTCTTAGCACGATTAACAAAGTCCATCTCCACATAGGCAATCAATCTATAGGGTCTAGAAGCAGTGATGGTTTTTTTTTTTGTTTTTTTTTTGTTTTTTTTTCTCCTGTATATTTGAACATGAGACTAGGGTATGTCAGAAACAAAGAAATCATTACCAAGTGGTCCTGTTTACCTTTCCCTTTTTCTGGCCAAATTATGATTTGTGATTGAGGATGTCTCAATTTGCAAGGAAGTTTCTATAATGCCTAAGTATCCCTTAGCATTAATTTAGAGGGGTCATCTTGTGACTATAATTTTTATAAATACAATCTAGAGACTTAAAAATAAATAAAGTACACATATGTGAATGAATGAAGTTTAAAAATACTTTCTTCCAGGTCAGAAATTTTGACTGGGCTATAGATTTCCTACAACTTAACTACTAAAACTGAAATGTGTGTGTTTGTTAGCAGTGTCTCATGTAGTTCAAGCTGGCCTACAAACAAGATGTGGAGAGCGCCACCTGGTGTCATTTGACTACAAATGATTAACGTATCAAAGACTTGCTTTGATTTTTGTTTGTGTTTTGAATTCAGTTTACATTCTGCTCACTGCCCATCTCCTGGTAACCCCCTCCCTGAATCCTTACCCCAATTTCCCCTCCCCTTCCCCTCTGAAGGATTGGGGAACCCTTGGGCATCTCCCCACCCTGGCACATCAAGTCTTTGCAAGGCTAGATGCATCCTCTCCCTCTGAGGCCAGACAGGGCAGCCTGGCTAAAAAATATCCCACAGACAGGGAACAGCTTTTGGGGTAGCCCCTGTTCCAGGTGTTGGGGACCCACATGAAGACCAAGTCATCCAGCAGCTGACTCAGACAGATGCAGAGACTCACAGCAAAACAGTGGCTAGAGTTTGGGGACTCTTAAAAGGGGCCGGAAGTGGGTAGGAGCTCCACAGGACAACCAACAAAGTCAACTAACCTGGATCTTTGGGGCCCTCAGAGACTGAAACACCAACCAAAGAGAATACATGGGCTGGACCTTGGCTTGTTTCTTTTAAGAGCTCTGCTTTCCCCAGCTTATGTTAAAGGTGATGCATAGTACACGGTCAACATCATCTTTACTTTCTGTGTTAATTTATTTTATACCCCTCACTTAAGTCCTTCCAGATCCTCTCCACCCATCCTTAAACTGCAAGTTTCCATTCAATGTGGGTCACATGACTGAAGTTGTGTGGCATCACTAATTTGGCAATAGTAAGGAGTTTCTGGATGTGAAATCACAAAAACCCTCAAAGTCAACCATGAAAAGCATCACTGTGTGGCTTGTGTTGAATGCAGGGGTAAATTTACTACACTTGGCTCCAAAGACAACGGGAGCATGCTGTAATGCCAGATCCCAATTTCCTCACTCAGCTCTGTGCTATGTAATCACGAGTTCCTGAATGTTCTGCTTCCCCCACCCTCGTAGTTTTATTCCATTGTGATCAAAAAACAAGAACTTACTCACTTCCCCCCTAGACAGAAAGGGAGGGGGAGAGGGGAGGGGGAGAGGGAGGGGGAGGAAGGGAGAGGGAGAGGGAGAGGGAGAGGGAGAGGGAGAGGGAGAGGGAGAGGGAGAGAGAGGGAAGTTTCATGAGATGTTGAGAAAAACATGCATTCTCAACATCTGTATGAACTATTCTGCAGACACCTTTAAGTTCATTTGGTCTATTACATCATTTCATTCAGGAACTCCCAACCCATTTTCTTGCCTGGATGAGAGTGGAGGATTGAAGTCACAAACTAGTACTACACAGGGATTAATCTTATCTCTAATAATATTTGCTTTATAAAATTAGGTGCGCCTATGTTCTATGCCTATCTGTTTGGAACTACCATCTGCTTCCGATGGGTTCTTTGCTAAGTCATTATGAAGTGACTATATTTTTTGATTGATGTCACTTTTGTCAGCAATTAGACAGTGATTATTTCCTAGTTCTAGTCACCTGGAACATGATTTTCCATCCTTTCACTCCCAGTGGGACGGTTTGGATGAGATGCCACCCTCACAGACTCCCAGGCATCTACATATTCAGTCCCCAGTTGGGGGAACTCTTGGGCTAGGCTTAGGAGTTGTATCCCTGAAGGAAGAAGTATGTCAGTGGGGATGGACTTAGGTTTAAAAGCCTGTGCCATTCCCAGTGAGCCCCCTGCTTGATGTTGTTGGTTCAGCGTGTGAGCTCAGTGCTCCTACTCCAGCCAACCATGTTCTGCCAGCTCCACTGCTTCCTCATGGTGGGGCGATGCTCTCAGAACTGTAAGCCCCAAATAAGCCCTCCTTTCTATATGGTGCTTTGCTCATGGTATTTTCAAAAGGATAGAAAAATAGTGGGGTAGCATCTCTGCTTTATGATGAAGCGTGCCTCTTAGAATAAAAACAAGATCCTGCATTTAATCCATTACACTAGTGCCTTTTCACTGCAAAACTGGGACCAATGATATTTAGAGCTACTATTGGAAAGTGTGTATTATTTCCTCTCATTTTGTTGACTTCGTAGTATTTGGCGTTTTCTTACCCTCTCTTGTTTTCCTATTATTGAGAAGTGTTTTTTTATCTCTGTTGAGAAGTTTGTCTTTCCTTTTAGTCTGAAGACTCAGCCTTATATACCTGGTTGGAGGCTGAGAGCTCCCAGTGGTCACTACTTGAGTGGAGCAGCCTTGAGCTGATGAGGGCTGAGGGCTGTGGAGTAGTGCAGACTCTTCCTCTCTAGCTACCTGAAGGTAGAGGTGAAGATGCCCTCCATCCACTGCCCAGGCAGGCACAGCCACACCCACAAAGAATCAGCGCCACCTGTTGCTTCAGTGAAGACAACATTCCAGGAGCCTCTAGCCCTGCCCATCACTCCAGTGAGCCCAGCATAGTCTGTCTAACACTCCATGTCCTCGTCCTACATAGTGAGAGCAATAACCTGGTACTCCTTGAATAATGCAAGTTTCTCTGAAAGAAGAAGGGCAAGCAAAGATATCAGATAAAAATTAATTAAGGAACTCAATCAAGCTATGATCTAATTCCAAAAGTGCAAATCAAAACATAACACCCGGACAGTCTTTGTTCTCTAAATAAAAACTCAAATGGCGGCCATGACTGAAGACTAGATGAAATCTCAGAAAATGAATATGATAAAAAAAAAAAAAAAAGTCAACTTCTGAAGCCATGCTGAGAGCACAGCCAGCGCAGTAAGATAAGGAGGCCGATGGTACTTTCCATCTGACAGAGGAGTTCATGAGGACAGGAATAAAAAGGAAAACGAAATGTAAACACTGGAAATGAAAAATGTAAGGCAAATAAAAGTATCTTTGGAGTGTCCCACTAATAGAATTGATCGAAGAATGTAATCCTGAAGAACTGCAACGCTCCAATAAAAATGATGATTACTAATAAAAGAGGCACAAGCTGGGCTTTCAAGGCATTTAGAAATTATGAAAATGCCAACTCTAACAATCATGAATATACAGGAAAGTAAAACATTTCAATGGCAGCCTATCTGGACAGAGAAGGCATTTAGAACATAAAACAGATAAAACCAAAATCCTCTGACTATTTGAAACAAAGGAAGTCCATTGGAAGTTGCAAGAGAGACACACGAGGTGGAGTTATACTTGGAGGCGAGCTCCTTGGAATGAAAGCTCCTGGATGTCTCAGCAGAAACAGAAAACCAGGAGGGTAGGGAAGGGTAGTGCATGGCAGCCCCCAGACTCCTACACCCACCAAACATACCAGACATAACTGGGGAATGAAGAAAATTTTTCTCTGATTAAAAACAGATTAGAAGAATTCACAACCACTATTGCAGCGTTAACAAAACTTACTTGAAGGAGTTCTTTGAACTAAAGAGAAAGAAAATGGCGTCATCTTTCTTGCTTAGCACTATGTCATCTATGGCAAACCACAGTTCATTTCCTCATTAAAGAATCTGCAGATTTGTGGGTGGTTGTTGGTTGGAGCTCTAAAACTAAAGTTGCCGTGCACACTTGCAGAGGTTCTCATGAGAAAGTTTCCCCTTCCACGGGGCAGGCTCCTGTTTAGAGAACACTCAGCAGGTTTGGTTACGACCGTGCCATGCCTCTCCAGGACCAGTGTGCTGCTTTTCCCTTCTACCTGAAATGTGACATGGTTTCTCTGTATGACAACGCTCAATCCAATCACTGTTTTAAAACTTTCTGTCATTCTGATAAGTGTGCTGACACCTCAACTTGAATGTTACTTGAATTTACCTAATGGCTAATGATATATATATATATTTGTTTTTAATTACAAATCCCTTTCAGTGCATTGGTTTTGGCCACTTTTTAACTGGATTGTTTTTATATTATGCATTTTGAAAGCTTCTTGTATATTTTAGGTAAGGGTTCTTTGTCGGGAGTGTCTTGCAAATATTTTCCAACCTGTGTTTTCATCTTCTTCCCAGGGATGCTCTCAGCACACACACACTTCATTTTGGTGACCACTCTCCCTTTGTAAGAATCGCGCTCAGCTGTAGATTAGGTGGATTTTCTAGGGAGTTATGTCTGTGTCTGTGTTCATTATTACAGGTCGTTATTAGGAATGGTGCATGATTAGGTGAAGGCCTCTTGCTATCCAAGAGCTCCAGTATCATTTGTTGGGCAGCTGTATGTCCTCCGCTGAAGTGCCTTTGACTCTCTGTCAGTATGAAGTACCATTCCACATGTCGTTTGCTTTCTGAAGGGCCCTGGAACCTACGGATCCTACTTAAGGGACCTGTTAAGAAGGCAGCAGCACTGTTGGCTGTAATTAGTATAGGAGCTGGGTGGTCTGATCTCCTCAGATAGCAGAGCACTGAGGGACCCACATGGCAGATGTATGTGGCACTTCAGCTCTATGCCTGCCCTTGCTGAGCCCTTCCTGGTGGCAGCGGACAGTAATGTGCAGTGAAGGAGCAGAGTGACACCGGGCCTGTGACTCACCACCTTGCTCCTCCTTGTTGATGCACAGGGGAAGCGCAGTATGTCTTCAGATAAACATCACTGGCTGTTTACTGGAGTGGAACTCTTACCATTTTTTGGTGCTAAAGATGGAACCCAGGCTCTTTAAATGTTAGGCAGTTATTCTACCGCTAAGCTGTACCCTGAGATCCCTAGTAAAAATCTTTGAATTTTTACATTTGTCTTTTTCATACTTCTCAATTTAAGCAGTAGGTGAAAGAAAAATAATTTAAAATATGTATTATACTCATTTATTTATTTATTGACCTAGGTTCTCTCTGTGTAGCACAGGCTGCACTCATTGTGCTTGTCCTATTTTAGCCTCTTCAGTGCAGGGATTACACAGGTGCTTATCATCACTATCAGATGAATATTTAATTAAGTTCTAATTAATGCTAACTACTGAATGCATCTCCTTCTTTATGATCCAAATGCAGAGCATGCTCAGATGGTCAAAGTGTATTAATGGCACATTATTTAATGTTATGTTAGCTTAGAAACTATATTTTAATTGAGTTTTCTTGTACAGTGAAGTTCTTATTTTGACAAAATATTTTAAGTACTGTGTACAAGATTAGTGTCTAGAGACATATAACAGATTTATTCACACTGACTTAGGAGTAATCTACAGTAACAAACTACACTTACTAGTAGTTTGTGCTGTCTGAGATCTCTATGGTTTAATGGCAGAATGGCTTTATTTCTTTTTGTATACAGATGAGTGTGAACCGTGGCGTGCACGGACTGATGGAATTTTGTGTGTCTTTATGCCATCTTTCACATTGAGGAAGAAGCTTACTAAGTTGGAAGGCATAGACTTTTCAATTACCGATGCAGGCAATTTTCCTTTCATTTCTGTCTGGACAAACATCACTAGCTTGGAATGCGCTGGGTTTCTGTAAGTGAATGAAGAGTTACAAAGGATAAAGCAGTCTTAACCTGATCTTAGAAGACGGCAAGTTTATAAAGGGCAAGATTCTTAAATCAGTTCTCTTGGGCTCTTTCTACAGTGGATATGACAAGACAGTTAACTCAAGGAGGAGAACAGAGACTGGCCTGAGGTCAAATCCTTATAAAACATTAAGTAGTCAGAGCATATATTGAAATTTTACAGCCTTATACAATATTAAGTAGTCAGAATATACATTGAAATTTTAGCTTAAGCACCTCTTCCTTTTGTTGTTTGATCCTTTGAGCAAATACACAACCCTCAGAATACAGACCTTTTCTTCTCCCATGACACCTGCTCTAATCATGTTTATGTAGCAGTTATAAACTTTATGCAGCACTTTTCTATATGTAAATTATTTACTTAATAAGAAATATAATGTCTGCCTCTATTAAAACAAACAGGGAAATAAAACTTTTATAATATGTTCCTGAATATATGTAGTTTTTAGTAAAATACATTTATACTTTTTCCTTTTATTATAAGCATAGATTCTTTGTTTATACAATAAGTCCTGATTGTATTTTCCCCTCCCTCTACTCCTCCCAGTTCCCCACCACCTCCTCTCCCATTTGGATCTATTCCCTTTATGTTTCTCATTATCAAAGAACAGGTTTCTAGGGAACAACAAAACATAACGAAGCAAAATATATTAAGAAAATGAAAACCATCATACTGAAACTGGACAAGCCAAGCCAGTATTATATTTATATAATTCCCCTCTTCTCTGAGACTGAGTTTTGGGATGCATCTCAGACTGGCCTTGAATTCACTATGCAAACTGGGCTGTGCTTGGACTCACCATAGCAATCCTCCCGCCTTTACCGCCCAGGTTCTAAGTTACAAATTATACTACCACATCCAGCTGCACACATGCAGTTTTAATTCTTAGATGTTATGGTCATAGAAAACACATTTCAAAACCTTAAGTCATACTATCTTTTATAGAAAATTATATGGTTATTTTTAAACATTCAAAGCTGTAAATCTATGCCATTAGCAAACAATCATGTGAGAGGAAAAATATTAAATGCAAGTTCAAAGAAGAAAGGAGTGATTCAAAGGCTCAGCATAGTAGTGGGCATGGCTTTAGGCATTTTGAAATGAACAGTGTAATGCTGGATCTGAGTTGTCATGGTATAGAGTTTCTATTGGGCTCATAAGGGTAGATCCATTTAAATACATCAGTATTTAGGTTATACTAGAAAATTCACCTTTAGTGTATTCTATGTCAACTTGAAACTGTGAAGGCAGAGTTTCACTGAATGGTTTTAAGGCTGCAGTAGCTAACTGTGGGAGTGTCACCATCTCTGCATTTCCCTATGAAGAGCTTAGGCTACATGTGTCAGTCCTAAAGCTCTGCTTGAGTTTACTGTGGGTCACACACATTAGAAAGCTTTTCTGCTGCGTATGGAGAGTGCTTCAGTAGGACAGTGTGTTTTACAAGTGTTTGCATGGCTCAGTTACAAATGGCTGCTGTCTAGAATGTTGGACTGCAGGGATGAGAAGATAAGGGACCATGGTTCCTGTCGGCATCTTTTTCCAGTCTCTGAAAACAGGACTGTAACATTATCCTAGCAGGATGGGAGGTGGAGTCTGATCCCACAGAGCTAGCAAGACCATAAGAGTTCCTGCCAAAAGCTGATTCTCCTCGTTCGTTTGGTTTTGTTCTAGTAGGGATCCTAAGATCTTGGCCACAGATTCAAAACTGACAAATAACTGGAAAGACAGCACATCACTCCTACTACAACCCTGAGGAGCAACGACCATCCACTAACATGTAAAGCAGGTCTTAAGTTCCCCAGTGCAGTAGAGAACGCAGTGACGTATACAGGACTAAAACTACAAACACGTTGTTTCTCTTACAAATTTATATTTCACCATCCCAAATTTTATGTTCACTTTATGTATCAATATTGATTTTAATAATAACTTAGCATAAATTAAAATTAATAAATTTGCGGATATATATATATACATACATATACATGTATGCATACACTCTAATGCAATGTGTACTTTTACTGAGTCTATTTAGATTATCATTTTATCTTTTGAGCACCTGTCAGCAGTACCTCGACTCTGATTTTGGCAGTTTTGATCTGAATATTCCTACTGGATGTCTCATTCTGTAGACATCTTTTTAAAGCAGTGATCCCAGGGAAATAATTCACTCAGGATAAAATACTAATGGTTCATAAGTGCGTGCTACATTTTCAGGGAATTTTATTTTGTTTTTTAATTACAATTTTTATTTTGTTTTATAACTGTTCATGAAAATAAGGAGTACTGTATCTCCATCGTTTCCTCTTCTAGCTCCTCCAATGTCCTCCCTACTCTCACTGCTTCTCTAATGCATGACCCCTTCTTTAGTTGTCAGATACGTGCACACACATACAGCCTAAGTATACTTAGTGCTTTTCATACATGCATGTTCAAAAACTCCTTTACAGTGGAGAAATACAAACATCAGGGGAGGCTTCGCTATGGGAAAATATTTGTGTGTTTCATTATGCCTAGAAACCTCGCATATATTTTTATTCTTATGTTTAAGACAAAAATATAAAAAAGTCATTTTAAAAATTGCTTTTAGGAGCAGTTTTTCTCTTCTAACAAAATATATTGGTACATATCTCTACTGGTGTGTGTGAAGTAAATCATATGTTGAAGTGAAAAATCTTGGTAAAATAAACAAATAAAAACAATACTCACTCCTTCAGAGGTGAACATATATAGCCAGAGGGGTGATTGTAGCCACGGATATAGTGTGGAGTCGGGGGGTATCCTGGGAAGTCCACACTTCTGGCTGTGATTTAAAAAGTTGAAGTGAGACCCAATCACGAAGACAAAAAATAGTATTTCTAGAAACATAAGATAGATGATAGCACTTGGCTTTAATACTAATACTAGTTTCCCAGTGTACATACATCTGTATTAGTATTCCTAAAGATGCTTGTGTATTCCTATACAAGGAAAACTCTTTAAATGTGTCGTTTCATTACTCTCTGAGGTCTGGAACAAAAGAGCCAAACATAGATTGGATTATTGAGTCAGGGGCTCCCTGGCTGTGGTTAATACTTTTATTCTCCACAAAATAGCTGACTACTGAGACACATTAAATGCCCTCTTCTGTTAATTTCATGTGCTAATTTTAAAGGGTAATTAAAACTTAGGAGAATTTGCCTCAGTAATTAATTATGCTGCAAGATATATATGCTGCAGTGAAAAGAGGGAGGTGACTGTGATTATGGTGATGATAATTATATATTTTTTAAAAATAGTTTGAGCGAGTGTGTCAGACCAGAGAATATAGATTTACCTAAAAGATCGTTAACAAAGTCTGTGTGAAAGGCATAGTGAAGCAGGAGTGCAAAGGGAGATGTGGTTGGATGAATATTCCGTTTTTGAACCACTCTCTAAACAGCCTCATACACTGGTATTACCTGGAACACTAATAAGGTAGTTTTCCTTTTAAAACGTAGAGATTATAATTCTATTTTTTTTTTTTTAAATCTTAACAGTTTACCAAAAAGTCCGACTCTTTATTGAGGCATGACTTTAGAAACCAGAAAGAGAGGACTTTGAGATCCAGTAGCTTATTAGCTATGTCAATCACTGTCTTCACGGCTTCATTCCTAAACTTCAGCTATATCCCCGGGAGACCACATACAAAGTGTCTACCTCAAAGCGAGGTACAGGGGAGCTTGAAAAACACTAAGAAAACTGACTATTTGTTGAAAATTTATTCACTGGAAATTTCTTAAAGAAAATTTAGCTTTGTTGCTTCAAAAAAAATGAATGCTTATTTCTAGTTGAACGCTTATTTCTAGTTGCTAGTTTTTGCTAGCTAAGCTTATATCATGCTTTATTATTCTTTGGGTCTCAATATGTAGTCCTGGTTGGCTTGGAACTGACTATGTAGACAATGCTGGCCTCAAGTTCATAGAGAACCACCTGCTTCTGCCTCCTAAGTGCTAGCATTAAAGGTGTGCTCAATCATGCCCAACCTGACATATTCTCATTTATTTACTTATTTTGTTATGCTAAGATACAGCCTAGAGCCTCATGTGTCTATGACAGAACTGTCATTGAGCTAAAAATGTAGGTGCTATTTTACCTCCTTTCTGACTAGTATTAAAAGTCCCAAATGGCTTGCTTTCAAATGTGGAAACTTATACATCTACAATTCTGAAAAGGCAAAAATCTGTACAGTAGGCTCTGAAAGCATTGTATATGCTGTAACTCTGAAAACAATGGTCAAAACATGTATACACCGAGAACAGCCATCTTTAGTGATCTGCTGTGAGACCTAGAGAACTGGCTTTGAGTTAGAAGACTGAGAAGTTTTGTCTGTGAAAGAGAATACTGGAGTCATCCCATATTAAGATATTACATGCCATGGGAAGTAATAACACAGCATCACTGTCTATCCCTGAGTAGCTTACAGGAGAGGAAACATTCTGATAGAAATGATAAGATTAAATCAAATTCAAGAGGAAAACTGGAATCTTCACCACTACCCTGCTAAAGTACTTTTAACATGATCTTAAACTTTCAGAGTACAAACGCTATGGTGTGAGAAGGTTTTGAGTCAGTAACACAAGTTAGCAAACGATGACACAACTGCACTTCACAAAGTCACACTATTGCAGAGCAGGGTAGGGTTATATCAAAACTTTCATTCCCTAAAAGAGATATAAGCACATTTAAGGAATGACCTATCCAGCACCATTCATTCAATATTTTCATATTTCATACTCAGTAATGTAAGAATTAGTATATATATGCCTATTTTAAATAAGCCAAGTATAAAAGCCAGCTTTGTTTAATAGAATTACAAATGTATACACTGAAATCTTAGCTCACAGTCATCTACCTCTATTAAGTTCATATTTCATACTGCAAAGGTGCAGGAGGAACTTTTTTAAATAGCACCTCATGGGGTGGTAAAATACCTGGCCTGTGTAAGGGCACAAGTTTTTTGTTTGCACTGAATAAACAAATAAGCAAATCAACAAAAAAGAATTGAAAATATAGTTTCTCCTAAACTATTAACACTAATTATTAAAGGCAAAATTTTTTAATGATACATAGTAATTCTAAAACATGGGCAAAATGTTTCAACTTACTACCGATAATGTCCATGTTCCCTTCACAGTGCTTGATGTGTATTAAGTCGATAAAGTCTCTAGGGGAAATTGAGCCCATGGCAAAACTCTGTGTAATGGTGTGGCATATACGTGTGTCCTGCAACAAATCAAATCATAAAGATTGCAAGAATTACTTAATGTGAATTATCTATTGTTCCCCAAAGAACTTCATCATGCATGTTTAGCTTGTTTTTAGAAAATAAAATTAAGGTTTAAGAAAGGTGTTAAGCCAGTCTCACCAAGTCAGCCTGCATTTTTAGTGGTAAGGAACATTAGAGTCACAATTATGAGCACGCAACATTTAGCAAGGAATAAAAAGACCATTTATTCTATTAGTAGATGAAGAAGACGGGGCTCATGAGATTAAATCATATGAATAGCTAGAATGTAGTTTAGAATTAGCACACAGGTTTTCTGATTTCCACACTATTTTGTGTATGTTAGGTAGATAAAATAAATCTGAAAAATACATTGGCACTTTATAGCATAAGGCCTAAAACTAAAGACCAGATAGTGTTAAAACCATCTGGTGAAACTGGATTTAGAATGGCTTAACTGCAAACTCTTCCAACTCTGTGCCTTCAGGCAAGATCTCCCAGAATCAAACAGCCATCCATACTCAATAAATGACCCAGTCACTACCTATTCCCTTCAGTGATTTCAGCTCTCTGCTGGCCTGTGTTGCATGACAGACGTTTCCTGGGGAGACATCAACACCAGTCTGCTCATCTCAGAAAGGGAATCCATGGCAGTCCAGTGTAAGGATACAGCAGAAGTCCAATTTGATGAACCAATGAGTTTTATTAGGATCACTTCCTGGAATCTGGGAGAGAGGCTACTTACTTACCGGAGCAGAAATGAGTCAAAGACAGCTGCACTACCAAAGCCACTCCAGCATGGGTAACAGCTCATAAAAGCTGTAAACCTGGAGCTCACCGCATAGCCTGCAGGGAATTCAGAGCTTGAGAATGTCCTTTCCAGGTACTCAGCTTGTCCGAGCCTCCTCTAGGCAGCTCAGCGGGTCCTTGTTTCTCTAAAGTAGTTGGGCAGTTCTCTGCTTGCTTATTTGAGACTCTTTCCTAGTCACATACTTACAAGGAAGCAGGAGCCTAGTGAATCTGTTGAGTTTCAGGGACTTCTGGAAACTATTTTGAGTTGCTTACTTCCTGTCCTAATGAAGCTTACCTAAAGGATGGACTTCCCTCTAGAATATCCTGTTGCTTCACTTCCTTGTAAAGATCTTGTCATAAAATATCACTTCTGTTTACATCCTATGTCTCAAAAAATTTCCCTCTAAGATGGAAGAGTTTAATTTGGAGAAGACTGCTACAAAACACCTTAGCGCACAAGCCTGCCTCTCACAGCCTCTGGTTAATCTATTTTTATGTTGCCCTGTGTACTCTGCCCTCTTCTCCTAGTCCATGATTCATGATGATATACCATGGTTTACCTCATTTGCCTACTGTATTACACATGTCTTTAAGAGTAACAATTTTTCCCTCATCCATGGGCTGCACACAGGCAGATAACACCTCCGGAGGTGACATACTATAATATGAACAAGACGGTGAACTAATGAACTTCAGAAGTACTATGGAGCACTGACTAGGAAGGGCAGGGACTGGGAACAAATCCTAGTTCTTGTCACATATTTGCCCTAGGAGTCTCGGTCAACTCACATGACCCCAGACTGCTTTTTAAGCCTTTTAGTGTCAAATGTAGCATTCTTTTCTACCGACTTGCAATAAGAGCAGACATTTCTGAAGTGCTAACAGACCCTATGGTCAGTGCTACACAGTGGTGATAGAAAAAGCCTCACAAATGTGTTTTTATTAGTGAGGCACATTGTTTTTCAAACTGACTGCTCCAATATCGAAGAGATCATGGAGTGATTTACTCTTACTTTATTTTTTGAGGATAGGAACATAAGCCCTCTCTACAGATAGGATGATTTATGTTTCAGAGATTCCCTACAATCTCTTTTTCTCTCTAGACTTTAAGGTAAGTTTAGTAAAAGCAAGTAAAATTACAGAGGCCCAATTATGATATGGTGTGAGGACCATGCACGAAAGGCATTTGCTTTTTTGATTATTTTGAAGACTTGAAGAACCAAAGACCCAGTGATCCAGAAGTTTATAAATACTCAGTTATCAAATCATGAAAATTAGTCTTACTCCTCCATTGCTGTATATACTCCTTTTATGTTAACATTAGCTAAAACCCTAGCATAAGTGTTTTTTCCTCTTTGCTTTGCAGTGCTAGTGATCAAACCCTGGGCCTCATATGGCAAGGTCTGTGCTCTGAACTACAGCTACCCAATGCCCTAGAGTTCATTGCTGGAAAAGTCTCCATATGTAGCTTAGACTGGCCTAGATGCACCATGAACCCCAGACTGGCCATCAGGGCAAGTCCTCAGCCTTCCAGAGAACTCAATGTTGGTTAATGATAAACTCACCCAATTTAAGTACATAGTTGTACACTTTTCTAAAATATGGTTAGTTGTCTAACCTTTACCAAAATCCTGTTAGAACTCATTTTTGGTTCATTTTTCCTCTGTAGAACTCTGTTAACTCCATCTTTAGACTATGTTTTCAGCTCTATGATTCCTCATGCTATCACCCTAATTGCAAACCATCCAAGAATCATTTAGAGTTCTCTGATAGCTCCATCACCATTCTCACCAATTTCATACCTTTCCTCCTTCAACTGTGAGTGAAAATTTTGCTGGACATTCTAATCTGATTTAGCATCTGTGGTCTTTCAGATTCTGCTCCTCTGGATTTTAATGTTTCCATTGTAATGTCAGCTGTTATTCTTAGAGCACTACCTTTGTATGCAGTTTGAGTTTTCTCACTGTGTTGGATACACTCCCCCCAGCCCCCATGTACTTAATGCTTTAATTGTAATACTATAGGACAAGTTTCTTTTCTGACTCTACTTAGTGTTCTATATGCCTCCTGAGTTTGATAGCCATCTCTTTACTTAGACTCGGAAAATTTTCTTCTATGACTTCACTGAAAGTATTTTTTTGGCCTTGGACATGGAATTCTCCCAATGTGCCCATAATTTGAAGGAGACCTCAAACATTTCACTTACACTTAAAAATTATTTTTCAACTGAGTGATTCAACTTTTCTACCCTCTCCTCAGCTCTGCTCTTCTGTCTTCTGTCTGATGCACTAGTTTTTCATTTGACTTTGAGTCTTCACTTTTAGTTTCATATCTTCATGAGTTCATCTTAATGTTTCTATATCTTTATTGAAGTTTATTTTAATATCCTGAATTGACTGTTTTGCTTTAATCAGATGTTTATATTGTTTTCTTGAACTTCACTGAAGAGTTGTTTCTGTCTTTAAAGTCCTTTCTATCCTTATTGAATGCTTTGAATATACTAATAATTCTCTTACATTTTTAAAAATTTTGTTTTCGTTGTTTGTATAAGGAACCATTACTATAGGATTGGTGATCTTTAGACAAGATGTGTGATTTTGTTTTTCATTTTGATTGACTATTTACATTAGGATTGTACATATTTTAAAATATGGAATATTTAACAAGCTTGCATGTCATGCTTAAATAGAAGTCATAAAAATGTTCTCTGTATGGATTTTAGCATGTGTGTTGCCATAAAATCATCTTTCATTAATTCATACTTTGTCCAGAGTCTTTCAAAAATGTTTTGATTTGCTTTGTGTGTGTGTGTGTGTGTGTGTGTGTGTGTGTGTGTGTGTGTTGTTTACAACAGTGCATGTGTAGAGGTTAGAGGACAACTTTGCCTGTCGACTGTTGCCATCCACTTTAATTGAGGAAAGACCTCTTTATTGTGTGTTACTGTATATACAGGCTAGTTGGCCCATGAGTCCTGGGACTTTTCCTGTTCTCACTTTTCATCTCCTTTGTGGGAGTGCAGGGGTTACAGTTGCTACTTTGCTCCCTGCCCCCTGTAACATGGGTTTTTAAAATTCTTAGTCAGGTCTTTATACGGCTATCACCCGTGAGGCTAACTCTCCAGTCCCTGTCTTTAGTTTTTAGCAGTACCTGCTGTTTCTTCTGAAGTCCTATGGTTCATAGCAACATGTACATGCTTTCTAATGCCATAGTCACAAACTAGACTCTGTCAGGATATTTGTACTCACAGCATCAAGGAGGTAGGAGAATCTTCAGTTCCAGGCCAGTATGGGCAGTGGAGTGAGCACTGGAACCATGTGGACTTCTTAAAAACAAAAATTTTTAACAAAAATTTTTACAAGTCCCCCAAAGCCGTGGCTGGAGAGACAGTTCAGTGAGTAATAGCACATACTGCTCCTGCAGGGGACCTAAGTTCTGGTCCCAGAACGCTTATCAGACAGCCCCCAAGTACACTGACTACAGCTCCATGGGGATGCTGTACCTCTGGCCTCCTTGACCAGCACTTGTGTGCATGCCATTCTCCCAGTATCATTTTAGACTCCTTCAACAAGGCATATTTAAGTTTGTTTCCATATAACACAGCTGGATAGCTAAGTTTAATTCCCTCATGGCATAAGAACATATCAACAAGAGACTACCATATTAGGAATGTGATACTTGTTTACAAATAGAACAAGACTAATTGGCATTTAACTCTTGACTATTAAAAATGGATCAGCTAGGGGTAGTGGTCCATGCTTACAATTTTATCACCCAGACAACAAAGGTTGAGAGCAACCTGGCCAACTAGGTGAGATCTGGCTCAAACTAAATTGTAATGAAAGTAATGGTATATGTTGGGGGGGGGGGCATTCAGTGATACAGTGTTTGCTTAGCATGAGAATGGTCTTTGGTTCAATCCCCAACCCTATCATTAAAAATGTCTACTGAACACTTTTCAATAAGCTAAGACATCAAAATACAGTAACATAGTAAACAATTATTTACTATTAAATAGGAAATTACCGAATCAATCTTGTGTAATACATTGAACCCTTTCAATGATTTATCCCACGAAACTCTGTGTTCAGATTTGTAGAGGAAATCCGAGAGATGAGCTGCTGATTCTGGAATTATTCCTTCAATACGGTATCTATGGTTATCAAAGTAAAGAAAATGTAAAATTGTAGCTTAAGCAGAAAATATACTGGTATTGAAATTAAAAATAGCTAAGAATAGTAAAGTAATTGAGTATCCCATATCTAAAACACTTGGAAGCAAAAATGCCTTTTATTTTGGATTCTTTTGAGTATCTGTATATATATAATGACAGACCTTGATTATGAGACCTAAGTCTAAGGACAAAGTTCATTTGTATTCCAAAATCTTTTATAAACATATTCTAATTGAATTTTATACATTTTACAATTTTATTCAATATATTACATTGAGTGGGAACTAGCATAGCTTATTTAAATAAACATTGCAGTCATTATTTCAAAGTCTACCTTTATAGTCAGGCCTGGTGGCACAGGCCTGTGATCTCAGCTAGTTGGGGACTGAGCAGTCAGGCAAATCATGTTATATAATTTCTATCTAGGCCAGAAGGTAAGTTCCATACTACACTGGTTAATTTAGTGCAGTCCTATCTCAAAAAGTATAAAGATAGTTTTAGGATATAACTCAATGGTAGAAAACTTTGCCAGCATATGTTAGGCCCTGGTGTGTCTGTGTTGTGATTACATTTTTATAGACAATAACTTTTAACTTTTGTGTGTTGTTATCTACCAAGAAATTAAGGTATCAGGAGAAAAATGGATTCCAATCCAATCTTAGCCATTTGCCAGCTGAAAAAGAAATTAGAGTACTGTGGCCACACTTTTACTCTGCATTTTTTTCAAAGAAAGAAAATAGATGTTTTGGTTTAAAACTTTTAAGTCTCTAAAAAATTAAAATTTCTTCAGAAAATGTGATTAGAACCAAAATGTCATTATTATATGGAGAGAATAGTAATCACGTGTGTGGAGAACTATTACCCTCAGCTTTGCTTTTTATTTACTGAGACAGAGTCAAACTATGTAGCCCAGACTGTGACAGTTTTTATAAAGCTCAGGGTAGCCTCAAATGTAAGCACTTCCTTCCTCAGCCTTCCAAATGCTAAAGCTAGAATTACAGGCATGGGCCCTTGCATCTCACTGGCTTCTATGATTTGGTCAGATAAGGAATTCTTGAGACAACTTTCTTGTATATATTAAGTTTTCTTTAGAAGCTTAGTTGGTCCCAATTTCCTTTATGAGATATTCTGAGATTCCTTAATGTAAGGTTAACATCTTTTATTGTGAAAAATGTTCTGAAGAGGGAGGGAAGATGGAGAGAAGGAGGGAGGAGAGAAAGAGAGGGAATGGAGAGAGAGAGAGGCAGACAGACAGACTGAGATTGTTTCTTAGTTTTAATCCTGGGAAAAAATAAACCTAAATAACCACCATGTAATGCAACAAAATCTAATGTCTCTCCATAGCAAGATCAAAAACTCTGATGACAGAGACTTAACTTTTTGTATTTCTAACCTATACCCAATAATACCTAATTATGCCTTTCATAAGGCAGTTTTTCTAAAATTAATTATTGATGATGACTGACACAGTTTTTTAACAGTCTTGCTAAGTGACATCAAACATAAACTATGTAAGTGTATTTCACAGGCTCTGTTTTTCTCCTCTTACGTACTTCACGCTAGTGGACAGCTAGTCATAGAATCCAGGCCCTCACTGAAAGAGCAGTGAGTGTGGACACACTAGAAAGCACAGGGATGTGGAGGGGAAAGAGGAGGAACACGTATCAAAGCTCTTTTGGGGAGATTTGGAAGTCTGTTTTATAATTATTTATGATAATACTAAGAGATAATATTCAACTATTAGTATTAGCACTATTGTTATTCTTTTACTTGTGAATTAGAGATAGAAAAAAACCTCTGTGAAATGTCCTAGTTTAAACCCAATTCCAGTTCTGAAAGAGTGCTATACAACTTACCACTGAATAACTTAACTTTTATTCCATAAATTACTCATAAGATAGAAAGGCAGCATAACTTAAATGATAGTTTTCAAACAATTATTTTAAATAGTCACTTATTGTTTCTGCTTATGAGTGTGTGCCTGTATGAGTTTATATGTACCATGCAAATGCCCAGAGGCAGAGGACATGGGATTTCTTAGAATGGGACAGAAATGCACTTGTGAGTTACTTGTGTGTTGGTCCTCTGGAAGAGCAGCAAGTGTTCTTAGCAACTGTGGCCATCTCTCCAGCCCTGTGAATGATTCTGACAGGGAGCCTTTTAGGACTTATGGTTTGCAAAGATACTAAACCAGGATAAATACTATACTAAGTTAGGGCTTTTCATTTGGGTCACAGCAACTTTATCCATGACTTTTGTTGCTGTATGATTTCTAAACTCTGAATACTGTTAGTTGTAAAATGTATTAATATCTCAGTTGTCTTCATTAGAGGTTTAAGGAAGGATTAAACGTGCTGATAGTGACCACAGTACACAGAATGGGGATAACTGATGGGGAAAGAAAAGAGCATGGTAAGGAAGCATGAAACATTACATCAGCAAAGGCACACTCTGGGAGGTGCTTTCTCTGGATAATGCGCTTCAATATAAGACATATATAATGAATGAAAAACTAAATTTCATATAGCATCACCTGTGAAGGTTACAGAAGCAGAATAGTTAAATAGGGACTGAGTGTGTGCATGAGAGACCATTTAGCCTGGTAAGCAGGAAGGCCACTGTGAAGAAGCAAGTCACTGTGAGGCGGGGAACCTGATGATCAGAGCTGACGTTAGCTTTGGAGAGATACGGGAAAGTATGCTAATCATAAAAAATGATTATGAAGGCTCTTCAGGTTCAGTGCAGGGCATCTGACGACAGATTGCTTGTGGATATAGCATAGGAGGAAGAGCGTGAAGTGACAGGTATGAGGGCCCGAGAGTGACTTGGAGGCCATGAATGTTTGGATCTTATCTTAGATGTCAAAGAAATCCTTAGAGGATTTATACAGTGGAGTATTTGAAGACTTCACTTTGGGCACTGGGTGAACAATGCAATGTAGCTGAGCAGGAACAGAGAGCAGGAGCCATTCACATATTCCACTGAGAGACGCTGGCAACAGCAGGGTAACAGCGAGGAGCTAGGAAACACCTACCGCTGTCTCTGTGCATGTTTGGTCACACGGGGCTTCTATATGGATCCAAGCTTGATACCAATGACCCTTCTCCAATCTGTTCTAAAAATACAGTCTTACTAAAAACAAGATCAGTGAGCCAGCTCTGTCCTTGTGACTGTAGAGGAGAGGACAGTAAGCACTCCAGTGCTCACTGAGCAGTGTTGCACCCAGACCATCACCTCAGGCTGAAGCAGCAGAGCTCAGGGAAGTGGCAGAGGAGAGCACGCTACTCTGAAACCGAGGCTCACACTCCTCCTCCCCTGCTATAGTCCAGAGTAGCCAGTGATCAAACCCAGGCACCATGTGCACACCAAGTGCAAGAGGAGACTAGAAGTAACCCCCCTGAAACGCACGAGCAAATGTCAGTGACTCAGCAGCTCAGGGGCTCTGCTCCAAAGAACAATGCAGAGAATTAACCATACAGGTTGGTTGTTTGAAAAGAATAAAATCGAACAACTCTTAGCCAAACTGACCAAAACAGTAATAAAGTCTAAATTAATAAAATTAACCAAAACATATACTTGAAAAAAGACGGCCTTTTAAATAAACGGTGCTGGAAAAGCAGAATGTAAGCCTGCAGAAGAATGAAATCGGGTCTATATCTCTCACCTCGGACACAAATCAATTCAAACTAGATCAAAAAGCTTAATGTAAGACATGAAACTCTGCAAGTGGTCGAGGAAAATGCTCCAGGACACGGGTACAGGAAACAACCTTCGGAGTGGAGCCCTAGCAGCAGAGCAAACAGCCCTAAGAGTTGACATGCAATGAAAAAGCTTCTTCACAGCAATGTAAAGCAACTGTGTGCACGGCGGCCCACGGAGTGAGAGGATCTTGGCTAGCTATACTTCAAGCGGTTAAAACCCAGGGTCTATAAAAAACCGCAAAAATTAAACACCAAAACCTTCCCTGCCAATCAATAAGCATGCCAACAAATTGAGCAGACATCCTTCCCAGGAAGAAACACAAATAGACGATAAACAGGGTGAGCTGTGTAATGAAGCAGTGCTCTGGGCACCGTACAGCCACCAGTGGCTCCTAACCGTAGGAGAAAGAGGGTATTTGTTGTCCACCAGCCTTTTCAGATCATACCATGGAACCCCACCCAGCCCCCATTTCCCACTCTGCCATCCTTAGCTGTGTCAGTTCAGGCCTTGTAGCAGGACAATACTGCCACCTACTGTTTGAACCCATTCTATCCCTTTCTCCTTTCTCTTTTTGGTTCCTTTCCCTTTTTCTGTTCTCATTAATCTTATTGTGACTTCTCCTAACGTGCAGAGGCTGGCCTGGTTTACAATATCTGGGTTCCTATTCCCCATGATCCACACCGTTTTTTCCCTTACTGAAATTATTCCTACGCCTGTGTGCAGCCATCTAACAGCCTGACACCTATCACCAGTCTCCTTGTGATTACTTCTTTTTCTTTCTCTTTCCACTGATGCTAACATACTAGTACAAACAGTACTCTCAGGGTCTCTCGACTACAAATTTATCAATATTAACAAGGGTTGTTTTTCTAGCCTGTTTTCAGAGTGGTCTAACAACTGGATAGTGACTTGTGCTACAGACAATAATGACAGACAAAGCTCATCGTTAAATGTGAAAGAAGAATTTTCTGTGACAAAAGCAGGCTACGGGCAGGGTGCTTCCTACAGCATCCTGGGTCTTCCTGTACCAAGCAATCAGGACAACCTGACTGACATTCCTACAGACCAGCCTGGTCTAGAAAACCCTCCACTAAGACTCTCTTTCTAGGTCCTAGTTTGTGTCAAGATAAACATTAAATAGGTTTTATTTCTCTGGTACGCCTGGGCTTAAATATACCTCTACACACACAGGCTTATGTTTATGAAATGGCACTACTAGATCATCTATTGCTTAGAGAACAAAAGAAAGAATTACTTTCTTGGTATGTATTAAAATAAATAAGAGAAACTCATTCCATCTTTATCTATTAATTTTTTAAAAATGGCACGCAGAAGGCTGAAGCAGGAAAAGCTGAGTGAAACCTATCTCCAAAAACAAAACAACAACAACAAACTCATAAAAAACTGGGATATAAACACAGGTAAACTTCAGAAAGATGAAAAACAAATAAAAAACAACCACCACAAAACCCACACCAACAGCCAGATGTGCAAAGTAAAAGATTTCAAAGAAGCAATTTCTAAAACTTTGGTCATGGTTTTCTCCATAATTCAATGACCTGAGGGAACAGATGTGATACCAGGAGCTACAAGTGATCCCCTAAAAACAAAATAAGATAAAAACGCTTAAAATATGGCAGGGCATTCACTTTACAAACACTTCAGTTGTGTTTGAAACAGTGATTCTCAAAGCCATGCTTAAAGCAATTTATAGGAAAAAAAATCTGCATTCATGATTAAGAGAAAAAAATTGATGGGGAAAATCTTTTTAGTGGTTTGAGAGAAAAGTGAAGGATTCCAAACATCCTAAAAATGCTACTGTTAGCAAGAAATGTCAATTTTCCTTTGCAGAACTTTTCTTATACTGGTGAATTAGGATCTCTTTTACAGACATAGACATAGTTTCCCAGTGTTTAGATCTAGGATCTTGTGTATCCGAGTGAAGTGTTCTAAATTTGCACAAAGGGTTTTCCTTCTGACTGTACTTATGTGTCTGGAAATTGTTGCACAACACATGATGACTCTACTTTCTGAAAGCACATGATTTCATGTATCATTTCCTGGTTAGTATTAAATAGTTTGTTCTATTTAATGAAGTGGTGTTAACTTCCAGATTTGGTAATGGCACTGAATTTAAAACAATGACTGTAAGTGGGAAAATGTACTCACAGGTTTCCGTGGAATATTCTAGAGGCCTTGCTGGAAACAGTTACCTTTTTCTCAAAGGGGAAATAAAATCCAGAAATAAATTAACTGTCAGACACAGAAAACAAAACAAACCAAAAACAAAACAAAAGTAAAATTATGTTTTTCTGGCTTAAAAAAGAACATATTATTTTAAAACATCTTTACAGTCAACTTTCACTGAAAAACGAACTTTTAAAAAATACTTGTTTTCTTACTGCAGATTTAACGACTTTCCAACCAGATATGTCTTGATTGTAAGCTAAAACTTGTTCAGCAGTTTGTTGGGCAATTGCCTTATAGTCCATCTACCTGTGAAAATTTAACAAGGATTGTAAAATATAATTTTATAAACAAAAAACAAAAATTCCATGTTGCATAGCTGGTCTTGAACTCATGAACTGAAGCCCCAGTCTGTCAAGTGATTGGTACAATAGGTGTCCAATATACTTTAATACAATATATATATATATATATATATATATATATATATATATATATATATATTACAATATAAATACAATAATATATATATTACAATATAAATACAATAATATATATATATATATAAAACATCTGTTATTTAGCAATGCATAATAATTATCTGATCACTTGCATTCACAAACCTCTGTCTTCAAATGAGGAAATGTGCAAGGATGTAAAAAGGCAGATTTTGAAATCAGGAACCCCCAGTGAAGTCTGATCCCTGCCACGTGGGAAGCATGATATGTAGTATTTCTACTTTCTCCTTGATGTAAGAATTACAATAGACCTAACACCCTGCAGTGTCAGAGTGGGAAGGACCGCCTTAAACGGGCTGACGAAGGTCCCAGAGCATGGCAGGTTCTAGTTTTTCAAAAGCCATTATTTCTAACAAGTTTTTTTTCCCTTATGATGTGAGACACTCTTTTGTCATGTGCTCCTGGTATTAACCTTGAGTGGCTGAGGCCATATATGGTTTCCTCTCCAAGCATGTTCCTGTCAGCTATCTTCTTGTTCACTTAGGCACAATCATATCAACCTCCTGGATTTTCCTCAAGTGCAATCAAGAACTGCCCTGTCTCAAGGTCTTTGTCCTTACTGTTCCTTTTCCTTGGAAAACCCATGATAGATTATGCTTCATCGAATCCTTTGCTTAAATGTCAACCATTCAGACAAGATTGGATTCAAAGCAATTCAGTTTGGAGACATTTACTAAATCTTTCCTTGCTGCTAAGTACTGCAAATGACTGTTTTCCTTTCTCCACATTCGTAGACTGAAACTGGGTTGTGATTAGGTCATGAGGGCAGAGACCTCACCGATGAGAATGGTGTCTTTATAAGAGACTGCAGGCAGCCTAATTGTCCCCTCTGCCCTGAGAACACAGCCATAAAAAGCAGTCTATATACTAGAAAAGTGCCCTGACCAGAAACCAAACATTATGGCATGCAGGTCAGACTTACAGCCTCCACAAGTATGAAAAATAACTTTTGCTCTTTATAAATCACCTAGTCTATGGTAATATGTAGTAGTACCCTAAGGGGACTGAGTACTGTGGTAAGTATAGCAAAAACAAAACCAAAACGAAAAAGAAAATCCTGTGTGTGTTGTGAATATGTTCAGATGTAGGCTGGGGTATCACGGTGCTTCCGCCCATCACCCACTTTTCAGTTATGGGAAGCTGAGTAGAATACTACAAAGAACATGGTAACATCTGGATGCAAATCTGGACTCTGACACCACAAGTTGCTAAGTGCCTAGGCTCTGAACTTCAACTTCCTATGTTTATAGGAAGGAGATGATGATACTCATGGGAAGTCCACAAAGGTTAAAGGTTACGAGAGCTATTACATACAAAAATGCTGGAAGCAGTGAGGGCTTTTGTTCAGGGTGGCCAGTAAGGTCAGTTTCTAACTACCCCTTAAGCACCTTAACACATCTTAACGCAAAAATATCATAACATTTAGAAATACTTACTCTCTCCTAACACTCTTCAGATTGTGCATCCATTTATATTCTCTTCCTTGGCTTCCCAGAAAGGCGCAATAACTAGGTGATAGCTTTTAGATTGGGAATAAAACCCCACAGTACAATATTATAGAGTCCCCTTTCCTATAAAGGTCCTGGTATCTTTACCTTTCTCGAATCTAGTCCAGAATTTTAGTGCCCATTAATACTGTTCTCCAAATCCTGGAGGATATCTCCATATCTGTTAACCTGTAAGGGAATAAAGTGCAAGTTATTTTGATCCACAACTTAGGTTAACATATTTTATTAATTCTGTTATATCCCCTCCACTAACACTTTATATCTTCATTGAAAAACACACTTCTAAGGTGGAGTAATAGCTATGTCTTACTGTTCTATTGCTGTGACCAAGGCCACTTATCAAAGAAACCATTTAATTTGAGGTTTATGGTTTCAGAGGATTAGAGTCCATCATGACAGATCGAAGGCATGGTAGCAAGAACTACTGAGAACTTACATCTTGATTTGCAAGTTGGGGGCAGACACACACACACACACACACACACACACACACACACACACACACACGGGGAAATGGCACAAGCCTTTTCATGTCTCAAAACCCACACTCCGGTGACACACCTCCTCCATCAAGACCACACCTCCTAAATCTTCCCAAACGGTTCTCCCAACTGGAGACCAAGTATTCAAACACCTGAGCCTACAGGGCCGTTCTTTATTGAAACCATTACTGGGTAGTTTAAAAAAAAAATTTTTTTTTCCAGTGTGAGGATTGAATTTACCATGTCAAGCAAGTGTCCTACCACTGAGCTACATCCCAAAGCCAAGAAACTTTGAAGAACTTTTAAAAGTATGGATTAAAAAGAAACCTAGATGGAGCTTAGGCTTAAAAAAAAATCTAGGGTTTTTGTTTTGTTTTTAAGGTCATGCCATAAGCATTGTTTGGCTGGTCTCCAACATGGTCCTCTCCTAGCATAAAACACAGGGTTTTACTTATCACTGACTTACCTATATTGATCTAGAAATTTCACACATTTATCGATAGGTCTAAGTTTCTGCGTGGGTTGTATAATTAATGTAGAATCATTTCGAATTTCATAATAGACGTGTGTTTAATGAACTTCTGAACGGTGTTTTATAGCATCTGCCAATTTTGCTAAGAGCAACAGGGAGGTAAAGTTAAGAAGGCTAGAGAGAGTACAAAGATACAGGACACAGCAAAGTTATAGTTCTGTTACCTGATGATGTAACATTGGATGAACCAGAATGTGTTCAGATGAAAGTCAAGGGTGTCTTCAGCCATAGGGTCAGTGGAAAACAGACCACTGTTGAGCTAGCATCTTTTTCTGACACAGCACTTGGTTGCAACTTGATTCTTCCCACTTCATATCCTGTCCCAGTCTGGTAGACAGGGTCACACAAGTTAGCAATCTTTATGTTTGTATAATTTCCTGCTTTCTGTGCTGCCTGACTGGGTCCCTAATGCGCGTTGGCTCATTGCCATTCTTTCCTGGGAATCAAAGTTCCCAAAGAGTTTGTTAAATCCCATCACAGGTCAGTCAGACTTCCTCCCCAAGTCCTGAATCTGCAGCGTGTTGGAGATGGGTGGAAGCCCAGGAGGTTCAGGGTTCTATGCCGGGATGGGGATGGCACGGGGGGGGGGGGGGGGGTGAACAGAGTGACCCTGACTTAATTGCTACCTATCTAGGATGGGGGTTGGGGGGTGTGGGAGATTGCTCTGGAGACGCGCAAAGCTCACTGGGAAAGACTTGGTCTGTGGATGTGGCTCTCAGAGAAGGGTCTCGCATCTGAGGGCGCCTCCAACTCTCCTATTGCACAGTTCCCTCCCACAGCCCGGGAAGGCCAGCCTGCCAAGTGCGCCGGGAAGAGCAGTTCCCTGGATGAAGACAGCATGGGTCACGGATAGAGTCTAGAACCTGCCCACCCGACCCAGGAGAAAAGACAAAAAAAGAAACCCCACCTCCCCGGAGGACGGAGACCTAACGCCCCTCAACGCCCTTTGACCTCTGAACTCTTTGCGGGGTTCTCGAGACCCTTCCTGGCTCCTGGTACTACGCATGCGCCCTGCGTCCCGGCGCCATGTTGGGTCGGTTTGAAAGCGAGCGCGGGCGTCTTGTCTTCCTGCGGCGGCGGAGGAAATAGCGGTCCAGAGGAGGGCGGTGTCGCGCTCGGGGATGCTTTGTCGCGTCGTCCGGTTTGGGAAGGGCTTGGGCTCTCCGCTGAGAGTCTGGAAGGGCTCGCTTTAAAACAAGTGTCCTGGTAAGCCGTCTGCGGGAGCGCCGCATCCTTCCGCAGCCGGAGGGAGACGCGGATGCTGGGCGGCGGGACGGGGGCGGGGGGGGGGGGGGAGAAAAGCCCCCCGGGGAGGAAAGTGTATTGAAGAAGAGTAGTAGCGTCCCTGGGTGCGGTGACCCGAGGGGCCCCAACGACTCTTGCGGGTGCAGGGGCGGTTGTCACTCAGCGTCCACTGCGGCCCCGGCTGCTGCGGGATGAAGGTCCTCACCCAAGGCCATGTCTGTGTCCGCACGCACAGGGACGCTGCCACCCGGGAGCCAGCCGGACAACCACACCCAGCACACACGGATGGCCCAACTCTTTGCAGCCCAAGGCCTGCCAAAATCAGTGTTCCAGAGCCTTCGACGCTCCCCTTTGCAGGAGAAACCAAAGCAGCGGTTTCCAAGGGTTGTGCTCCACTTCCCAGAGCGTTCATCTCCCTGGCACTTTTTTTTTGACACGGTCGTCTGTGTTTTGAATCAAGGTAGTTGAAATTTCTTGCCCTAACTTTTTATCATTCAACACGATGATGGATTTAATTTGGGAGATTGAAACCGGCACTTTCGAAGGGAATGGTAAGATATATGGTATTTACTTAAAATATATGTAATTGGGAACTAACTGTCTTGTGACTGAAATGGGAGGGAGGGTGTCATAAACAGTTAAAATTTGTTGATAGTTGTTAGAAGCAGGGTGGGTATAGGGGTTTCTTAAACTATTTTACTTCTGTATGGACTTGAAACTTTCCATAAGAATTATGGGTTTTCTTTCTTGTCATGTAAATGGAGATAACACTCAGCCTCTCAAGAACCAAATCCAACCAACAGCTCTTCCTTTGAAGATGTGGTTTGTTCTTAATGTTTTGTGAAGTAAAATTGGCATCCTGATTTGTGATGTAAAACGTTATCCAAGCAGACTTAGTTGAGCTAATTTAAAGATTCGTAAGAAGGATAAAGAAAGCATAAAATTGACTTTGTCCAGTTATCCTTTAGAGCAAAACCAATGGCAGAGCCTTCAGGAATGGAGAAGAGCTTTCTCTTACATTCTGCTGTCACTACCCAATGCTACCTTCTCTCACAGCCCCAGAGCCCTGGGTAGATAAACTGGAGCTACTACAGCTCTGTCTCCTTAATTAGAACATTTGTTATATTTTAAGGTCAAATTTGACATT
>JANHMN010000013.1:18092171-18102171 GCA_030674055.1 Rhabdomys pumilio
AGTACAGGGAATCCTTCAATTCTCAATGACTATTATGCCCTAAATTAGTACATGTCTATCCCATTATTTCTTGTTTACAAAAGTAGGTATTACTACTGTGCTAAAAGCTCTCTCAATTTTACCGAGAAAACATAAAGCTGATTACATTGAATGAATTTCCAAACATGTTAAGCTTTTTAAAGAAGGTGAAACTTTTTAAGAATTAAAACTACAGGAGATGGAGAAATAACAGTGGTTAAGAGCACTGGCTGCTTTTCCAGAGGTCCCAGGTTCAATCTTGGCACCCACATGTTGACTCACAATTGTCTGTAATAGCATTCCCATAGGCTATGCAGCCCTTTTCTGACCTCCCTGGCCGACAGGCATACATATAGTACATAGACATAAATGTAGGCAGAATACCCATGCATGGAAGATTTTTAAAAATTAAAATATACAGAGGATATGAAAAATGAAGAGATTCTTAACATTTTTTTATAAAAGGTGTATAGCTAGCCTATTCTGAACTAAAAATTTTAGTTTTATTTCTTGTAGCTATTACTTTGTTTTCTAAAGTTATTTCTGGCTAAAGTTTCATACTGATACTTATTTCTAATGCTTTATTTAATGACTTAAGAATTGATTGCCAGCCATCTGTAGTGTATGGCAGTAGGCTTATAAGAGTGAAAAATAGTACCTATTGTGACGTCATAAAATAGATCACCATAATAAAGACTGTCCATAGTAGCTTTTAGGACTTTTAAAAAAAGTACCTTTTCCTTGGTATTCAATGTATATTGGCAGATAATTTTTATCTGTATATTTCTAAGCACATAGTAGGTTCTCAAATTTTTCCTAAATCATTCATGAAATGACTAACAGTAAAGATGATAGGAAACTTACAGTGCTTATGTAAGATTGTTTTCAATAAGTAATTTTAATCCTGAAAAACTTTGTGTATGTATTTAATAATTTATATTGCCTATCATTATTCATTGGCACTGTCACTTTTGTTTCTATATTGCAGTATTTAATGGAAATGAATAATTCATTTTGAGAAAACCATGGCAAAATTAAATGCAAAACACAGAGTTTGTTCTCGAGAATCTTCAGTGTCTTCTCTCCTGGCAAGCTGCAGTCTAAGTGGTAGTAGTTCCTCCAATTCCGACAGCTCGTTTCTGTATAAGGACCAACTGTACAGCTCTGCTTCTGAGGCTCTGCAGGCCTATATTGATGACTTTGACCTGAGCAGAGAGCATCCTGGTGCAAACACTGTCAAAGTAAACATTGATGGTGAGGTTGCTAATGTGCCACAGTTTTCTAGCTACGTGCACACACCAAACAATGGTATGCTTTATTCTTTATGCTTGCTTGATCATGTTTATGTCCTGTGATTTAACGTATTTGAGAGAGAATACCTTAGAAAGTTGGACCTTTTTGTTATTTTGAAAAAAAAAAAAAAAAAAAAACCTTATATTGCTGAAGTCTTTGATAGTTTGTAAACTGGATTGTCTACTTGTCATGATCCCAGGAGTTTTTTGCTCAGATCCTTTGCCCTTGGAGAGGACACAGGTAAATATAATTAACAGTTGAAAGTGGCTGAGCCTAAACTCTGCAGCCATTTTTCTGTGGCAGGATAGAGTATTGATACTTGTGTCTTAACAAGCTGTTAAATAATCCCTATCTTTCTGAGTTTATATTTGTTCAATTTCAGCTGGTGAAGTAGGGGAATATTTTTTTAATCATCTGTATTTTGTGGAATAATAGTCATAATATACTAAAAGCTTGTCTTTAATAAAGCCTTCATGAAGACTGGTCTGGAAAAATGAATTCATAAACTCTACTGAACACTAGCAGAGAAGAGTAGTGTGGGAAGAGTATGGGTGATTTATTCTGAAGAGAACTAGATAACATTCTCTGTGGCTATGGCATTGCAGGGTTGGGAGCAGAGAAAGCAAATTGTCTTTCCACCTACTTTAATAGTATACTTTTCTCAGCTGCTTACTGTGATTGTGTTAATGTAAAAGGTCTATCTGGGTGGAGAAAGTTGAAGAAACAATAAGAGAATACACAGATTTAGCTGATTGATGCTACATATAGAAATTAAATACTGAAGAGGTGTGAAAAAGCATGCCTTATATTTACTAGTTTATATGTTTAAGATTTATATTCAAAACTAATGATAAAGGGGAAGCACCAAAACAATTCCTAAATTTTTAATGCACATTTACTGTTGACTATTATATATGATAAAATTAAACAGAACTCTGCTTTGTTTTTCAGCTTTTGAAAATCTTGATCATAAACAGCACCTTACCCCCCTATACTATAGAAGAGAGACTGTTAATGACATGGACTCCATTAGCCTGACAACTGATGATTTGTTAAGACTTCCAGCAGACGGATGCTTTTCCTTCACTTATGTTACACCTGATCACCAACAACACAAGAAAAACAAGAAATACGTTGGAAGACAGGATTCATCGGACATTAAAAATAGTCCAAGTTTTTATGTAGATGCTACTCCCAAGAGCAAGGATAATATAGTACCTCCTTATGTATATACAAATATAAATGGAAAGACATGTAGTAGGCCAAGAACCCCAAAACCTATTAATAGAAAAAATAAATGTATTTCAGAATCATCTTTATCTTTTCCTAAAGAATCATCTTTCAAGGACAGTTCAGAGCACAGTTTTGAAAAGAATTATCCAAGATGGCTCACTAGCCAGAAATCTGATCTTAATGTCTCAGGGGTAACTAGTATACCTGATTTTAAGTATCCAATTTGGCTCCATAATGAAGACTTGCTACCTGATGCAAATACTCCAAGGGTTTATAAATTATTTAACGAAGATGAATATTGCCCTCAACAGAGTTACCAAACACAAAGAACAACTCGGCTTTTAAATAAAGTAGATTGTTTTGAATGTTCTTTTAAACCTTCAAACTTTACAGATTCCTTCAGTGAGTATGAAGGACTAGGTAATGAATTAAAATGTCAGTGTGACAATCCACTTCTCCCAGGACAATCTCAAAAGCCATTCTGTGGTAATATTTTGTTTCTAGTTTTTTATTTTAAAACAAAGGATGTGTTAAAATGTAATATACTCTGTAGAAGTTTTATGATGTAATGACACTTTTAGAATACATATGATCTTTAGTATTTTAAAGCTATTAAAGTCTTTATCTCTGTTTTCCTGGCTTCAAGTATCACGCTCTATCCTAATTTGTTGTTATAGACATGTACATTCCAGTGTTTTACTTCCTGTTGACTGTGAGATATTTTGAGGTTTCTATTTCTTTCTTAAAGAGTGTTTTTAAAATTAGGTGACAAAATTGAATTGCTTATCCTGAAGGCTAAGAAGAATCTCAGACAATCTACTAAAGACTTACCAAAGCCTGTGGAAAAGGAAGACAGTCCTTGCTCCTTAGATAAACTTGAAGCAGAACGCACGTGGGAAAATGTCCCTGTTACTTTGTAAGTAAGTGACACTGATTAGTGTACCAAGTGAAAAAGTATTATGTCAACATCAGATGTGCTTTCCATATAACTTAATAATTGTTGGTGCTATGATCTATTTTCGTATTGCTTAAGATGCATTTCCCTTTGTTATTATAAGATGATACAATGTTTCATGTGCTTCATAAAATACATGCTGCATGTTCATTTACATGGTGTTAAATTATCTGTAATGAGTGTATGTGAAGCTAGATGCATATATATAAAATGGATCTTGCATAAACATTTATTTTGCAAATGAAATAGTGCTGTCGAATGCCTTACTTTTTAAATGTTGTCTTCCCAAAACCTGTTACTCATGTCTTATTTACATTTTGATTTTCTCTCTTGGTTACTGCTTTCCTGAGATGGCAGTACATTTTGAGATATGATCTGTTTTAGTTCCTAGGGTTCTTTTCATTTGTATACCCAACCTTCCTATGGCACTGTTTCTTGGAATCATTCAAAAAGTGCCTACGCACCTAAGATGAGTATTGTATTGGCTGGAGCTGATATAAAGAATTTTTTCATGAGTGATACCGCATTTGCACTTAACAAAAATGTAATTTTAGTAAGCAGTATCTGTGTCTCAGGCTCTAATAGTTGACTATAGTTCATAATTCCTGTATCCTATTTTCTTTCTTGAGACAGTGTCGTGCTCTGTAGCCTAGGCTGGCCTTCAGCTCTAGACCCTCCTCCATCAGCCTGCCAAGTATATGGATTCCTCTTGCTTGTTTCTCAGTAGGATACTTTGAATGCCAACACTGACTGTTGCCCTCGTTTCTTACTTTCTTGCTTTGATAGCTGTGTAAGTTCTCTAATCTTTAAAGATAGAGAAAAAATAGTTACATAGAGTTGTTAAGAGAATTTAGTTTGAAAATGGAAGTACTGAGGCTAGTTTCTGACTGGGGCGAACTGTTTATGAATCCTTTAGTGTGGTGATTGCTCATAAAACTTGATTTCCTTGTTTTAGTTTTATTTCTCATGCTACTTCAATATGCTTTAGAAATGGTTTATAACAAGCTCTCTTATTTAACGTCCTTTATTTTATTTTTTTTTATTTCCTAATCAGTTAGTCTTTTCGTAAGTTAAAGAATAACTGCAATACTTACCTTACAGTCATGACCAAACTGAGGAGAACAGTGAGAGCGGAGCTGAGGAGGAGTGGACTTCCCAGTGCGTTTACTGTAGATGTTTGCAGTTAGACTAGAAGACTTGCATTTTATCTGAGGGATTTGACCCAGTAACTCGTACCCAGCATTTTATTTTTGAAGCATCAACTTACAAGAGTTGTGCTTGTAGAAAAAGAAAAGATGGATTGCCGAGAAGAGTAAATAGATCTTAGCTGATACTGGCAAGATGTTCCAGTATTAACCAGAATAAAATAGGAAGCCGTAAGATAGTGCAGGAAAGGGCGAATGTAAATGCTGGGCAGCTGCCTCCGTGGGTAAGGGGCTTGCACACAGACTAGAGGTTGGATCTGTAGCCCCAAGTAAGAAGCTGGCTGTGGTGGCGTGCACCTGTGGTTCCAGTTCTTGGGGATGGAGAGACAAGAGGACCTCTGGATTTTTTGGTAAACTAGTCTTGCTAAATTGGAAAGCCAAAGTTCAGTGAAAGACTTTCAGAAATAAAGATGGGTAATAATAGAGAAAGACATGTGACATTGACCATGGCCCAGACGTGTACACACACACACACACACAGGCCCCCCACATACACACATACCACACACACACCCCCTCCACATACACAAACATACACATGCCACACACATACCACACACATGCCCCCCAAATATACATACCACACACACATACACACATAGCACGCACACACCCATATATACCACACACACATATACATATCATACACACATAGCATGCACACATAGCATGCACACATACCATGTACACACCCATATATACCACACACACACACACCACACACACATACACATATACATAACACACTAAAATGTAGAAGTTAATAAAAGTCAACAAAACATTCTTTAAACAAGTTTTGTTGCAAAGATGTTAAAAATAAAAATAGGATAGTGTAATGAGCGTGTCTGGTCTATATCTATCTTCAATATGGATATGTAAAAGTATATTGTTAGTTGTGAGGGAAAAGACCTACCCAGACTGAGAAAAAGCTCATGGCAAGTTAAAAGTAAAATATGTCAGCTAAGAAGTGCTTCTTGAAATACCTAGCATGCAGTGTTTAAGTGTTTTATAAAGATTACTAGATATTGTGTTTTTAAGTTATAAATATATGTTGTAATATGTGAAGAACTAGGATAAATTCATTTATTTTTTGTGATAAATACAGTTTAATTCAGAAAACTCTTATTTTTGCCATGAGTATTCCTCACTATTCAGAACATCAAGGAGGAAGTGATTATTGAATGACTGCTAAATATGTAAGGTGCAGAGAGAATTATTTTACAATATCTCTGAAATAAGGACAATAAATGTAGACACTCAGGATTGGACAGGTAAATTACTGGAGGTCATATAGAGTTGGGATTAGAATTTTCAGTTTAGAGTTTAGATTTGAAAAATTAAATCTTTCCTCAGTTTTTCCCCATTAATAATAGTTCTGAGGTGGGTTTGTCCTGTTGTTTCATGGGAGAACATTAAATTACCACTTTAGTAAAGTCTTGTGAGTTTTAAGCTTTCTGTTATCCTTAGGTAACTAATTTGTTTGGTATGTATGCATGGCACGGAGGAATTAACCCAGAGTTCCTCCATGCTTGGCTGGGACTCTACTCCTGAGCTACACTCCAGCTTTCACTGTGTTTACTTGGGAAAGGTACTGTTTCAAACAGACGAGCTTTTGAAGTTATTCCAAAGTTGGGGGATTCAGTTGAGGAATAGTAGTTTACTTTATATGAGTACTGTCTTTAAAGCTGGAAGCGCCAAGCAAAGGGATACAGAAAGGTTGAATTCTGTATCAGTTTAGGAACAAGGTGGAGGACTTAATACACAGCCTTAATATGAGTTGTATCCATGACATTTATTCTTTGGTCATTACTAAAGAATTTTTAAGTGTGCACCTTTGTGTGTGTGTGTGTGTGTGTGTGTGCTGTGTACATGGGTTATGTGGGTGTATGTCTTTGCAGTTTTGAAGAAACCAGAAGAGATGGTTTTATCTCCTGGAGCTGGAGTTGCAAGTGGCTATGAGCCATAAGATGTAGATGCGGGAGAAGGACGGGGTCCTGTGCAGTAGCCGCCAGTACTCTTGCCTAAGCTAGCTCTACCGCCTCACTTGTTTTTAAGGGAAAACTTTTGAGTTATACAATGCCTACTTTTAAAATTACTGTTTGTATCCTTTAAATCCTGTGTAGCAAATCTCCTGTCCCTGTTAAAGCTGATGACAGTCCTCAACAAAGTACCAGGGCACAATGTCAAAGAAACCAGGAGTGTCTTGAGGACTTTTTAAATGATGATAATCAGGTGAGTAAAGTTAATGTTTATATTAAAAGAAAGTCTGCAGTTAAGTTATGCATACTGATTTCTCCTACTTAATATTCTCAAACAAACAAACAAACAAACAAACAAACAAAAAGTTCCCAAATTCATTTTCCCCCAACATACCCACCAAACTTCAGCTCCTTTCAGGAAATTTAGTATTTTAAAGCACAAGAATTTAGTATTCTGTAAAGTATAAGAAACTGGAGTTGATTTATACATGTAGCTTGAATTATCATTACAATTTTTTTTCCTGGAAAACATAAAGGAGACCACTGTGGGGAAATGATCTTTGTAGGCCAGTTGATCATTGAAGCTTGTGTTTCTCCAGTAGTCATACATATCATAATAATTTAAATTATTACCTTATTTATTATTACAAAGTCAGTTTATATGTCTTACAAGTACAAATTATATACATGCATTGAAGAAGTGATACATAATTTGAGCTAAAAGTCCGAGTATGCCTGACATGTTCAAGATTATCAGAGTGAGTCAGAGTAGCTCTGTCAGAAGAAACAAGCAATAGAATGGTAAGCAGGTGGCCACATGGCCAGGAGATCTGGGAAGCAGAAAATGCCATCTGAGGAGCACATTGGAAGACCCTAGAGAAGGAGCAGTGACCTCATTTGGGAGACTGCTGCAGTCTCCAGAATAGTGGAGCAGTGAATTGGGTAGTGTAGGCACATTGGAGGTGCTTAGCAGTTGCCACACTTGAGATGTGTCTTGAAGGAATCCAAGGTGCTTTAGCCAAGCAGCCAGGCGATGGCATTCACAAAGGAACCCTGATAGAGGAACACATTTTAGGAGGATTTTTAAGGTTTGGCATAGGTCCTAGATAGTACTCCCCTATCCATACTCTGCCTCTCCACTCTGCTTTCTCTTTCTTTTGCCATAGAGATGCTCATGTAATCACATTTATCTTGGACTTGCATCCAGTTCTGTCTTTCTACATGTGTGACCTTTCCTTTTAAACTTGAGTCTCATGAATCTAACTCTCCTTTCTGGTGAAATGTTTCAATTTCAAGGAAGCCTCCATCCCTTAGCAGTAACAGTGAGAGGAGAGGACACTCCATTATAACGTCTACATTGTTTAGCCATCAGAGATAGAGAAATACAGGTTAGATTGACTAAAGCTCACTATGTAGAATGTATTAAGAGGGCAAAAATTACTCAGATAAGTATAGAGGCAGCAAGTGAATGAGGAGAGGGGGAGAAAGCAAGGTAAATTAAAGGCAGGAAAATTAAGGAGTGGGCTGGGGGAGAATGTTTTAGAAGAAAAGAGAAAAGACCCAGAAACTAACAAATGAATAATAAAATGGATGAAAAGAAATGAAAATAATTTTCCAATAATGAAAAAATTCATAACTAAAATTAGACAAAACACCAAATACGAAAGGCTTTTCTTAAAGAAGACAACGTCAAAACAGTATAAATATACAGGGGAAACATGAAACACAACAAAGAAAAAAGAAATTGTCTCATACTGAAAAAATATAGAGATATAAAATAAAACTAGGACCTAAAGAATAGTAAAAAGAAAAAGAGAATCATGCAGTTTTAAAAAAAAGGGGGGGAAGGAAAAAAGAAGAGAGAGAAGTTAAGATTGGACATTAGAATTGCTTTCTGGACTGTCAGATATTGGAGACTGTTACCTCTGTATATGGGGTAGAGGGCCATTTGGGCTTGATGACTCTTGGCATCTTTCCTATGATTGGTACTGATGTTCAACTTGTGTTGGACAAGGATGGGATGTCTATGAGAGTTGTCTGTATTATCTTCCCTGTGTTGTGCACCAGGGGCCTCTGCTGCCTGTACTTAGTTGCTCACAGTCTAGCCACTCTCAGTTCTTCTTCCTCAAAGTGGTAAATATTCTAGCTGGGAGGTGTCTATCAAATATTTTTGGAGTACAGATGGAAGGCAGAGAGTAGTTATTTGTGAAGGCTGATGTCTTTCTAAATTCTCAAACATTAATTATTCTGTTGGTGAGATTTGACTGGATATTAAATTGTTTCCTGGAGCTTCAAGTTCTTGGTCTGTAAATCTCATTACTTCGAGTTTTTTTAATTGTTGACCTCATACTCTGGACTATCAGACTTCAAGGTTTTTCTCAGTTGATGAAACTTTTAAGGGTAGGTCTCGTTCTTCCTTCCTGTAACATTTACTACCTAGAATAAACCAACTGATGTCTGGTTTTGATTTTGCTTTTGTGTTTTTTTTTTTGTTGTTGTTGTTGTTATTGTTTTGTTTTTATGCTTAACAGCATATTGGGCTCTTAGTCTCCATAAAATTCTGGTGTCTATTTCAGCAGTGGGTTGAATTTAGGCTTTCTGACTTGTGATGGTTCCCTGTTCTTAATTTAAGCAAAACAGTGTTCTGATAGCTTGAATGAACATGGCTTTTGTATTCTCAAGTGTTCGAATACTTGGTCCTCAGTTGGTGGAACTGTTTGGGAAGGATAAGGAGGTGTGGCCTTGTTGGAGGAGGTGTGTCATCTCTGCTCCTGAGGCTTGGGCTTTGAGATTTCCAAAGATCTATTGTTTTTCCTCTCTGCCTCTTAGTTGTAGATGATGATGTGAGCTCTCAGCTGATCCTGCCACTATTAAGGGCTCTCACCCTCTGAAACTGTAAGCCCAAATAAATGATTCCTTTTTTAAGTTGCCTTGTTCGTGGTGTTTTATCACAGCAATGGGAAAGTAACTAAGACTAGTACAGTACTCTATCAAGATGCCAGTACAGGAGGAGTGCTCTCGATTGTTCACCTATCTGGAAGGAGAAGTCATGAAAGAAGTTAAACTATCAACCATTTCTGAAGTTTGAGAGAGCTAATCTTGTCTTGTGGTAAGATTGCTTCTGTGTTTTCTAGGAGCACCTTACTTAACTTTTGATGAAGCTTCTGTTTCCCTACTCTTTTTGGTTTGGCTTACTTCTTTCCACACTGAGCTACCCTACCCTTCTGTTTCTCTGCACTGCTCAGTTCCCACGGGCCAGTCTTGGTTCTTCTCTTTGGAATAGGGTCTATTTCTAGCCCCGATACTTCTCCATAACC
>JANHMN010000013.1:18103778-18147068 GCA_030674055.1 Rhabdomys pumilio
TAAGCTCCAGAAGACACCACAGCACTTCTCCCTATTCTTCACCTCCTTCTTCTGTTTCCTCTTCATTGATGTTCCCTTACATTGATATTTCTAATCTAGATATCTGAATTATGGCTGAGTATATCGTATTATCTCATTATTTTAACCATGTATGCATCTCTCCATGGACTACTGTCAATGCCCACTACAGAAAGAAGCTTCCCTTAGAGTAGCTCAGGTCTGTGGTTATGACTATAAATGTTTAGATAACAATTGGACAACTCAGCAGAGTAACAAGTAAAGCTCTGTCCTAGACCTGTGGCCTCTAGCTGTGGGCTATTGACCAGACATCATGAAGTTCCCTTCTATGGAGCATGCCTCAAATTCAGTCAGCGAGCACTATTTCATAATAGCCACGCTACTAGCATGCATACCAGTAGGTACATCTTTTCTGAGGGGGTTGGTATTGCAGCTTGCAGGGTCCGATGCTAGGTAAGAGCACAGATAGAAAAGATTTGACTTTTAAATCACCAATTTTAATACATTGTTTTAGTTTTTGCATTCATTCCATGTTGAGGGATATTATACAATATACTATTTTCCTTTTCTATTTGCATGGTTAAGTTTCTCATTTTCTTTAACTTCAGAGCTGTACTCTATCTGGAGGCAAACATCATGGTCCTGTGGAAGCCTTGAAACAGATGTTATTTAACCTTCAGGCAGTACAAGAAAGTTTTAATAAGAAGAAAAATACAGAGCCAGAAGAAGAGATTAAGCAAGTAAGCACAAACTTAGGAATTGAGACGTATGCATTTATCTAAAATTGTATTATTTCTTCATGCTAGTGCTGGGATACGTGACAGAAACATGATTTATCTTGCCTTGCGATTTCTTAGGTTTCAGTCCGTAGTCTTTGGCTCCTCCGATTTCTGGGCCCATAGTGAGCCAGAACATGAAGGCAGCAGAATGAGCAGAAGGGAGTAGAATGGGGAGAGGCTGTGCATCTCATGAGCCTGCTGAGAATAAAAGGGTGAGGGAGAGACGGGAGACCAGTGTGACCTTTAGTGGCAGGGCCCATGATTGACTTCCTCCACTCCATTTTTCAGCCTTCCAAAAGCATTCCACCAGTGGAAGATCAGCACTTGAGCTGTAGGATCGTCTACATTCAGACTTCCATCAGACTTACCAGATCTGTGTACACTACTGTAGTTGTCTGCAAATGAGCATGCCCACAGTGTGTGCACGATGCTGCTGCTGCTGCTACACTTACAGTAGAGAAAGGCATCAGTGCCATCTTACACGTCCTACACGATGAGTCTGTGTGGTTTCTTACAAGCACAGAAGCTTTTGTGAGTTTCTGTGAAACCTAGAAGATGTTCCTAATGTTAGACTTCTCCACCTTTGTATCAGAATAGCACATTTATTTTTGTTATTATATGTTTATTGGCATTTCTAAGTATAATATATTTTTTAAAAATTGAGTGTTTCTAGAAATTTTGAAAATCTTGTTTCTGCTTCATGTAGCGATGAATTTTCAAAGTATAGAACCATAGAATTTAAATTCTTTTATATATACTTATTAATTCTTAACTGCCACTTATAGCAAGTAACAAAATTATGATTTTTTGATGTAATATGATATATTAAATAGGTATAGATTATTGAATGACTAAAGCAAGCTAATTACTGTGTACCTTATATAGGTAGTTTTTTATGGTGAGAACATTTAAAAAAATCTGTGACTACTCTAGTTACACAGTAACTATCTTGAACTTACCCCCTTCTGAGTATGACATCATGTACTTACCAACATTTCATTTGTCATCACTCAGCCTTTAATTTTTCTCTGGTCCAGTGACATTAGAAATAGCTCAGTGGTTAAGAAGGGATGCTCTTACAGAAGGCCCAAATAGGGTTCCCAGCACCCATGTAGGATGGCTGCCTCTAACTCCAGCTCCAGGGCTTTAAGAATGGTACTTTTCAGATTCCATATGTAAGTGAGAACTTTCTTGTTTGATTTTCTGTGCCTGGCTTGTTTTCCTGATCAGTGTTACTGCTATCCAGTAGGGCTTTACAGTAGTCAGTGAGCATTGCATGTGAGTGAATCAGCCTTAGTATCACACAGTCTGTGTCATTTTTCCCGTGTAATCAGTCCTTCACTTACTCTCTTAAACATCAGTGACATGTAACCTTGTCTGTTAAGATGTAATTTCAAGCCAGTGTGATTCTTTAATGGGCATGTGCGTAGAAGCATATTTTAGGAGCATTGAACAGGAAGTCGAAGTAGTTGTAGTTTTCGAATGAAGGAACAATGAAAGTATTAATTGCTCTTCAAAAAATGGTTTGGTACAATGAATTGAGTATTTCAAATGTTTTTGTTTCTTTTGGATTTATTAATAGGTGTCAGAGGATGATTTCTCTAAATTACAGATGAAAGAAAATATGATTCCTATTACTAGGTCTCTTCACAAGTAAGTAATGTTTACTAATTTGGACACAAATCCATTTTAGTTATTCTTTTGACAGAAATTAGGGTGGAATTCAGTAGTTCCCAGAATAAATGTCTGGGTAGGCATACTTAAGGTTCTTGTAGCACATACTATATTTTAAAATGTGGTGTGTAATGTAAAATGTAGGGTTTTTGTGTGTTTTTATGCATGTAGAAGCCAGAGGTCAACATCAAGTCTCTTCCTTACTCATGGAATGTATTCTTTTTTAAGAAGATTGCTTGCATCCCCTTTTAAAAGCACTCAGTGGGCCTTTTGGTACTGACTCACTGAGCCGTCAAGAAGGGGCAGAGTGAAAACCCCACTTTTGGGTGAAGTGGCAACATGTTGTGTTGTTTAACTTCAATCGATATTGTGACAGAATAAAAAAATTAAAACAAATTGCTTGCTTTTAACTGTGCAATTTATTTAAATAGTCCTAAGGACTAAAAAGATACACTTCGACATACAAAATATAATGGATATGACTGGGTGCAATTCTCTATTTCAGAATAAAAGCAGAAATTTGAGATATTTAGTACTGATGTGGATATCCTATAACAATAATATGCCATGAAATGAGTTCATCTAGTCATAAATGCATCATTATTTTACGTATCTGAGGCTGGCAAGATGGGTCTGTAGGTAAGAGCATTATTGCCAAGCCTGGTGATCTGATTTCACCTCTTGGAATCTATGTAGTGGAAGGGCAGAATCAATTCCTACACGTTGTTCTCTGACTTCTACACAAATGCTGTGTGTGTGTGTGTGTGTGAGTGTGTGTGTGTGTGTGTGTGTGTGTGGTGTGTGTGTGTGTGTGTGTGTGTACACTTTTATAGAAAGGTATGTTTAGCTTCCTTAGTCATATTGTCCTAAATACAAATATAGTGAATCCTACAAGTCACTTCTGTTGTCAGGCAATACAGTTCTTTAGGTTTGCATTTGGTTATAAAGATGCGAGGTAAGATGATCTTTGAGCCTTGGGAGGAATGGCTGTGATATAGATGCCTCATTTAAGTTTGAGCACTCTCTAGTCTTTATTTTTTTCATGTTGACCAGGTATGGGCCTCTGTGTTAATCACCATCTCCTACAGAAAGAATCTTCTCTGATGGTGATCGTGAGACGGGTCGTTAGGACTCGCTGTAATACCATGCACATTTAGAAGAACGAGAGTAGTAGGTTCTCCCCCAGGGCCTATGACCACCTAGTCAGGAGGTCTTGGTCATAATGGACAAAATAAGAGTTATGTCTTATGCAGCTTAAATTCAAGCAGAAAGTGGTTGGTTACTCCCAAAACATTCATGTCACTGCTATACCAGAGGCACATCTTACCAGGCTGCTAGTTATTGTAACTAGCAGAATTAGGTAGAATTCTATCTAGCAAAACTAGGTAAAATTGATAACTAATTTTCCCCTTCAGTAACATGCATGGTATCTTTTAGTACTATGAAAACTAGGCAGTAGAGATGAAGCTTTCATCTCTGTACCAGCTTGACTTCTCTGTGTTCTATGATTTAAGTATGTGGTGTTTTCAGTGATAGGTTTTTACCACCAAATATTGGAGGGTGTCTAAGAACAGTGGTCATAGCTTGTATTATTTCAGGGAGATTGTGGGACTGCACTGACAGACATTTTGGAAACAGATAACTCATATCTGACAGTGGACTTTCTATTTGATAGCCTATGGTGTTTAGGAAAGGCGTCATCCCACTGTAATAGGGTAATTTCATTTAAACTTTTCATATGTGTATTATATACTTTAGGATTCGACAGTACTAGATTTCCACACAGGTTTTCAGGGTCTTTAGTGTTACTACTCATACTCCTTCTTTTGCTTGTATAGCTTCTTTTGAGAACTTTTAAATTAACTGCTTCAATTAAACTGTTTAATTGCCTGCTTCAACTAAAGCTATTTTTGGACTAATTATTACTTTTATTTTATATGTATGAATGTTTTGCCTGCATGTGCATATGTGTACCACATGTATGCCTGGTCCCTTGTAGAGGTCAGGAGAGTGCCCTGGATTCTCCGAGTTATGAGTGGTTGTGAGCCACCATTCATGTACTGGGAAATGGGCCTGCCAAATCTTCTAGAAGAGCTACAGGTTCTCTTTAACCACTGAACCATCTTCCCAGTGCTCCTGCCCCAATTTTAATTGGGTTGCTGCGTTATCCCCCCAATCCCCTTTTCCTCTCTCTTTTTTCTTTTCTTTCCCTCTTTCTGTTTTTTTTTTATTGGTTTTGGTTTTTAGGTGTTTTTAGAGATTTTCATATATTCTGGACACTGAACCTGTGTCTTCTGTACAGCTGGTCTGTGTTTTCTCCCTTGGGAAGTTGCCTCTTTACTTAGAAGACAGCCCTTTGGTCTCCAGTATTGTAGTTGTCCTGTTTTGTCAGTTGTTAGCCTTATGCTGTGCTTTGCTATTCAGAAAGTTTCTTTCTGTGCTTGTAAGTTTAAGCACATTTCCTAATTCTCCTCTGTCAGACTCAGGCTCTTAAGTGTAATATTGGGCCTAAGGTCCTTGATGTATTTGCAGTTGTTTTGTGATGAGTAAGAGATCAGGATTGAGTTCTGTTCTTCTACATGTAGTTAATAGAGCTTGGAGCTGATGATGTGACCTTTTATTTAATGTGTATTTTGACAAGTGCGTGCATTGAATACTATATTTAAAGCAAATGTTTATAGAACACTTATTGGAGAAGTTACTTGTTTTTCTTCTAAAAAAAAATGAGTTTTACTGAGAATTTTTACTGACTTAAGCAATATTTTTTTAAAATTTAAACTATCTTTACCTTAAATATTAAGTGAATTACATGCCTTGTTTCTAGATGGTACATATAGCATGACAAAAGGAAATAATTATTTTTGCAGAGATATTAGGAAAAGTATATGAAAAATGTTTTATTAAATTTGATACCTGTGATACTATTTTTTACTGGGCTCTAGCAGATTAACTAAAAATTGAATATTATATTTAAAGCAAATGTTTATAGAACACTAACTTAGATTAGTTATTACTTGTTCAGATGTCTGTTTATAAAAAAGAGTTCTCAAAGTTTTATGTTTTTCTATAACTAACTTTCTTATAGTAACTTTGAAGTTTAAATAATGTGACCATCATTTCTCACTTTCTATATTGGCTGTTCACTTCTCAATATTGGTTTATAATATAATTTTTATTTTTTTAATGAAGGGCCTTACAACATTTATCTCACCTGAGAGACCTGGTCAATGATACCAGTGGGAGACAGTCACCAAAGATGTGAAGAGGAAACTAAACTTCAGCACAATAAACAGTCATCACACAATGAGCTATGTACTCTTTGCTATTACTTACAGTGACAAAGTGAACATAAGCCATGCCTTATCCTATGACAAGTTCAAGGATATTTATTTCTAAGAATCTGAACTTGGAAATCTTCATAGGCCCGATTTTATATGAAAACAAGAGTGGAAGACACTAAGATATAACCTGAAGTAGTACGTGGATCTTCAGACCAGAACATTGTTAATATTCAGAAGTAGATCATTTCCTTTCTTGTCATTTATCTGGACTCAGTTTTTATTGACTTTCTCATCATTTGTAATTTAATTCTTTATTGTAAAATTTTTTTGCTTCTCCCCAAATCTTGTAAATTGTCTATCTGAGTCTGTGTACTGAGTGATTTCAAGGTGCTCCAGGAATAGCTACATTGCTGTATCCCAGGGGTCATGTTGTTACTTCTAAAGTTTCATAAGCTGGATATTTAAGATGTTCTATTTGTAAATGACATTTAAATAGTTTTTTGTGCCTCAGTGTTAATGGAATGTTCTTTTATTATGACACCATAGAACCTTTTTATTAATTCAACTAATTGATTCTTTGTAAGATAATCTTGATAATACTTAACAGTTGACAAATCATTTTAGAGAGTATATTTGTAAATTTAATATTTGATATGTAGTTTCCCAGATTTTAGATTTGGGTTAACCTCAATCTATTAAAAGATACGGCATTATGACAAATCTAAAACTGAACAAAAAATGAGTGTGGAAAATCCAAAAACAATTATAATTTAAAGCTATTTACTATAGTCTTCCAAATGTATCTCTAGATAGAACTGAACAGAGCTGTGTTTTGCAGTTTCTACCAAGCAAATATGAATATTTATAATAAGTAGAAAATATCTTCATCAAGAATGAAAATTATGTAATAAGGCATAAAGAATGAAAAAGCCTGATGAAATTACTCTATGATCAAATACTACAAATTATATTTTACCCAGATTTTTGATGAATAAATTTGTTTTGTAAAATTTCTAAGTACATATGGTCAAATAATTTTTTTCATGCTGTTAAGGTATTGTTAAAATCAAACACAACTGAGGAGGCCCTGTCTGTCGTGTTCCCTAGCCACTGAGGCTCCAGTGTATTTCTCTGCTAGATGAGACGCTCTTTGCTAACACTAAGATCTCTTTGTTGCTGACATGCTATTTTGTGATAAGTTCTCCTGCTGGTGTTAAAAGGGAAGATTGTAACAGGACAAGCATCAGGTAGGTCTGGGAGAGTGACTTTACCTGGTCAAATTTACTATAGACAGTTTCTAAAGAGAGATCTAGGTTATAAGTGCCAATATGTGTTGGGAGCCGACTCCTAGCAGAAAGCGGCTATCATCTTTGCAGCCATCTCCAGCCCTATACCCTGACAAGAGACTTGTTTTCAACAGCCTACAACAGCTGAGCACACTCTGATAAACATCTTGTTTATCCCACATATCTTGTTTTGTTGTTTAGTTGCCCCCAACTGCAAGGTGCATGTGGTAAAGTGTCTTCAGCTGTGTTCCTCTGCTTGTGCTTATAAATACCCAGGATTTCCTTTCAATAAAGGAGACTTGAGACTTGGTCACACTCTGTGGTTTGTCTACATTCTTCGTGTCTCTTTCCCTTCTTTCCCCACTTTCTCTCTTGCTAGATCCTGTTGTCTGATCCCCTTGGACCAGAGCACTTAGCCCCAAGCATGGGGCAGTGTGGACCTTAACAAATATGTTTGTCACACATAATATATACTATCCTGGAAAGACATGGTGCTACAATGGCTGACAAACATTCCTTTGGTTAGTAGTCCCTTTTGCAAGAGCATATCTCCAATATTAAATATAATCTGTTCATTCCAAAATTATGTTACAACCTATACTTTAAAGCAGTTTATATTACCAAATGAGCATTACTTTTTTCTTTTGTATATGGAGAAATTTAGCATTTACCTAAATGAAGAAATTGATTAATCCAAACTAATATATATATTATATATATATAGTGTACGTATGTGTGTGTGTGTGTGTGTGTATATATATATATATATATATATGAACTGAAAAGCAAATAAAAATGTAAAGTTTTGCAAAGTAGTTTAGTTCCCATGTATAATTAATATTTTAAAGTTTTTTCTTTATAGAGGTTTGAAAGAAAATGCCAATATGGAAATTACTGAATTGAGATTTCAAAGTAGATAATGAGAAAATTAGATTTTAAAGATGAACTATAAATATAAAATTGTATCAGTTCATTGCTCTTATCTTACTTTTTTGTTTTTTTTTAATAAAGGACATTTTTATTGGATATTTTATTTACATTTCAGATGTCATCCCCTTTCCCCATTTCCCCTCCCTAGAAAACCCCTATCCCATGTCCCCTTTTCTTTTTTGCTTTTATACTGTTTATTTTAAATGTTAATCAAAGGCTTTATAAGTTTGGTAATGCTCAATCAGAAGTGTAATCCAATATCCAACCTAGATATATCAACTATCTTTGACTGGTTTGCTTGGCACTGTTGCTTTCCTCTTGGGGCCACCAACCCTTTCAGCTCCTTCAGTCCTCTAGCTTCTCCATTGGGAACCCTTGATCAGATCAATGGGTAGCTGTGAGCATCCACCTCTGGATATGTCCGGCTATGGCAGACCTCCGAGGAGACAGCTACATCAGGCTCCTGTCTGCATGCACTTTCTGACATCCATATCGGCGTCTATCTTTGGTGACTGCACATGGGAGGGGTACCAAGGTAGAGTGGTCTCCAGACGGCACCTCCTTGACTTTATGTCCCACACTTTGTCGCCATATTTGCTCCTTTGAGCATTCTGTCACTCCTGAGTAGGACTGAGGCATCCACACTTGGTCTTCATAAGCTTCATGTGGTCTGTTAGTTGAATCTTGGCTATTTCAAGCTTTTGGGCTAACATCCACTTATCAGTAAGTAAATACCATGTGTGTTCTTTTGTGATTGGGTTACCTCACTCAGGATGATATTTTCTAGTTCCAATCATTTAACTAAGAATTTCTCGAATTCATTATTTTTAATAGCTGAGTAATACTCCATTTGTAAATGTACCACATTTTTTGTATCCATTCCTCTGTTGAAAGACATCTGGGTTCTTTCCAGCTTCTGGCTATTATAAATAAGGCTGCTATGAGCATAGTGGAGCATATGTCCTTGTTATATGTTGGAGCATCTTCTGGGTATATGCTGAGGAGTAGTATTGCTGGGTCCTCAGGTAGTGCTATGTCTAATTTTCTGAGGTACCGCCAGACTAATTTCCAGAGTGGTTGTACCAGCTTGCATTCCCACGAACAATGGAGGAGTGTTTCTCTTTCTCCACATCCTCACCAGCATCTACCATCACTTGAATTTTCTATCTTAGTCATTCTGACTGGTGTGAGGTGGTATCTCAGGGTTGTTTTGATTTGCATTTCCCTGATGACTAAGGATGTTGAGCATTTCTTAAGGTGCTTCTCAGCCATTCGAATTTCCTTAGTTGAGAATTCTTTGTTTAGCTCTGTAACCCATTTTTTGATAGGGTTAATTGGTTGTCTGGAGTCTAGTTTCTTGAGTTCTTTGTATATATTGGATATTAGCCCTCTATCAGATCTAGAATTGGTAATGATCTTTTCCCAATCTTATCTTACTTTTAAGGTGTATTGGGAAGATGTTAAATTGAAAAAAAGGAAGAGGCTTCAGGTTTTTGAGTATAAAGACTTTTTAATCAAAGGATTTGATGTTGTGAGGTTTAATTCCTGCACTCAGGTGGCAGAGGCAGGTGGCTCTCTGAGTTTGAGGCCAGCCTGGTCTAAAAGGGGAGTTCCAGCACAGCTAGACTATATAGTGAAACTCTGTCTCTCAAAGCCAAAAAATAAAAAAGCAAAGGGCATGGAGAGATGGTTCTATGAATAACGTGCTTGCTACTCATGCTTAACTCATGTTAAAACAAACAAACAAAATAAACCCAAGCGTAATAGAGAATACCGTGATTCCAGCTTCAGACTGGCAGGGAAAAGAGATTCCCACAGTTTGCTGGCCAGCTTGTGTAGTCTAGTAAGTGAGGTCCATGTCAGAGATACTTTCTCAAAAAATAAGGGAACAAGCCTTCCTGAGGCATGAAACCCAAGATTGTCCCCTCTCTCCATCTGCATGCACTCACACTCCACGTGGTTTAATGCTGAGGTCAGGAATTACAGCCATGAACAAATGAGCCAAGACTGAGCTGGACTGTCTATATTGTCAGGGTGAATTCTCCATTCAGTTTCCTAGCAATTCCTCACCAAACTGAGGAACTGTCTCCTCGAATTTGCTTTGGTATATGTTTATGTAGTTAGGTTATTTATTGCCAAAATTTATAAGTTGGGATTTTCTTGTACTTAATATTTTGTTATTTTGTATTTAATAGATTAGGCTTGGAACTTGTATACGGTTGTAAAATAAAATTCTCAAGTATTAGAGTAATGACTCCACAGTTAAGAGCACATACTGCTCTTCCAGGGGACCTCAGTTTGGCTCCCAGCACCCAAGTCGATCAGCTTACTACTGTCTATAATTCCAGTGTCAAAGAATCCAGTGCCCTGTTTTGGTCTCTGAGGAAGGATACCTGCACACATGTGACCTTTACTCATGCTGTCGTCAAACACACTTGAATAAAAATACTAATCTACAATAGTCTAAAGGAAAAAAATCGTCATTTTTCCTGTGTTTTGAATAAATTGATTTTCTCTAAATCAATTGACTTTATTTTTATTTTTATCCTTCACACTATATTTTAAACCTATTTAGTGGAAGAAGTGCCGATGAACACAGGGTTGACTCTTGGTGTTATAAATTCTTGGACAATTGCATGATATGAAGCCATCAATATCTAAGCATCATGGTTTTTTTTTTCCTTAAAATCTGCTGTGCCTCCTGTTTGTCTCCACCTCCACCCGTGCAAAGCCATCTTAAAATGAGGTAAATCATAGCTACTTCAAACTATCATTTTGATATTTCTGTTGCTGTTCTCAAATAGGATCAGAAGTTTTATGAGCATTACACCTGGACAAAACCATAAGCTTCTTGAGTCCTTGAGCCCTGACCAGTTGAGATGTAAAAGTTTTTTATATTTTGCATTTTACCAGATACTCAACCCATTTTACAGATGTAAAACTAAATCAAGGACCATTTTCAGTATCTGAATGTCTTAGTTGCTTTGTGGTGCTATGACCAGGGTATCTGAGACTAGGTAGTTTAATAAAGTCCGTGTTCTTGTTCTGGAGGATGAGAGGTCATCTCAAAATGCTGCCATCTCTGATGTCTCTGTGTTGAGCGCAGCCCTGCTTCTGAGGTGGTGCCTTGTTACGTTCTCCAAAGGAGACAAATGCTGTGTCTGCATATAGCAAAAGGATAGAAAGCAAAGGGAACCACATTATCTGTCAAGCGAGCCCTGTTATTAGGACATTAATCCATTCATTCACAAGGGCAAACCCTTATGACTTAAAATACTTTCCTGAAGTCCTGTCTCCTAATGCAGTTGAGCTGGGTATCTGTAGTACATGGGGGTTGGGGGGGACTGAAGTCAACCAAAACACTGCTTTTGTGTCATGCTGTTCTGAGCCTGGAGTGATGGCAACTATCAGTTGGGGACTAATGTATAAGTACATTTGCATAGTGATTAAAACTATGGCTACTTTAATTTTTAAAGTTTTACTTGGTAAGCTAGTGCAGAAGAAAAACAGACTTGGGAAAGATGGGCCCAAGCCTGAATTACGATCTTACTGAAGAGGTGTCTGGAGTCCACTAGATGGCAGATGGAGGTAACTGTCTTGGCCATGCCAGATCTCACCTTCAGTCATTAGGCAAACAGCCATCTCCAAGGTGCAGGAAAGTTGTTGATGATCGTCTTGTTTGTTTGTTTGTTTCCCGTTGTTGTAATAAGATAGTCTGAAGAAGGAAGGATTATATTAGTTCAGAGTTCAAGGTAATATTCCTTGATAGCTGGAAAGTCAAGGCAGCAGAAGCAAAGCAGCTAGTCAGCCCACAATCAAAAGGCTGACAGCCACCAGTCTGCTGCCACTGCTTAGTTTTCTTTTATTCAGTCCAGCATCCTCTGCTTAAAGATGGGCCTTTGTACAGCAATTAAGATAATCTCTCAGAGGTATGCTCAGAAATCCACTTCTCAGATTCTAGATCTCGTTGAGTGGACCACACTAACCATCACAGTGTGTGTGTGTGTGTGTTTGTGGGGGGCATGCTGAGAAACATGGAGGGTGAACAGGAGCTGACCAGAGTCTGAGTGACACTCCTAACCAGCACTGGAAGCTGGTAAGGACGTCGTGTTCGGAAAGAGAGATTGGGACAGAAGGCTCCCAGACGTCTTTATACCACACTTCCTTAACCGCTAGTGGTGTTGGCAAAAATCAGTGGGAAAAGCCCTTCAGGATCTGTTTTCCCTGGAAGCCTTTTAAATGAGCACTAGTACAGTTGGTGATCAGGTTCTCGTGGGCTTTGCTAACATAAAATAAAACGTCTCAGCTTTTCACTTTACCGTCCTTGTTTTGCAGCATATCTTAACATCCAAGAGTAGGTAATTATAAAAACATCAGGTTACTTAGAAACACCAAAGTACAGTGAAAAAATTTGAGCCGGTGACCCCAAACTCCCATGGATCTGACCACTTATTAAAATACAGTAATTCATGAGAGAGAAGTCTGGACCTATCGTAAGAATCCTGGAGGTGTTAGTGACTGGGGCCTGGAGTGTGAGTTTCCGTGTTCTTTTCCTCTTATTCGAATAATTGAAAATGTGGGCTCATGGAGAATTGCAAAAGGAGCAAGGTAATTTTTGGGGGGGAGTAAGTGAGAGTACAAGCTAAAGAGGGACACGCTGGGAAGATGGACAAGCCACGTGAGTGAACGAACGAGTGCTCCAAAGCCCTAGTTACTAGTCAGGGCTTGCTTTTGTCAGCTCAAGAGGATGAGTTGCTTACTAAGAGATACAGTTTGCTAGCTTCTCTATTTGGATGAGGCTATAGAATCATTTCTGTACTATATATGTCCCTTCTTATAATGCATCTGATTTTAATCATATGCATGCCCAGTTTATAGGGGATTTTTCCTACAACATTTCCTAAAACATTTTTCTACAACGTTACTAATGGAAACAATTTTGCTTTTTTACTGCTCGTGCACCAGAAAACAGTGGAGGTTGAAATGGCCCTCCTAGCCTACATACTTGAATACCTAAGGAATACACTTGAATGTTCTAAATTTCATTATTACTGGGATGGCAAAACTACCATTGTTCAAAGATGGTAGTGTGTAGCCTGCCTCATACAGGTTTGGGGTTAATGAGGTTCTAAAGTTGCTAGGTGCACTGCCTGGAGAGGAATGTGCATGCATGTGCACGAAGGTGAAGGAACTTGGCTTCCAACTGTATTCTAAGTTTCTAAATTGTTTTATAGATGCATTTTTGTTTTGTGATTGTATCACCTTTTTTGATTGCTTTTTGGCCGTCAGTGTTGTGAGGTTTGTTTGACATATGACATCAAAAACCTGAGAAGGAGTAGACTCTGATTTTGATTCTTAACTAACTTGTTGCTGTGCCAGATGGGAGATTTCGGAGTGGAGTGGGGAAGTATAGGGTCAGATGTAACAACAAAAAAGAAGGTATGTGATTTCAGGGCTAACTTGGCTACATAGCTTGGCTTGGTCTTTAACAGGTAAAGAAGATGCAAGAGCAAACAAATAAGTCAGCTGGGAAAAGTTTCATCCAGGATGAGATGTGTGAGTTGATCTAGGTCACTGAAACTTCAGGTTTCCAGAAAGGAACTGGGTTAAAGGGCATTTATTCTTGATAAAGGTAGTATCTGTAAAGACCTGAACAAAGTCTGATATACAGTAGTAAGAAGGATATGTTCTGAGTTAGTTATATAGGAAGAAATCTGGACTTTGCAATGAGGTCGGTTTCTGTTATGATTCTCTCATTTAAAATCTCTTAATTGTACACAAGGGAACCTGATCTTTCTTGGGCTTTTTCTTTTAGTGGTGATGGGAAGAATGAATCCAGGACCTCATTTGTGGTTAGGCAGGTTTTGCACTACTGAGCTATTCTAATACCTGACTTCCTCACTCCTGTAGCTTTAAGAGTTAAAGGGGAAAGGGTACAGCTGGCACTTGTGATCTCAGTAAAGGCCAACTGCTCTCGTGTTGACACATTAGGGAGGCTCGGGGCTTTAAGACAAGGCAGCTTCTGCTCTTGAGCCCTCTGCTCTATTCTCCACCAAGAGCATTTTCATTACCCAGAGTAGATGATCGTGCATCTCTTCTCAGGCTTTACTGCCTCCCTATCATAGGAAAATAGAAGTTCTTAGCTTAAGAGTATCACTTGAGACAAGGCAACAACTCTGCTTCCTCAACTCCTCAAACTGAACATCTTACATTCCATTTGCTCTGTTTCTTAACAACTTGGTCTTAACTCTTAAATAACTACAAATACGCTCTCGCCTCCAGACCTTCGTACTGTCCATTCAGACAAATTTATCTCCAATACTTTGTGTTGGCTACCAGACATCTGCTAAGGGCCCACCATGTCCAAACAGCTTTATGTCATTGTCATTTGTCCTCTACTACTTACTTGTAAAGAGACTGGGGGCTTGTGAGAGGAATATCAGGATGCAGAACTTGGAAGGGGCTGGAGGAGAATGATAGTTTATTTTAACTAAGTAGGAAACACTGACAAGGAAAAAACTCCAACTAGGTGGTGGGGAACGAGGTCAATACAGAAGGAGGGAAGAAGGGGGACAAATAACATTAAGATTGTTAGATAAATCCTCAGGGAATCAGCTCATACTAACCTAAAATTATATAATGCATGTGTATCATATGTATGTATATTAGACTGTTTCTCACTTGGGCTAACAATGACCCCACAGCTTGTTCTCTGATAACTTCACAATAGTTCCAGTACCAGACAATGGTCACCTGCATTTGAGTGGGTGGTCAGGGAAGTCCAAGAGTCTTTCAACACATACAGGCTATTGCTGCTGTTCTCGATTGCCTCCCAAAGTTTGAAGGCAAGACCTATTGCTGAAGACACTGCACCTGCACGCTTAGGACACAGGTGGGCTGGATCTAACTTAAAGCCTCCGCCTCGTGATCTAATTCCATAGCACTAGAACATACCATGCAAGCTGCTGATGAGGGATTAATCCGTTGTCCTATTCAGCTGTGATGCCTACAACCCACAATACTGACCAACACGACAAACATCCCCAAAGATACAATAGTGATCTTTACAAATAGTGATCAATGCAACACGAAAGTTGGCACTAACCACTGACAGTCTGCTCAAGAGGAGGGAAATCATCCCTTGTACTAGAAAGCCAACCAATTTCCCGCGGCTTGTGAGGTCATGGATTTTAGAAGCGAACCTACTACTGCCTCTTTATTGGATCAGTGCAGTTCGTAACTACTGTCTAAACCTTTTTATCCTAATGCCACAGGTAAGGTTAGCTGCCAGCTTTTGTCAATGAAGCTTCCCTTTACAGCAAATGGAGACCATTACAGGAAACAACAACTGGACATGATGGGTCAATGGATCATTGGGTAGTCCAGCCCAAAGGAATACACCGACAACACAGCTCCAGCACCTATGGTTCGGGAAAGAGGAAGAGGGGGCAGGAAGATTGTGAGAACCAGAGGATCAGAAGTGTGCTGTGAGACTGTGTCTCCTAGAAATGGCTGCCTAAACCATATCTGAGCAATGGCAATATCGAGAGACATGCTGATGTGGAGAAGGAAAATCTCATGAGGTTCACCCTACATAAAGGCTCTCCCAGGCGACTTATGATAGCTGGGAGAGGAAGAGTCAGTTTCTCCCAGGGATGATGCCCTTAATTGGCTACCTAACACAAAGTGGTCATCTCTGAAACAAAATACCCACAGACAACAAGATGTATTTATGCATGCACATTACATATATGTGCATGTACATAATATTAAGAGGCCATGGACTTCAGATCTTTCTCTGGATGATTTAGTGCTACCTTTCCAGTTCCATGCAGTTGTAACAGAAGCCACATGTTATGTCGTTAACTCTGAACTGCTGCTGAAGTCGGCAAATGACAGAGCTGTGTCTAACTCCTATGTTGATAAATTTTTAGGTTTTTTTTTCCAGTTGTGTGTGACCACTCAGGCAATTCATCCTTCCTAGGTGGGCAGAGTATCATCTCTTTAGGACGTAGGACGACTCAGCTCATTCACGATTCTCTTCTGCATGCTTATTGTGCTCATACAAAAATCTCTAATTTAGATTCATCATTAACGGGAGCCCTATATATTAATTACTCTTTGTTTTAACATGGCATGTATTCTACTTTTTATGTTACTGCTACAGGTATTGACATCTTGTATATTCCTTATTATGATATTTTGAATTTGTGATCTTTTAATGTTTTCAATGTATTCAACTTAGTTACAAAGTAAGCAATATTCAGAGCCCCAATTGTCAAAATCTGGCTTATGGGAGCTCTCTGGAAGGACACATGGAGAGTGATGGAAGCTATATATGTTAGTATGGAATTATAAAGATTACGTAAGATCTGATCATTTATTCGCTTCGGCCTACTGAGTGCCACCAACACGGTGTTACCTCTGTGTAGTCTGGCTAACAATGGAGACACGTAAGATTTTTTTTTTTTCTAGAATCGTCAACAAAAATGAGTACTTCAAGTGAGGCAGGAAGCGTGTACTACAGAGTTGTAGGGACACTTAATGCAATGTAACTATATTGTAGAGTGTTTTGAAAGATAGAAGCAGAAAAATGGCATCTGGGCCATTTGGCAGGTAGGTGATAAAGAACAGGAAACCCAATTGAGAAAGGACTTGCTATATTGGAGGCATCAAGGAACCCCCAGAAGACATTTGACCACACCACTGAAGACTTGTTCTTTAAGCAGTAATTTCTTGGGTTGAGGGTACAGCTCAGTTAGTAGGATGCTTGTCTATCATGCACAGACCTCTAGGTTTCATCCCCAGCACCTCATAAAAGCTGGCTTGGTGATGCATGCTGCTAACCCCAGCATTTTGGGGTTGAAGCAGTAGGCTCCAAAGTTCAACATCATCCTTGACAGCATAGCTGGAAGTTCGAGCTAAGCCTGGCTACATAAGACTCTCAATATCTCCCTCTCCCTCTCCAAGTCTTCTCTCTCCCTCCCCCTCTTTCTTCTTTGACACGTACACAAACACATGACAGAAAAGACAGAAAAATAAAACAAAAATCCAAAATAAAACAAATAATTTTCTTTCAAAGTTTGTAAGATTTACAAGCACCAAAAATCCCACAAAACAGCCTTATAGACATTTACAGAATACACTCATTGATATGAGAATTTGTAGCATCATAGTGATTGGCAGTCACTGAAAGACTTCAAAAGAAGATTGTTGCAGGTGTGTGGAACTGTGTGAAGTGTAAATGCAATATGCTGCATCTGGAAAATGACTTCTAGTGGAGAGAACATCTGTGAGAAGGCCCACGTAAAATTTCCATCTTATAGCTGGTCTTATAGCTGGAAGGAATTGATTCTTGGAGAGATTTTAATACCTCTTGAATGGATCCAAAGTAGGTAAGGTAGGTGAAGATGTGAAGAAAGCATGGTATGGAAGCATTATCAGAAGTGTGAGAAATCTAAATGGATTTTTTTTTCCAAAGGGAAGGAAACAAGATAAAATTACTAAGTAATCCAATAGACTATTGAAAGAAAGAGAATCTTGGGAAGTTAGCAGTTTATTTCTCAAAGATTTACCACTAACTCAAGTTGTAGAACTATGAGTCAATGGTAGTCTGCGTTGTTTGCTATAACAAAGTAACTGAGGCTGGGAAATTTATGAGGGAAGCAAGTCTATATGACTTATGACTCTGGTGACTGGAAAGCCCAAACAATATGGTAGAAAGGTAGAAAGGGAGTTATTTCATGTGTGATAGGGAGCTCAGTGCAAAGTATAGATACAAGAGAGCTGAACTTGTTTTCTTACAATTCATTCTCAGCAGAATAAAATTCAGTCACAGGGGAGCGGACGCGGTGCTCCAAGCAACACTAATCCATTTGTGGGAGTATATGACTACTTTTCATTAAGCACATCCTCTTAAGTGTTCTGCCACCTCAGCATCCCACACTGGAAAGCACATGTCTATCATGTGAATGTTTGCTTGATAATCAATACTCACACACAGTAAAGCCATTTATTTTAGCTTTAATAATTCATACACTTGAGGAAATGACTTAGTGAAGATACTTAACAGCTAAATCAGTAAAAAAATTTTTTAATATTAACTTTACAAGGTGAAGGATGTTCTACCGTTCTTAATATTTATTTTAGGAGTTGGTCCCTGTTTAATGCTTGCTAGTTCTTCATAAGAGCTAGGGCATTTCTCGAATGGGTATTGTTGGGTGTGGAAGCACTGATCTTTCCCACAAACAGGTAAATCTAATGTCTGTCACTGATTTTCTTTGGGTCCACTCAGGTACCTTCTCTGTCTTGTTATCAGGATACTATAAAATATCTTTTTATATGTTTACATTTCCTCGTGCATTTATTAGCTGGAGTGAATCATTACAGTGTACTATATTTGAGGTAGAGGACTGTTTCGCTTCTTGACCTCATAACTTCTCTCATTGTCTGGTACACAATATCATTTCATATATTTCTGACAGCCACTCATCTGTGTAGCACTAAGCAACAGATAAGAACTATTAGCATAATGAGAACATTAGTGAATCTTGTTACTGGTAGACATCTCATACCTGTTATTTCCTTGTCAGTGACGCCACAGTCACTTGGCTGCTCTGACTAATTGCTCCAGAGTTCAGATTCTCAACCACATCAGTATAAACTTGGCAGGCTAAGGCCATACATTTGGCTACTTCTGATTGGTCATTTCCTCTATTCTTTACATTGCTAAGTATTTGGAGGAAAAGTTAGGCTACAAGTAAAGTATTTCCTGTTGGATTTAGCAAGGCAGGTAACAGAAGTAGGGATAACTGATTAGACTTCAGAAACCCTTTCCTTTCTTAGGATGGCATATGAAAGGATCTACTTGGCTCAGATTTTCAAAGGGAAACTTTGCTCTCTTGTGACTTGATATGTTCTTGGAAAATAAACTGACTTCTTGTAAACCTAACCCACCCAGCCCAGGATCTCTTCCTCTCCTTCAGGGTCCCCCTCCTGGTAACATGGCTTGCATGTGCACACTCAAGACTCATGTAATGAGTTATGATATTTCTCCAGATTATCCTCCTGCCAGATAATGCAGTTAGCAGCTCTTACATTTGCTATATTAATTATCAATATACCCTACTCCTTGAGATGAAGACCCCAAAGAATAAACTTTGCGGTGTATCCCAGTGGGAATTAAGGACAGAAAAGTTGGAAACGTGTTTTTGGTTAATGGTTAAAAACCAGACTGGGCAAGTGTGAGACAGTGAGATACAGTGGAGCTTCAATGGCTTATAGATGTGGGAGTGTGAGGTGGAGTTTGTTCACTGACAAGCGTGTTTACACAGATTCAGATTGCATTCTCTTCCCAAAGGTGCTACCCACAAATCACTGCCTCTAGCTGGTAAAGGCATAAGGTAGCTTGGTTCTCAAAACAGCAGCAGCAGCAGCAACAACAACAACAACAAAAACCAAACAAAACAAAACAAAGCAACAGCAACAGCAACAGCAACAAAAAGGTCTTAGCTTGTAAGTGGCCCACAATGTTTTTGATAACACTCTGTTCAATGTAATCCAATGGCACCACCTGTAAGAAACACTGGGAAATATATGGTAGTTGTTTGTCTGAGGAAGGGAAATGAATAGATTTTTAAATGATTTTCCTCCTCATTCACTCTCGCTTCTCTTCCTTTCCTTCTTTACCTTCTCTGGAGAATAATTGGAGACGACGGACTTGCACAGGTAAGTCCTGAGCATCTCTCAGCTCCTTCAGTAACATCCGCAAAGCCATAGGATAACTTTCCGTTGTTCTGCAAGAACACCGTTAACTGTGGAGTCCTTGCCCAGATTCCCTGGTTTGTCTTGTTCTAATGTTTGTCCCGTAGGGGAGCCATCTCATTTAACGACCATGTTTCCTCATAGCCATCTCCTTCTGTAACAGTGACAGTTAAGACTGCCGCCTTTAAAATGCATTTTTCAAGGTAAAATATAATTTTGAAGTTCTTATCTAAAGTAATGAATTTCTTTGTGGTGTTTTCATGCTTTCTTCTAACTTTCCCCTGTCGAGCACGGCCCCTTGTTACCATTCTGGTTTCGTGTCACGTATCTTTCATTATCGTCCCTTCCCTCCATCTATTCTCCCTTAGTGTCTTCCTTCTTTCATAGTCTTCTTTCTCTACATTTCTGTTTAGTCAGTCTGTCTGTCTGTCTGTCTGTCTGTCTGTCTGTCTGTCTGTCTGTCTCTGACACACACAGACACATAAAAGCACATGAAAACACAAATATGCACACACAGATACAAATATCATTTCAGTTTTCTTTATAGCTGAATAAAACTACATCCTGCACACATACCACAGCATTTTTTTTTTTACCTCTTTTCATTTGTTTTGCATTTGAGACAGGGTCTTGTTAATTTTTTCAGGGGGACCATGAACTCACTGTGTACTGGAGGCAGGCCTTGAACTTGTGACCTTCCTGCTCTATTTAGCCCAATAGCTGGAATAACAGGCTTGTACCACCAGTATGGGAAAATTTAAAAGATAGCCTCAATGGGGATAAGTTCTTTGAGAGGTTAGTACTGGGCTTGAGTATGTCATTCATGCCTTTCTGATTTTAAAGTTACCAATAAGAGATTTTGGAATATTATGTCTGCCTTTGCTGTTGGGTGTTTTCCCTTACTGCTTTTAATATTATAGTTCTTGCCTTGAGGGTTTTTGTTGCTGTTGTTTTTTGTTTGGTGGGGGGTTGCTTCATATTTTTGACATCATGAGATTCTTCTCTGATTATGTCTTGCTTTAAATACGTATTAAATATATGTTTATTAAAATAATATAAAATATATGTATGAGTATTTTTATGTGTGTGAGTTTGGCCTGTATGTGAACCATGTGTGTGTGGTGCCCATGGAGGCTCCAGAGAGTGCTAGATGACTTGGAGCTGGAGTTACAGGCAGCTGTGACCTGCTGCATGGGTGCTGGGAACTGAACCTGTGTCCTCTGTAACAGCTGCTCCTCCCGGCTGGAGCCATCTCTCCGGCCCACTAAATATTTTTGTTTGTTTGTTTTAGTGTTCATTTCTATTTCATTAGATTTTGAAAAAATTTTGCTATCACTTTTTATTATTAGATTCTCCATGTCTTTAGTTTTTATTTTAATTTCTTCTATCTCATGGATTTTGCCATGTAACTGTTTCCCAAGTTTTTGTGTCCATTTGGGTTCTCCATCCTCAGTATTCTTCTTTGGCTCTGTTGAGCCAACTGATGGTGCTTTTTACTGTTTTTTAAATTCAACTCACTGGGTTTTACATTTCTTACTTTATTGGTTTATTTGTTTGTTTGGTTTTTTATTACAAAACTGCTGAATTTTTCTTTCACGTTGCTGATTTTTCTCATTCCTCTTGTATTGCTGGTTTTCCTCTGTCTAAGCTAGGGTTTCTGTTGCTGAGATGAAACACCATAACCAAAAAGCTTGTGTGGGAGAAAGGGTTTACATCTATGCTCTAGTTCATCACTGAAGAAAGTCATGGCAGGAGCTCAAACAGGGCAAGAACCTGGACGTAGGAGCTGATGCAGATGCCATGGAGGCTGCTGCTTACTGACTTGTTTCTCATAACTTGCTCAGACTGTTTTCTTCTAGAACCCAAGGCCACCAACCCAGAGATGGTATGACTACCTGCAATGGGCTGAATCTTCCTTGCCAGTCGTTATCTAAGAACATGCCTTACAGCCAGATCTTATAGAAACATTTTCTCAAGTAAGGTTTCCTCCTTTCAGATAACTCTAGTTTATGTGTTAACTTGACATAAGGCTACCCAGCACATCTTCTATCATGCCGAATGTCCTCTCTAGACCTAGAATTGAATTCATTTGGTCTTTGTATCCTATTTTGGGCCAAAAGTAATTGTATCTAGTCAGTGTTTGAAATAATCTTTTACCCACCTTGAATTCATAGTTAGGAGTTATCATCTTTTGAAAGAGTTACGTGGCCTTGTTTTCCTGTTTTTGGTATTTTGGGGTTGTCATTTGAGCATCTGTGGTTTGGAACATATCTTTCTGTTACATTGGAACCTGCTGGGGTACAGGCTACTCGTGATGGTTTCATTCCCAGTACTATCCACAGAGGAGAAAATGCATTGCTTTGAGAGGCTTCAGTTCCCTCAGCACAGAAGGCACTGTGCTTCTGGGGGCCTTTGGCTCAGCTCACCTCTACTTGCTGCCCAGACTTTCTCTGAAGACTGCAGCTATCCTGTCACTAACTTTATGAGATTTTAGGCTCCCTTGCTCTCTGCGGAACAGTGACACTTCTTTAGAGTGTCACATGGTAGCATTGTGCAGTCTGCTATCTGACTTAGAAATTCCATTTTATCTGTTCAATTGACATAGGACAACTTGACGACATATTTATGAGTGTTTACATTTTGTTTCCTGTACCCAAGGAGTGGCAACTGATTAAGGTAATCAGTATATGTAAACACCTTGAGCCATCATTTCCTTGTTCTTAGAAAAATACCTTAAATCCTACTATGTAATTTGAAATATCCAGATATTTGTTGTCAGTCATCGATATCTCGTGCTATAGAACATTGTAAGCTACCTTCTTATCTGGCCATACATATCTTCCCATTAAGTGCTTCCACCCTGCCTTCTGAGGCTCTGGTAACCATGGAAATGTATGCATATGCTTATATTACCAGTGTTTAATCTCTACTTATAGGTGTGAATACGGAGGATTTCCTAGTTATGCTTGAACTGGGTGAGTTTTACGTCTAACAGTGGTAAATGAATTCAGTAAATATGCTTATATTCATAGTTGGTGCTTATACTTGTAGCTGGAGACATAGCTCTAACAAATTGAGTTTTTGGAAGACATCCAGAATGCCAGAAAGCTCTATTGCAGCACACAGGTCAGGGGCAGTAGTGCCCTATGGAAAGGCAGGACCAGGGCAACCAAAACAACAACCGAAAATACCTGGGGAAGGGATGAGTATGCTCAGATATGGGGGAAGGCGGTGATTTCAGTGAAGTGCTATCAGCATAGAGGCCTGGGCTCCTGTTAGGGGCAATCTTCAGAGTGTTCTAGAAGAGTGGCTTTCTAATTGACTGTGCAGAATCAATGAAATGAGTCTATGAGGACTCTCTGATGTGGTCAGGGGAGGCACATGACCAGATGATTAAACGACAAAATGCAAATAGAAATACTTATCAGTTATTCTTCCTAGTTTTGAATTCCTAATTATTTTTGGCTGTAGCATAGAAGCACGGTTGTGACACCTGACATTAGGTGTTTTACTAAGAGATATAAGTGGAGTCACACGTTCTCTATTCTTTATAGTGCTTGGTGGTATGGCTTCATTTATTTTATTTTTTTGTTATTGTCGTTCTACATTGAGATAAGTTGTCATTCCGTATCCCTGCCTGGCCTGGAACTTGCTATGTGTAGAAGGCTGGTTGTGAACTTGCAACGATCCCACTGCTTCTTATGACCCCTGTGTTTTTATCTTATCCAGGTTTATTGTCAACTATTTGATGTATGCAAAGGAGCAAAGAGCAATGGGAAGGAGTCAGGTTAGCAGTGGGGAGCTGGACTTTTGGTTTTGAGTTGCCAGTAACCTACTCTGTTAGCGTGGAAAAAAAAATAACTTTGCCTATTTGAACCTTTTTCTTTTTAATCTGCAAAGATCAAAGGGGCCTTATCTAGTCGCCGTGGTTGGTTGGTTGAGTTTATTGGTGAATTTTAGTAGAGTCTGGTTGATGATTTACCTGGTCAGCTGTCTCGATAATGCTAAGCATACACTCTACATAATGCTGCTATCAGAGGGCAGTGTTTCTTCCTATACTCAGGAGAGAAGAGGAACACATCAACCATGTCAAATGCGCTCTGATGATCTTAATATTACGATTGTGTGATGGTAATATAAAGTGTGTATACTATGTCTCAGTGAATCTAAAAGACTACTCTTCTTAAACATCTCCCTTTAACAGTGATGTCATGTTGATAAATCATGTGCCTTAGATTCCATAAATATAGTAGGGAAGCTGCAAAGTCAGCTCTTCCGCAGTTAAATGTAGAGTTATACGCACCTGCTTGGTCCAGGTAGAGCTTGCATTCGTCCCACTTGGTCTATGCTAGATCTATCTGCCTATAGATGAGCCAGGACAGTAGGATCTACTGGAATTGATTGTGTCTCTCAGTGAGTCTTTGTTGGGACTTGAGAGCTCAGCTCCAGATGGCATTTCAGGGAACAAATGCCTTCTCTTGCCTTCTCAGACAGCCATTCTTTCTGATGTCACTAAGGACCGTGCACAGACTCTAACACTCTGAGCATAAAGCTTAACACATTTTATTTTTGGTAAAAATTTTCTAAGATAGATTTAAGGCTACTAAGGCCTCTTCCTGCCCTAAACGTATCAATGTCACATCGCCTGGAATTAATTCAATGTTTGGTCATGTTTATAGGAGAATAAAGATGAGAGGATGAGTAGAAACAGGACCTAGTGTTGCTGTTTTGGATCACAGGCGCTGTTTCAGAGCAGTCATGTTCCATTCATAACCAAGAAAAATGATTCAGAGTGAATTTTATAAGACTTAACAGGTATATTGTATATATGAAAATATCACTGTGAAAGCCATTATTTATATAATTAATGTATGCTAATAGAAACAGAAAAAAAATCAGCTGTCAAGCTACAAGATAATTTTTGTAAGCTTTAGAAGAACAACTCTCAAGATTCAGAGGCACAGCTGATTTGCATATGAAAAGATTTTCCTAAATTACATGTCCATCATCAAAACCCTAGAGAAGTGATGTCAAGGGAGAACTTAGGTGTTTAGTCCCAGCACTGAAATTGGCTCGGAATTTGGGTAGCATCTCTCTATGGCTTAATTTCCCAATTTGAAAAATGAGAAATAATTAGAGAAACTGACAATATTACTGTAAGAAGGAAGTCATACTCTGCTTGTGAAATACTCAACTTATGATGCATACTTAGTACCAGGAGGAAGTTAAGGTTGTCGGTGATTGTGGTTTGTTTGAGCATGTGTCATCAGCTGCCAAGGAATTGGGGACTATTGCAGGTTCTTATCAGTATCTTTTTTACATCTCTATCAAGGGAATTTTTTAAGCAATATCTTAATTTGGGAGTCAGCTTCCTTATTTCCCTTAGTTCTCAGCTGTATATAAGTGCTTCCTTTCTTACCAACTCTCATTTCTCCCTCTTTGGGAATCTCCATTTACAAAAGCTGTGCTTTCCTTCTTTCTTTTTCAGTGGGTTGTTAGATCCTCTTTGCTAATGGACAATTTAGCATTTGAGGTGCAAGAAGATGGAACACAGAAAGCTCCCTCTATGGGAAAGATCGGTCCCCTCTTCAACTTGGTAAGGTGGGGATTTGCATGCTGGGGTTCTGTGCCCTGACTGGTGTAGAGCATAGGAAAGAATTCTTCTGTAGACCGTGCTCTCTTTGAGACCCTCTTCTCATTGCTACTGCTTGAAGTTCCTTAATGGCCAAATCGTTGCTCATAGTAACTGCCTCCCACAGGCAATATTTCACAGATCATACATTCTGATCAATTTTTATCCTTTTTGTGGATTATTCATTGGTGTTTATACTGTTTCTTTTCTCTACCAATCTGAACAGGCAGTATAATAACCTGTTGTATTTTCTATTTAAAGGGACCCAGACAAACTTCAGGTTGCATCCATTAATAATGATATGCATATAGTGTATAGGAATAGCATTTTAAAAGTAGTAGACTAACAAATATTACGTGGTAAATATTTGTCTAAATGATGGTGTGTGTTATGTGTATGTTTTACGTAAGACATAAGTATCTAAGTATAGGAATATATTTCTTAATGTGGATGTGGTTAAAAACTGTCAAGAAGCCCTAAATGTTTCATACTCTGATTGTTTCCTGATTCAACACCAGTAGACCAGACATAAACTTTAGAGTGTACTGATTGAAGTTACCCCAAAAATTTTTCAAAAAAATTCTGGAAGAAAGACAATGTTTCCACATTGTCACAAATGGAGAATAATGGCTTCAAAATTTCTCCTAGGAAAAGAAGAGGCAGTGGTCACTGGTGAGCATCTTCCTGCTGTGCCTGCTGGCCTGCTTCATCACCACAACAATAGGAGTACTCACTCTCTCCCTGGTTTACGTTAACTCCAAGCCTCGATTTGAACTGGAAACCTCACCTCCACAAACAGCGGTTCCCCAAGTACAAAAGGCTGTTGATCCAAAATTTCAGTTTCTTAATCACTTACCCAAGTCCAAGGTATGAATAACTAGAACATGGGCTCTAAATGATCTTAAATGATCTTTACACTTCATGTTATTAAACTGTTCTCCATGGGGAGGGTCTACGAGAAGGCGGGGCCTAGAGGAGCGCAGAGTTGGTCTGATGGTGAATTCAGGCAGAAAATTTCAGCAGATCATTTTATGCTCTAGATAGAGAAGAGAAATGCCAGGTTGTAAATGGAGATCTTTCCACTTTCTTGTCAAGGTAGATTTTGTGTGTGTGTGTGTGTGTGTGTGTGTGTGTGTGTGTGTGTCTGTGTGTCTGTGTGTCTGTATGTCTGGGTGTAACAAGATTAGGCTGATGGCATGGCATATATACCACTGTTATAACACCTAATCTCATACAGGAGTGCTGTTCCTTTTGGGAAACCCTAAAATCCACTCCCCGTCAATTCTCCTTTTGCCTCCTTCTTACTTTAGTGGGCTCACATTTCCTTATGGACAGAAGCATGGAAAATGGCCTCAATGCTGGTGATTTGCTTGCTTTTGATTTTTCAGGTGTTTGACTTCCCTGGTGGTGCAATCCAGTGGGCTCGGTACAGGAGCAACATCAAAGACTATCTCAGTGATGAAGAGGAGGCATTTGGCACCAGCTTGAACAGTCTGAGATCACAGATGACTCTGGGCACACTGAGAATAAAAAGCAAGGGCCTCCGGGCTCCTCATTGGCACTTCAATGCCAACGAACATGGCTATCTCGTGCAGGTAGAAGCAGGTCCTCCTCTTTCTGCCCTTAAACACTATATATCCTCCAGGTGGTATTTTAGTTGTCGCCAAGTCCCCTAACTGAGAGATACACAACCATTTAGAATGGTTATCTTAGCAAATTTGCTATCACTTTTGTATGCCTTTCTTCACTATGAAGCCATTTTTTTAAAAAAAAAGATTATTGTTAAGATAAAAATCACTATTGAATTTCCCTATAAATTTTGTGACCCCTCTACGATTTTTCTTTAATTTCTAAGTGAATAATTTTATGTGACTATTATTTAAGTAAGTATTCTTATTTAATACTGTTTACATATTTGTGTATTTTTTTTAAAAAAAGATTGAGCAAGGGATGAAAGTGTTGAATGACTGGCTGAATGTGTGCAAATGACACAGCAACTTCCCAAAATAAATGTTAGCTGTCACATAGGGCTTAATGATACAGAGTTTAACTTCGATAGTATACTATAATATAAACAATACATTTTGCTAAAGCTAAAAAGATAAAATAAAGTCATTGTTTAGCCATCTGGACCAAAGCTAAATTAACAATTCTGATCTAAAGATCAAATCAACGGTGGCTTCTCTCAGGGAAATATGGCACCTGAAGTCGAGAACTAGATGCTGGGTTCAGCATAGATTCCAAGATCAGGCCATTGAACAAGCTTTTGTGGTTTAGGCCCTCCAGAAGATTCTCAGTTCAAGTCAAACAGAAAAAAAAATCAAGATGGAATGGGTATAGTTACCTGAGTTTTAGATTACTCAGTTCCAAAAGGTGCTCAACAGGCACTTGTATTCTTCACAGGAGGAAGCAAGCGTGACTAGGTCCTTCTAGAACTTTCATAGTTTTGACTGATTCTATTATCTGGTTAGTAGACAGTCACCCAGTTGTATGGTATATTTTCTACTGTTGAGACTCTTCCTTGTCATTCATTTGGCTTTACTAGAGGGGGGATACCTTTGTTGGGGATACTGTTGCTGTGATAAAACACCATAATTAAAAGCAACTTGGGGAGGAAAGAGTTTATTTGGCTTATAATATCATACTTCCATACCATAGTCCTTAACTGAAGAAATTCAGAAAAGGAACTCAAACTGGGCAGGAACCTAGAGGCAGGAGCTGATGCAGAGGTCATAAAGAAGGACTGCTTTCTGGCTTGCTCCTTGGCTTTGCTCTCCTATAGAACCCAGGGCCTGCCCAGGGATGGCTTCAGCAGTGATCTGAGCCCTTCTCCACCAATCACTAATCAAGAAAATGCCCTACAGTTGTATCTTATGGAAGCATTTTTTTTTTTTCAATTGAGATTCCCTTCTTTTAGGTGACTCTTTTGTCAAGTTGACACAGTACTAGCCAGGACAGGAAATTAGATGTTCATCTATGAAACCAAACATTTATTATTTTTTATGTAAAGCTTAGTGAGATATAGAGACTTTTCCAGAAGTATACAGTAGTGTTGGCTGGATTGAATAAAGTATAGGTTTTTTTTTAATTTATGTTTTTCCACATATATGAAATATGTAAGGGAGAATTTTAAAAAGATCTAATCTTCTACTGTTGGCCAAGCTGTGGCAGAGCAGTAGGAGAAAGAAAGGCAGCTGAGTAGACTTCCAGGAGACTGAAAAGGGGTCCCTCAACCAAACTCCACTATGGAAGTGGTCTGCAGCTTCAGTAGAGAACAGGCCCTGGGATCTACTTGGCCTGAAGAGGCTATTTCATAAATCCATAGGAATTTGTAATTTGGTTTCTGAGCATGGAGTGTATTGACTCGACTGTTCTCCAGATCCTGGAAGAATTGTAAGATTCCTGACTTCTATAATGAGGGCAAAGGACTAACAGGATGAGAAGGAAAAAAACTATCACACAGGTCTGTGGAGATCGTGTCTCCCTGCCTCCGAGTAACTTGGTAAAGGTCTAGGCACCATCTTTGCATTGAGAGCCTGTAGATGAGGAGGCTTGGTGAGTTCGGCCGAGCAGTGAGCAGCCCATTGACCACTGTGCTGCCTCTGCTCTACTCGGTTGGTGCCCTGATAGAATAGTGGATGTTTCTGTTGTCACATGTGTGTGGAGGACAGAACTCACTAGAGCAGTAGTCCTCAATCTGTGAGTATCCTACATATCAGATATTTACATTATGATATTTACATTATGATTCATAACAGTAGGCAAAGTTACAGTTATCAAGTAGGAAGGAAATGATTTTATGATTGAGGCTCACTGCATGAGGAACTGTATTAAAGAGTAGAAGCATTAGGCAGGTTTGAGAATCACTGAGTTAGACCAGCTTTAGCTTTTCCTTCTTTCTTTAACACACATTTGGACCCAAGATACAGAGCGCATGTTCAGATAGAACAAAGACTTCTCATTTATTCATCATTATTTGTGACATGAGTAGCTGGTAAAATATAAATAATGGCAATAATATGAATAAATGATGAAGAAGAGAGGAGAAAATGAAAGAAAACATTACGTGTCCTCAGGGTATCATGTTATCTGCCACAAAACAAATGTAACTAAAAGGCATATAAGTGTCCAGTATTTACCTAGATTCAGTTATAATATTTAACAGTATCTTCACACAGTCACTCATTTTCATTTCTCTCTCTCTCTCTCTCTCTCTCTCTCTCTCTCTCTCTCTCTTTTTTTTTGATTTTTTGAGACAGGGTTTCTCTGTGTAGCCCTGGCTGTCCTGGAACTCACGCAGTAGACCAGGCTGCCCTCGAACTCAGAAATCCACCTGCCTCTGCCTCCCAAGTGCTGGGATTAAAGGAGTGCGCCAACATTGCCTGGCTCATTTCTTATTAGAAGACTTCAAGTATAATGTAGTATGGCATATATATATATATATATATATATATATATATATATATATACACACACACACACACACACACACACACACACACACACACACACACATATCGATATAGATAGATAGAGACTTTGGAGCTTGCTTGTCTGTGTCTAAATCCCTGTCTAAATCCCATAATTGTCACTGACTAGCTTATATAGTAACTTATATAGTATATTCTCAACCAAGCTTAGTTTTCTCACCTACAAAATAAGGATAATAACTGTGATTTTTTATAGAGTTAGTATAAGAAATAATTAAATTTAGTCAAGTAAAGTGCTTAGATAGGTACCTGACATAATAAAAATATTCAGTACATGCTATTATATTATCTCCATGATTAAAATTGTATATAGACATTTTCTTATTTGGAACACACATATACTGATATTACTCCCCCCAAAGTGTGTATACAAACATATGTCCTTGTTCAATTACTTGTGAGCAGCACAGATTCTACACAGATTGCTTCAGTCTTAGTTTAAAACATGTTTCAGACTTGTTTAATCAGTTCTAGAGCATGGAATCTTAGTGGGAGCCATATTGCCCCCCCCCAAAAAAATGAATTCTTATGGAGGCAAAAGATAACACACAAACAAAACACAACACACACATGTTATGTAATAGCTAATGTATTAAAAATTTATAAGCTAATGAAAGAAAAAGGGAAAAGTATTTGAAAACTAGGTTTACAAAAAAGATAAATGATAAATACAGATCGAAGAACATTGGTTTAGTGAAACTAATGGTTTTATGTCCTAGGGGACGGCATGGATCGGAGTGGTTGACGATAGTGGTGAGGTCGCTACCACATACAATGTCACAGCTGGCCAAGTGATCTTCTTTCCTAAAAATACGCTACACTGGATAAAGAACTTGGGCCATGATGACTGCTTCTTCTTGCTCTTCTTTTCTACACACGATGAGCTCCAGACTCTCGATGTCGATGATGTGTTTTTCTCTACACCTGAAGACATTGCTTCCAGGTCACTTAAGGTATGCAGTGCTGGTAAAATCATGAAGATATGTGCTACACGGGCACAGAGTAAATATCAGCATTTCTAAGGTCTAGCCATTGCTGTAGAGCCACAGTTTAACTACAGTGATGGTAATGATTGAATAGCACACTAAAAAATGTATCTTGCATTCTTACTAATGGCCAAAGTTGAAAATGCATTTCTTTGGATTTTCTTTTATGAAGGTCCTCCACATGAAATTATCATGTACTGGTAGAAAGATTATGAAATAATTTTTTAAAGATTTATATTTTATTTATATGAGTATGTTGTAGCTGTCTTCAGACACACCAGAAGAGGGCATCAGTTCCCATTACAGATGGTTGTGGGCCACCATGTGCTTGCTGGGAATTGAACTCAGGACCTCTGGAAGAGCAGTCAGTGCTCTTAACTGCTGAGCCATCTCTCCAGTCTGATTATGATATAATTAATGGAAAATTGCTGCCACACATAGCCCTGAGGATCTTGATTCAAAGATCACTTGTTCTTTTTGAATTTTTGGGTAAAAATTTGATACATATGATGGAATCATAGTTTCTTAATTCTCAGCTGAAGATCTTGTTTCCTGAATTACTGGCACTTTAAAACAAACTTTTGAAAATGTTTGTTAATGAGATACCAAGGTGTTTTAATGCATGCATGCTTATATGATATAATATTAATCAGGCAAAACATATCTCTCTCCTCAAATATGCATCTTTTACAACAAAAACTCTTCTGTTCTGACCTTTGAAAGCTTATAGTATATTGTTATTCCCCGCTGTCACCCTGCTGTATGATAACACAGTATAACTTTTGCTCCTGGGAATTAGTACTACAGTCACTACTTTTGATCTCTCCAGGCACCTATTTACATCCCCACAGGGGAATAACTGAAGATGTTGGTTACAGAAGGTCAGACATAGATGCTCACAGTACTAACAGGGAGAACAGGTGACGGCTGTACCTAGCAGCTGAAGAAGGTTCCGTGGCAGGCATAAGAATATGCACAGTTAACTTGTGAGGTTGCTTACTGGAGTCCAGTATTCTACTGCTCTAGAGACAGAGAGAAGAAATGGTTCCTTAGGGAGAATACTGGTAAGCATGGGAAATGATGCATGCTTTTGCAAAAATTTATATTGATCACCCAAAACAAAATGCATTCATAGATAGCAGAAATTGTTCTGCCTGGGTCAATGGAAACCCATCTGTGCTAGGGCTACCAGACTCTCTGCCACTTTCTTTTCTGTCACTAAAATCTGTTGAGTGTTTCATAGCCATATGTGTGATTTATGATTGTGTTTCAGCCCAAAGGTGGAGTTAACTTCATTAGAGAATTCCAGAAGCAAACAAAGGATCAGGGGATCAACCTTCCTCCTAACTTGGCAGAATTGGTTATGAATGCTAGTTATATACAGTCTCCCGACAGCCTTGTGTGGAGATACTTCTTTGACCTTAAAGGTATGGTATATTTCATGATGGTTTTTAGTCAAGTTTTGTATATGTTTTTAGCTTAGAATGTATTTTTTTTTCATGGTGGGTGATTGCCAAGAGAAATTTGAACAAAACAATACAGTTTTCGAGACAAAAATCAAAACCACAACTGTTTCCAATACAGTAGGTAATGTGGGGAAAGTCCTCCAGTCAAAAGTGAATGAACTCAACAAAGGATCTCAAAGGGGAGTGGGATGTTTTAGATGCTGCAAGAATTGACATGGATGGCAGAGGACTTTCCCAACCATGTAGAGTTTAGAAGCCATGCTGAGGAGTCTGTACTATATCTTACCTGAAGAAAAGAGTGATTGAGGATTTTAAATAAGAGTGATACCATGAATTTTGCTTTTTGAAGTAAATACCAAACTTGCTGACTTTTACTGACTGATTAGAATAGGCCATGTGGGAGGCAAGGCAATGAGCAGAGAGGGCTGTTGTAGTCTTTTAAATAGGGGGTGATGGAGACCCCCATTGTGGCTGCTGTGAGGAGGGAATTGTTGTGAAACAAAGAATTTAGAGAAAGAGAGTACAAAGACCTGGATAGTTGACTCATTTCATGGGTGACAGAGTTTTGTTTAGGGTAACTACCAAGTTTTCTGGAACTACCAGGTTCCCTAAATTGAACGAAGTGTACTAGAATTCTCTGCGTTAGAAATTTCAAGACAGTTTGGGAGGTGAAATAGAATCTAACTGTGCCTGGTGGGAGCTCATATTACCTGGGGTCAGCAATTCATACTATGTAAGTTTTATGTGAGTAGAAGAGATTGTGTGTTTGGCTGGATGTCCACTGAATCTCAGGCTGGAAGTTACATGGTTTTAAACTTCTTCTGATTCAGGTTCAAAAGAATATAAGTTTCCAGGGGGAGTCATCCAGCGAGCACAATATTGGAAGAATGGAAATGAACTAAGCAACAATGAAAAAATTTTCAGTGAATTTCTACATCAGGTAGTTAAGGAAAAAAAAAGCTTTTTTTTTTTGTTATCATTAAACAATGTAAATTATCATTTACTTATTTCTTTTTTGTGTTTTGAATTATAATATAATATAATATAATAAATATAATATAATATAATTATATTCCTTTCTCCTTTCTCTTTCCCTCTGCCAACCCTTCATATGCATGCCTACCTTGCTCCTTGCTCTCTCTCAAATTCATGGCTACTGTTTTAGATATTGTTTTATATTTATATATATATATATATATATATATATATATATATATATATGTGTGTGTGTGTATACATACATATATATATGTATACATATGTATACACACACATGTATACACACACACACACAACCTGCTCACCTGCTCAGTGCTTACTTATGACCACTTGTTATTAACCAACTTGGGAGCTCTTCTCCAAGGAGGACTATTTCTCTGGCTCTCAGCATTTCTTAGTTGCCATTTGATCTTTGCTAAGAGATGTCTCTCTTTCTTGTTAGCATGTGTTGTCTTTGTTCAGATCTTGTTCAGATAGTCTTGTTGCTAAGATTTCATGGATGTCAATTTCTTGACATTTCTCGAAGGGGAAACCTCGAAGCAAATGTCTTGTTCCTTTACAGAGGAAAAAGAAAAACCAAACTATTGATGAATGTCTAGGCAGATGAAACATAAGATTTAGATCTGATTCATGCTTCTTCTTACTGAAGGAGAAGGAAAGCCTTAGCTAAGCCAGCATGGGCTGATTCTATTCATGCAAATTAACCCCACTTATATGAATTGCTTATTAAGGATCCCAGGGGCCTTGGGACTTCTCTGACACAAGCAGTCACATCAGTGAAGACAGTGGAGAGTGGCGAGAGTTCCGTTTTCACTTTTAAGAAAAAATAGTTCTGTAGCACATTTGTGCTATCAGATCTCCTGCACTCACATTCCACCTCTGTCACATCTTTGCTGTGTGACTCTTGGCAACTGACTAAGATATTTCACTCATCATCTGTGAAGTAGGGAGAACGACCCAGCTTTGCAAGCTCGTTGTAAGGAGTAAGGAATGTAGTCCCTATGAGGAGCAGGGATGATGTTTGCAGAACAGCATCCATATTAGGTATTTATGGTATTGTGAGTTGTTGGGTTGCCGAGCAGCATGCTGGCTAAGTAACTGTGTTTTCTTTTCTTTTGAAAGCATCAAAATGCCCTTGCCTTGAATACGCTCAGGATTTATAATAATGGATTAAGACAGCCACATTTTCATTTCAATGCAAATGAAATGGGATATGTAGTGAGCGGATGTGGAAAGGTAATTTTTCAATAAACATTTCTGTAAAACTTCTTTTGATGCAGAAAGGGGCCAATAGGAGGCCTTTTTCTTGTTGATCTCATCAAGAACAAAAGAAATCTGTACTAATGGCATAGTGGACACTGTTTCTGCAAAGGATATCATGTAGATTTCATCAGATGCTTTTTCCTGTTTGAGGAGACAGAGAGATTGGAGAGGTTCTGTATTCTGAAGTTGATAAGAGTATTTATGAAGTGATAAACATTTATGTTTTATAGTGGAGGCCTGAAGAACAAACTTAGGTTTTCAGATGTGTACCCTTAGCTAATGCAAAGTGCTCTGCTCTGGGGAAATAGAAATAATCTTTTGTCTTTCAGCAAAGAATGGAAGGGGAAACCTGGAAAGGCTTGGAACATTAGCATGCCTGTCTTATACCCTATCCATATGATGGCCATATACCTGGCTTATTTGAGATATTCAGTGTACTTGTCTGGCTGAAACTATGAACAATCCCTTTTACTCCTCAGAAAGTATTTGTCTTGGATGATTACCTATGTGCTCCAACTGTTACACACCAGACTATCTAGTGTGTAACTACAAGGATCTAACATTGGTTATTTTAGAGTTTCATGAACCAGACAAGACTTTTTTTTTTTTTTTTTTTTTTTTTTTTTTTGGAAAGGCATTGATAGAAGGTGAAAGGCCACAGGGGGAGGGGGAGAGAAGGGGAAATGAATCAGTAAGAATAAATTATATTATAAAACAGCACAATGTTTTTGCCAACTAATTTTAATAAAAGGCTTTGATGGTCTGCATTTCTCTCAGTCATGGAGGAAAGAACAAAAACCACATGAAATTACCAAAAGTCTTGGATAAAGGAATGAAAGTTTTAGTAAATTAAAAACGGATGTTGCAGTCATGTGCGTTTCAGTTATCTGCTTTTTAGTCTCTAACTTTTTTTTTTAAGATTTATTTATTTATTTATTTGTTTTAAGATTTATTTATTTATTTGTTTTACACTGTTGCCATATTCAGATGCACCAGAAGAGGGCATCAAATCCCATTACAGATGCTTGTGAGTTACCATGTGGTTGCTGGGAATTGAACTCAGGACCTCTAGAAGAGCAGTCAGTGCTCTTAACTGCTGAGCCATCTCTCCAGCCCTAGTCTCTAACTCTTAAAAAGAAGACTCTTCAGAGGCTACGATGAAAGATGGCACAAATGAAGTCATGTAGGTGGCAGAATACTGAACACAAATCCTCTCTGATACACATGGTGCATAATCTGTGACCTTCTGTAGAAGGTGACAGCTGATGTCTTTTATTCAGGATGTTATGTGTATTGGATACACTCACAGCCTTCAAAGGATATTTATGTAAGGGTTCTATAGTTTGACTTCTCCGCAGCTTTGTTATATCTGTATTAAGGAACATTTAAGTAGCCACAAGCTATGTTGTGTATGTTATTCACAGTTAATAGTTATCCTGCATGGGTTTGAGACTGTGTGTTCATTCCCCTCAGGTGGGCATCACTGATACTCAGAGAACCATAGAGTTCAATATTCACAGTGGAGATGTGGTGTTTTTTCCTATTGGAACCCAGCATTACATCAAGAACACATGTGACGAGGATTTGCTCTTTGTTCTCGCCTTCAGCACCGGAGATCAGGTGAGACTAAGATAGTTATCAGTAATCTGCTAAGCCATGTGTCTGGGCAAAGGAGGCCTTAATTAAATATGTTGAGTGAAGGGGTGGATGAGTAAGCTAGATGAGAAAAATGTAGGAAGAAGAGAGAGTAAAGCAATTTCCTGTTAAATCGCTTCTTAATTCTCTGAACCTTGAACCAAAGGATCAGTGTGTACAGATTCCATAAAGGCATTTCGATTCCAGCGCAGCAGACAGTAGGAGGTGTGAGCCACATCTGTGCGCAAATACGATTCCCAACATCTGTTCCCAGGAATGGCTAGGCTTCCTCGTGTTGCAGCAGAAATTATCACCCTGTTGGGAGAAGCTAGTGTTGCCATGGAGTTCCAGGAACATTTCCTGGACTGTAAGTCTTGTCTCATCAGATGGCCATTAGGTGCACAACCATGAGAAGTCTGTCACCCATTCTTGCTCACAGGGAGATAGATGCATTGCTTAGGGGGACCGATGATTCCTTCTAAGGAAGACTGGAGGCATCTTAGCTCATTTTCCCATCAGACTTTCTCCCTCAGAACTAAATGGTGAGTTCACCATGGCCAGGCGAGACTGGCACACACAATCACCTTGTGCAGGAGTTCAGTTGTACGAATTTAGATAGCCAAGTACCAGAGCATATCGCCAAAGCCTTGGCCGTCCTGAGGCCTCTATAGAACTAACTTTGAGCCGTGTGGCGATGACATGCCTTCTGCTTTACATCATTAGGTGCAAACTCTCGACATGGATGATTATCTCCAGGCCACCTCAGACCATATTTTGGCCCAGCTTTTCTTCAGGAAGCAAAGTGAATTTAAGAAGATTCCCAGATTCACAGAGGACCAGGCCATCAACCTGCCTTAAATTACTCATGAGTTTGTATCTACTGTTCTTTGCCAGTTGTTGACAAAGAAAGGCCACTTGCTAAGAAAGTCAGGCTTGTTAACAAAGCAAAAAGAGAGGTATGAAGAGAGGTAATGGGCAAGTCAGGCCTAGGCTCCCCAATGTGCGCATCTGAGTGTGGAAAGTCTTGCTAATGGAACGTTTCAAATTCAGGTTTCTGGGGTAGCTGATAAACTGGCATTTTAATGCATATATATATATACACACACACACACACACACACACACACATATATATATACATATATATATGTCTTGTTACTTCAAATGTATTATGTAAGCATTTTTATACACATAGGTAAAATTTACATGTGTATCACAGTTACATCATTACTATGTATCATTATTTATTATTCATCATTGTGGGAATCAGAAAAGAGACTGGTTTATATATGTACATTTTGAGGCACAGTAATTCAAGTTCATTAGACTGTGTCTGAGGAGTTTAGTACCACGCCTTAAATTGGAGATTCTCAGTCCTCTTTTTTGGCATGAGATAGTTTTGATAATGGCAACATTTTCAAAAATTTAGCCATGTCAGTAATTGCATACTTATTTTCTGTTGTCATAGAAGATATTTAGCAACAATACAATTATGAACTAAACACTATCTTTGAATGTATTTGGACTCTGTTGGTAACCTCACCATCTGTGTACATTTTAGAAAGTTCCCCCATGTTTGAAAAGTGTCTGATGCTAGTGTTGGCTGTGTATAAAGACCCATGGACACCTTATCATCTTTCTGAAGCTGGTTGGGGCTGGCACCCACTTCGATTATTTAAATAAAAATAGTTTATAAATATAACTATTTTATCTGTACTTTAATTTTCTTCGTAACATATTTCAGCAGGGATACTAGGCACCAGCATCAGGGAACTCTCTCACTGAGAGCCTCTATACAAAGTTCTTAAGGAGACAGCTGTTCTACACAGCTTCCTTTTGTCATTACCCTAACACATAATGCAACATAATGCAATTTTAAAAAGGGCTCTCTCTCTTCATTGGAATGGCTAGCTCTATGATAACTAGTGCAGGAGAATCAAGGGAGAGTTTTTAACAGGGTTAGCTGGCCACCTACAAAAGGGCTTTAGAAACATGATGATGGCTTGCCTCCGCTCTTGGTTATTAATTCATTCATTCCTGTAAGGTAAGCACTGTGAGACAAATAATGAATGAATTAATTATACGAAATATATTAGTGTTTATATTAGAGAGACAAAGTCATTTAATTATTACTGTCCCAAAGAGCACACACTCTACTGAGAGAGGTGTGAAATTCACTATGATAAGTGATAAATGTGTGCACACACACACACACTATGTATGGATATGCACATTCATTTATGCATAAGTGAAACAGTAAACCCAACTCTGGGGAAGCCAGAGGGTGTCAAGGATGGAGGTGCCAAGATTTCCTGGAGTCGATCTAAGTGAAGACGAACAGTTAGCCACAACATTAAAAAGAAAATGGAATCTGTGAGCAGGAAAGCAGTTCTAGAACGAAGATAGAAGGAGCCATTACAAACATGGAAGAATGAGAGAGCAGGTCACTATGGGTAGAGGGAAGGGCCAGTGAGGAGAGATGAGGTAGGAACAGGGATGGTCCAGATAGTGAAGATGCTAGCATCCTTTAGAACCATATCACTATGCTTTTCCTTATTGCTTTTTCCTACCTGAGGTTAGAGCTTGGCAGTAGAGAGAGGCTTAACAGTGCTTGGGAGCAGAGGTAATGTTGAGGGGATCTAGGGAATAGCACCATAAAAGGCACGTGGAAGAGGTTGCTCAGACAGATGTATTGATCATCAGTAATGACTACGCTACCCTATGAGATTGTTTGTCTCATATAAAAATCTCCAAATTGTTTCAGTGGCTCTGAAGTCTGAGGGTCATAAAGGCAGAAAACAATGTGTGTACATAGCTTTTATCTGCAAATTTTACCTTTGAATTAAAATTACTATATGCTTGTTTATAACCTTTTTTTTTTTAACTAGGAAGTGCTGTATCAGATTACTATGTAGTCAATAAATGAAAGGTTTTTTCTACTTTTATCATATTGTCTTTTTAATTTTGAATATAATTTCTTGTTATGGTTTTATGTGTTTGAAGTATTACTGATGGTAGGCATCTTTGAATACTATTATCTCCTAAGGAATGTACGCTATGGTGTCGAAACATTTTAGGTTTCTGGATAACAATATGGTTGATGTTTGCCTTAGAAATCCACTCAACTATACATTTTTTAAAAGAAAAATTCTCAAATACAAATTATCTAATGAAAAATTCAATTGGCATATGCCTTAGGATTTTATTGCTGTGAAGAGATACCATGACCGCAGCAACTCTTATAAAGGCAAAGAGTGAAGTGGGGCTGGCTTACAGTTCTGAGGTTTAATCCATTGTTATCATGGCGGGAAGCATAGCAGCATGCAGGCAGACATAGTGCTGGAGAAGGAGCTGAGAGTTCTACATCTGGATGGGCAGGCAACATGAAATGAACTGAGATACATATCTACTCCAACAAAGCCACACCTTCTAATGGTGCCATGCCTTATGAGCCTATAGGGGCTATTTTGTTTCAAACATATTATTGCACGGCATATTATCGCAACATTGTCTTATTATGGGATATATTCTTAAGATTTACAATTCTTCTACTGTTGACTCTTTTTGAAGTATTTTGTTATTGTTGCTTTTCTGTTGAATCTTGAGCCCAGGACTTTAAACATGCCAGGCAAGTACTGTACTACTGAGATACATGGCAGGCAAGTACTGTACTACTGAGATCCATGCCAGGTAGGCACTGTACTACTGAGATACAACCCCAACCAAGAAGGAATTAGTGTAGGTTGTTCCTCTCAGCCACTTTATTCTCCATTTATTTCATCCATTAATACTAAAGGGCTGGGTTTATAGATCCATTTGGAAAGTGTTTGACTCATAAGCATGAGGACAATAGTTTGATCCCTAGGACCCACCTAATGAAAGGTAGGCATAGTGGTGTATGCTTGTTATCTCTGAGAAGTGCTAGCAAGGTTGAGACAGGCGTACCTCAGGGCCTTCTGGCATGACTGACTTGACCTCTGGAGAGTTCCTCAGAACTGATATATATATATATATACACATATATGTACACACACACACACACACACACACACACACACACACACGTATATATATGTGTATATATATATGCATATATATATATATACATATATATATATATATATATATATGATACTATATATTATATATATGGCATCTGGCCTTTACAAACTATTAAAAATGAGTATTAAAAATATTTATTTATTCAGATTTTATTAGGTAACAACAAATACTTTAAAAAGGACGCCAGGGAACTCACATTATGCCCTGACATTTCACTGATACTCACAGAGTATTCCTGTGTTTCAATAGTTCTTTAATGGTTAAGCTTTTCAAAGCTCAGAATGTTACTTCACCCTCACATGCTTTAGTGGGGAACTTTATTCTAGTACCTGAAATTTGAACACACACACAAGATTGTTTGAATTCTGCCCCTGCTATTATTATTATTATTATTATTAATTTATTTCCTGACATAAGCAAGGAATCCCAAAGAACCTAAGCAGGTGTCTCTCATATCTCTTATCTTGATGGTGTACTTCCCAACTTGATCCCACTTGGCACTAACTCTAATGTTTTTGTATTATAGCCTTGTGTGTTCTGATTACTAATGGGCTCAGGATGCAGAGTGTCTCATGCCGACAGGAGGAAATTATGTCAGGGCGACAGGAGTAGTGTCCTGTGTTGCCTCATTGAGATATTGCTTTACTGATTGAGAGTCAGCCCGATGACTCAGCACACATTCAAAGGTCTACTTTTCATGCTGTGCCAATGAGGAAATTTAACATTTGAAAAACATTCACCCAATGTGTTCAAGGGTATTTCCCGCTTTCTCTTCTATTAAGTTCAATGTATCTGTTTGATGACTGAGTTTTGCGCAGGGTGATCGATACAGATCTATTTACATTCTTCCACTTGCTGATATTCAGTAAGACCAGCACCATTTGTTAAAGATGTTTTCTCTTTTTCATCGTGTATTTCTGGCATCTTTATCAAAAATCAGGGGTCCGTTGGTGTGTGAATTTAAGTCTGGGTCTTTGATTCTATTCTATTGATCAACCTGTCTGTTTTCATGCCAATACCACGCAGCTTTTAGTACTATAGTCCTGTAATGTAGCTTGAAATCAGGGATGATGATACCTCCAGATTATTTTTGTTTTTTAAACAGGATTGATTTTTTTTCCATATGTAGCTGAGTGTTCGTTCAAAGTCTGCAAAAAGTTGTATGGGAACATGTGATCAAAGTCACGCCACTGGAGACGCAGACATTTTTGTATTCATTGAAATTCATCTACTCCTAATGAGCATGTAGTTGCATCTACAGGTCTCTGGAAAGATTTTATAACTGTTTGTACTTAAAATAAATCTAGAGTCTCACTGTAAAAACAAAACAAAAAACCATTTACCCAAAATGTAAAGCAGTTACTAATCACGTATTTTAATTTCCAGGGAAATGGGGAAGTTTAGGGTGGAGGGTTTGTTTGTCCTCCACCCCCTCAGTGTTAAGCAGGAATTGTGCTATGGGTGTTAGCAACATCAGGTGTAAATTAAAAGCTGCTGGTAACGTGGACTCAAAGGATTCATGCAAAGCTTCCACGTGTTTTTTGTTCCTAGGGAGCACTTTCCCAGTACTGGTGCAACTCAAATAACTGTTGTTCCTTGAAACGGTTTCATTTATGTTTATTGGGCATAAAAGAGTAAAATCCAAGAAGAAAAACAAACCCTTTCAGCCCATTAGATGGATCGTCTTTCAAGTGTGTCTTGTAAAATAATTTGTTGGAGATCGCTTTACAGGTTTACAGCATTCTGTTCCCACCTGGCCTGGGTCTGAGGGGTTCAGAAATGCGAAGTCAACTGCAAAACAGCAAAGAAGAAAACTGTAGGGTTAGTGTTTGTTAAAACTGCCACCATTTGACCAAAGACTGGGGCAGAAGTCTTGGACTTAGACTTGTATATATTTATATATATTGTATATTTATATACATTTTTTGTATATAAAATATATACATACTTTGTATATTTATATATATTGTAGATTTAGACTTGTATATTTTCCTTGTGAAGCATTTGTATTCATACATGTCGCTAATCAGGTGGGATCTACTTCAGTCCATAACTGGAGGTGCTTTCAACTTTCAAAGAGTAAATGTAAGTGTTCATGGGCAAGTGGAACTTGTCATGATGGCTCCCACGATAACCCAATGGGTCTCTGCACACAGAACATGCCTGTGTAAAGAGCACCGTGGGGGCATCGCGTCTAGGTCTGCTGGTGCCTGCTTGTGCTTGTTTGTGTAACTGCAACCGATTATTAAGTGTTCCTTAGGATCTACATTTTATTTTTGAATATCATATTTATGAAACTCACCATTTTCTCCTTCTTATGCTCCTTTCTTTTTTAAGTTAAAATTTTTTCTTCAGAAATAAATTTTAAAAAATCATTCATTTATTTTATGTATACTGTTGATCTCTTCAGACACACCAGAAGAGGGCACTGGATCCCATTACAGATGATTGGGAACCACCATGTGACTGCTGGGAATTGAACTCAGGACCTCTGGAAGAGCAGTCAGTGCTCTTAGCCACTGAGCCATCTCTCCAGCCCCTTATGCTCCTTCCTTAATTGTTGCCTTCTATTTTACCCTCTCAGATGAATACAATTTAAATCTAACATCATCTTCATTCAATGGTGACATGCAGGACATATACATAGAATGGACGACTTTAAGTCTGGTCTTCATGGAGGCTGTGTCCTTCCTCTTTATCTTCTGCACACTTATCTAAGAACATATCCAAGAGGAGAGGGGACTGAAAGACCAGGCCAGCTCTCCCCTGCTTTGTAACATACTCCCCCCTAACACTGTCCTCGGTGGCTCAGTGCAGGCGGTACATATGTGGAGGAATCTAGTAGGCAGAGGAAGCTATGACAACATATTAAACTCCGGACATCATTATTCCTAGAGTCATCATTATTATTCCTACTCTGGAGAAATGGTGGAGGAGAGTGCAGGAGGTTACTAGCTTTCCTAAGGACATTCATGTCTTCGTGTGTGTGTGTGTGTGTGTGTGTGTGTGTGTGTGTGTGTGTGTGTG
>JANHMN010000013.1:18147078-18159032 GCA_030674055.1 Rhabdomys pumilio
GTGTGTGTGTGTGTGTGTGTGTGTGTGTGTGTGTGTGTGTGTGTGTGCATGTCTTTATACATGTTTATATGTATGTGCATGCTCTTTGGTTGGTGGTTCAATCTCTGTGAGCCCTTGAGCCCAGGTTGATTGACTTTGTGGGTCCTCTTATGGTATCTTTGGCCCTTCTAGTGAGGGAGCAGTAAATCTTTTTGGAGAATCCTCTCTTAGGTTTGCTGGCATGGGCGTCCTGTTTGTAACACCAGTTTAGAAACAACAACCCATGCATACTGGCATCATACCTCCCTTGAAACACGAGAATTATTATAAGTTACAACATGAAATATTTACAGTTTTCAACACATGGGTACCAAAAATCCCCAAAACCCAAGAGTAAAGGTATATGGAGTAGTTCTCAATTTCTGATACCTTATTAGTGGAATATGTGTATGAAATCTGAATTTAAGTGTTTTGGGGACGCTGATTTATAGTCAGCTTAAACCGAATGATGATGCTTATGCGGAGGTGAATCTCCCAGCACTGATCACGTGTTTATATGAACTTGAATTGGTAGTTTTCATCTCTAGACATCTTTGTTTATAGGAGAACAGAGACTTGATGTTACAGCCAGTATATTTTATCACCTGTCATGGACTCTAAGCAGACATCAGGAATGCCTGTTGCTCTTGTCCTCGAGAGAGTCCCTGCTCATTCTGACTACAGGCTGTTTACCAAGGGCCACAAATATGCAGCTGTCCTCTTGCCTTCAGAGGGTTGACCTTACCCCTCTCCTGTATTCTGGCTGTATGTTGGGGGGGCGAGAAGGAGCATCAGAACTGTGAAATGGCCACCTAACCCAGGAGATCCCAACTGTACTCATAGCTACTCCAGGCACTGCTACAGGGCTGACCTATAAAAAAGTCAGGAAAACTGAGAGTGCTCCATACCCCTACCACTCCCACTCTGCCCTGATTAAACAAAACTGTAAAGAACTTGAAATAGAACCCAATCCAGTTCCTTTCTTTTCCTGACTTGGAAACTAGGCCTGAAAGAACTGTCTTTCTAGTATCAACCCAAATAACCCAGAGAGGTTAATAACCCAGAGAGAATAATGACCTTACTTGAGAAGGTATTATCGCTTCTCCCACTTACTTTAACTCCTGCAGTGCACTCAAAAAGTGAGGCAGGAGAACTTCTTTAATGATAAAATGAGGAATAGATACCAAGTGCGTCGACCTCGGTGCCCAAGCAGGAGCTGATATGAAGATGTTGTTGGTAGGTAACTGTTCACCGTGAACAACTCGTCAGAACTGGTGCTGTCTTAAGGAAAATGAGACATACATTTTATTTTGTTATTAAAAACATGGGGCTTGTGTAGAATGGCCAGTAATTTCCTATAGATCCTATAACACTCCCAAGAAAGCTTTTGTCAAACAGACAAGCATGGGCCCCTTCCATTACTGCTCAGCTCTAGTTTTTGGTTGGTCTGATGATATTTCATGTCCATATCTGCAACTAGATGAAACCAGGTCCTAAATAAGGCTGTGTCTAACTACTTAGGAAACTTTGGAAAATTTTCATTACATATCTAAATTTCAATTTTATCCCGAATATCTGAAAGAAAAAAAAATTAGGGAGAGCATGTGGGAAGGTGGAAGAAGACAATGAATAGTGTGTGCCAGGTGAGGGAAACAATTTTAGCAGGGACACACACACAGACACATGCTCACCCATAAGCTTTCCTTGGGCATAGTTTTCTATTTTGTTTAGAACTTTCTTGTAAGGTTTCTGGTCCTGACTTACTCAAGCTACTTTGAACACTTACTTGCTGGGATCAGCGGTGGATACCACAATGTGGTCCAATCAGTTTAGTATGTAGACAATAAATTATGAATTGTAAGTCTCTAGGAAGGAGGGTAGAACGTTCAGAATGGCCCACCTTTATGGCCATGAATCCTTCCAAAGGAAATCTTCCACCATTTCTAGTGTTTTATGAAGTGCGGTCTAGAACCTTGGATACTATGAACGGGAAAAGAATGGGGTATGGGATGTGCGTGTCTGATATCTAAAAAAATGACATTAAGTAATAAAGTCAAAGGTGCAAGCAATGGACAGAGCCGGATGAGGCTACAAAAGAGGAATTCCGGAGTCCCGAGGGTGTCACTGGTACTGGAGCTTGGGTTGTAAGCATCTGATAAAAAACTAAGATGCCTATAAGGACCAACTATTTGGCCTGTTAACACTGTCTGGACTGTTAAACCAACTATCTGAACTGCTATATCTGACAGCTGTAACTCAGCTTGGGTAACTTTCACGTTAATGCTATAGTACCGTGTTTCCCTCTCTGTGGTCTATATTACCGCCGGTTAATTTGAAAGCTGACATTTTTCATCTTACCCTCATATTTGTCATCGAAACTTTTAAGTCATAGGTTTAAGTAATTGCAAACGATACAGTAACCAGATGTTGCATCGTGCGTTTGTCATGTATCTGCGCTTCAAACGTCGTTTCGAAGCTTTAACGTTATTGCTTTGTACAAACTCCAACCACCATGTGATTAATTAACAAAAGCATTCTTCATTGTCAACCCAATCAGTTAAATCAAGTTCTATTTTAGTTTTTTTAAAATTGGCATTCTTTATCTTTGTCGCTGTCATTCACATGTGTCCCTTGGATATCACTTCACTTGTTCTCACTGGGAGAGCATCCACGGAAACTGAGGGCTTGCGGTTCCTACACACCAAGAGCGAGCAAGATGGAGCGCGCAAGCCTCGCTCGCAAGCAGGAACTTCCTTCATAGGACTCTAACAACGGCCAGCATTTTCTTATATTTCCCATAGCTTTGATGACCTGGATGTTTTCTAGCCTGAGATAATGGTCTATAGAAGATTAGGGGAAGGTTCTGCAAGTATTGCCTGAATGCGTTAGAGTTGAGGTGACACGCAATACACAAAATATACATAAACTAGGAGATGTGCCATGAACAAGCTCCGGAAACTAATGTAAAATAAAATTCCTATAAGAAAATGCACGGAAATAAAAGTTACATACGGTTTTAAGAAGTTGTGGCAGACATGCATCACATTTTATTATGAACCTCACAGAAGCCAGGGGACAGCTGGTTATTTTTATGCCATTTTGCGGCGTCATGAATTTGTTTGAATGGTTAGATAATAAATGCATAAAAGCCCAGTGAAGACATTCTGAGTAGATGAATGTAAATAGGAACCAGGAAGAGAAAGTGCGAAGGCGCGCTCCTGTCATCTGTGCTCTCTGCTGAGGTCTGAGACTGAAGCCACTCCGCCTCTGGGCAGCAGGTGGCGCTCGCACACCACCAGAAAAGCTCTGCAAACCATTTGCGCCTGTTCCTGTTTCCAAGGGAGACAGTGTGGTTTTAATGAACTTTGGAACAAACTGATTTCTTGTAGACTTTTGGTCTGTAACTCTATTGTCCAAAGGTGGTTTAATATACACGTGTGAAACTTCATTATAATGCACCAAACACGGGCTGAACGGTCTTTGTGTGGTTTAGCTAGCTAGCTTACAGGAGGACAGGAAGACCGCAGGGAATAGCAGAGACAGACAGCTAAAGAGACCCACAGTATTTAGACTACAGACTCTCTACTGATCTTCAAAGAAGTCCACCCTGAGTCGTGGCCTGTGACACCCAGAACTCTGAGCAAATCACTGGGACTATTGTTTATTTAGTTACGTTTTTTTGAGGTGTGATTTTTGCCACACGGCTCTGGATAGCCTGAAACACACTATGCAGGTAAAGCTGGTTTGCATCTGCAATCTCCTGTGTCCTGAGTGCTCAGTTTGCAGGCACATGTCACCAGGCCTGGACTACTTATATTCTTTACACACAGATATAAGGACCCTTAATGTTTTCTGATCTTTGGAGGAGTGAGTTTCTATCATGCGCTGTGAATTCCCATCTTCTTTCTCTGTCAGAATATTGAAGAGTAAATAACTCTCTTCTGTCTTTCTCGAATACAGGGGAAGTGAAGATGAGGCTGTTCCTTGCGGAGCAGGCTAGGAAACAACACATGAAATAATCACTTACTGAAAGGCTTTGTATTTTTATTATCCTTAAATGACAAATGCAATTGTTTTTGTATGTGTGCCTGTGTGAGTGCGTAGTATATGTATGTATGTGTGTGTCACCTATGTATGTGTGACACTCGTGCAGACATGGGTGTAGACATTAGAGACAGCTACTAAGCCATTTCAAAGTCACTCAATAGCTGAAGTCAAATCATAGTTCTCTGGAAAGTGGAGCCAGAGGCCAAAGGCTGATTTGTTAAAATTTATTCCAGTTTTCAAGATTTCAGTTCTTGGAATTAAAGTCTCACCTTTATGTTTAGGGAAGTTCTGTTTTATATGTAAGAGCTCTCAGGTAAGATTCAATTCAAATGTCTGACTGGAACTTGAAGCCAGTGTCTCAGCTATGCTTCTATTGTTGTGAGCATGATTAAAAAGTTTGGGAGGAAAGAGGTTTCAACTTATGGTTGTGGCCTATCATGAAGGGAAGTCAGGGTAGGAACTCCAGGCAGGAACTGACGCAGAGGCCATGGAGGATTGCTGCTTCCTAACTTTCCCCTGATAGTTTGTCAGCCTGATTTCTTTACAACCTAGGACCTCTGGCCTAGGTATGAAACAACCCACACTGGCCCTTCCGTGTCAGACATCAACCAGCTCCATGACCTCTAGGCCAATCTGGCAGGGACCTTTTATCAGTTGAGGCTATGACTTGACATTAGCTATTGAGTAACTTTGAAATGACTTAATAGCTGTCTCTAATGTCTACATGCATGTCTGCCTGTGTGTCGCACATACATAGGAACAGGTAAGTATGAACATGAAATAAGAGGTTCAAAAGGCTAGTGGGTGTATGAGTTGCTACTGCAGAATGATTCAGAGATTTGTAGGGAATGTAATGGCTACAGCACACACTCTATGTAAGAAACCAATCTCTTTCACATCATTATCTGCACCTCCTCCCTCCTCTCTCTCCCCCACCCTGTGTTTTGGTAAGAAGTGAGTTTCAGAGATATTTATTAGCTGTGAGGGATTCTGGGCTAGTGTACTCTTTGAACCTCAGTTTACCTATAAAGTATCATTTAAGGTCATAGGCTTGGAAATTCTTATGAGTAGCTCACTTGTTGGTGGATTAAGTGGTTACTAAAAAAATGCCTGAACAGAATGAATTGAGAACATTTTTGGCCTGTAATATCTCACATGGGAATCCAGCACTGGAGAACACCACCTGTGCGATGTGCTCCTTCACTTTAGAAAACTTGCAGTCTTAAAAGTCAGATCTGTTTATCAGTCAACTTTATCCAGGTTTGGGGAGAAATGTACAGAAGACAAGGTTTTCCCACCAAAAAATTAATCAATCCATCCATCCATCCACCCATCCATCCATCCATCCATCCGTCCATCCGTCCATCCATCCATCCATCTCACAAGTAATACCTGAACACACTCTAGCTAGGATCTGGAACAACCATACAGATAACAGATGTTGAGTGGTTTCTATGGTGAGCAACTTGTGTGTGTTACTTAATGGCCTCATTCTTTCCATTTGTGAATCAGGAATGCAGACCAGAAAGGTTAGAGTAGATATCTGATGCCCCAGGACAGGAAGCCATGGTTGGTAGCCTGATTTCAGAGCCTGAGCATCATCAATGTAAATGTAAATGGTCTTGTCTTTGAGGAACCCATAGCTTGCTGGGAACGGAACACATGGGAACCAATGAACTCCAGTCTGTCAAATTTGTACCAAGAGAGAATTACCAAGGAAGACTCCCAAGCCTAGAGCTGGAAGGAACTGGATAGATGTCTGTAAAGAAGAAACATTCTGCTGGGTCATAGCTTACTCCAGAAACCACTTCTTGCTTCTCTCATTACCTACTTGCTATTAGCAGTGACTTACCATTGAAGTTAATTGGGCAACTCAAATGTGGATTTTTAGTGACATTTGTTTATTGTCCTTTAAAGTCCTGCTACTCTTTCCTGTTGCCCAGAAGCACAAAACCCATCATTTTATTGCCTACCTTTAAGTCCAAAAAGGACCTAACTCCTGGTCCACATGTTTAAGGAAGCTTTTGCAGGCCTGTGATTATTATCTTTTCCTCATTTCAAACACTACCATGCTTGTAATAATAACTCATATGGAGCCTTTTAATCTCTGCATTCATGTCACTTTTAAACACACATTGTTTTAACATTATATTATGATGTCACACTTCATATCTCTTCATGCTCCTGCTCAGTGGTCACCTTTTTTCCCAAACCAAAGCTTCCATGTAACTCTATATCTAGGGTACCTTCTCCCTTTAAAGCCAACTAAACATTGCCTTGTGGCTTGTAGGTTTCTTCCCTTCTGTGCTTATAAGACAATGATGTTTCCCAATCCTACACTGCTTAAAAATCAGTTTTCCTCATGATCAATTCTACTACTAACATGTCACATAAATTTCAGTCCAATTCATTATTAAAATTATTAAATTGGTCTCAGAAGTATGTAGCTGTCAGTTAACTGCTGTTACTTTGGAGACAGCCACATTGCTTTGTGTATTTTTTAAAATAAAAAAAAATTATACTGATCATAACATGTAATTTCCCATCTTATCTGTCTCCATATTCATCTTAAATCTTATGGCTCTGAGATAAAGAAATTGACTTTTCCATCATTATATTTCTAGTATTTTCTAAAGGTATAACACGCTACAGTTTATGACATACATCTCTTTTGAGTGTTGTCGTCTCCTGTTTGCACAGTTTTCAATAAAAAATGAAAACACGTGATGAATAGAAACCCCGGAAAAATATTTACATCATGATTTCATCACACTTCAATTTTGGGTTGATAATTAATTTTTGAACACGAAGGTCTAATTGGTGAGTTCCTGGTTACAGGCATCTAAGTTCACTTCACTGTTTTTGTATTTGTGCTAATCTAGCTTTCAACTGTTATTCGTACTCACAGAAGAGGTTGACATGTTTTTGACACTATATTGAATACTGTGATTTAAAATCAAAATAATACTAATAATCTCAATAGTGCTACTAATAGCTGAGACTTGTCAAGTACTAATTCTACTGCCGGGAACCATTGTACATGCTTTACCCAGATTGACTTCTGCACTGAAAACATTGATTACTGCCATACTTTCTACAAAGCTAGACCATGGTCACAGATGTCTCTTGTCACTGGGTTTGCTTGTTGAATATGATGCACAAGTATCGTAGCTGTTGTGGACTGGGGGGTGTCCACTCAGAATTCCTAGGTTGAATTTCTGCCTACAAGTATGTCATATGTGATTTTATTTGGAAAAAGAGGACTTGCAGCTATCAATAGTCAAAATGAGGTCATATAGGTGGTGTGGGTGGGGCAGCTAACCTGATGAGACGAGTGTCTATGCAGAAAGGAAACCTTTGGAAACAAATATGCACACGGAGAAAGCATCATGTGAGCATGAAGGCAGAGACTGAGTTGAAAAATGCCATGGTTGTCAGCAAATCACCAGAAGTAGGGACTAGCAAAGAACACCTCAAAAGGAGACACTCCTTGATTATACTCTGATCTTGGACTTCTCCAGAACTTTGAGCCACATAATCGATTTGGCCAAGCAAACTAGCAGGATAACTCTCCAAGACAGGTGAGCAACAAACTAGCTTTGGAGCCTTTTGAATTATTTAGTTGTGATGTCTCAAGTCTTAGCATATTTGAGAAAAAAATTTAATGATTCTTGATGATAGCCAACACACTATAGCATCACGATGGGCTTTGAAATGGCAAGGGGAACAGATGAACAGGGAGTGGAGTTTGAAGTTAAAACTCACCTGCTGTTAGGGAGAGACTATTCTTGTTAAGGCAAAATTTAAAGTACATCATATTGGCTTTATCCATGATTGCAAATGTCACGATTCCATTAATTTGATTTTTAAAGTTTAAGGTATTCTGCCATTTGGTGACTCAGTATATGAATAGAATGACATTTATTCATCTTGGCATTCTGGATGACACACACGCACATTTGTTCCTAGGGTATCATTTGTCTCTTTAATGAGTATTTTGGGAGCACAACAGGATGTGTGTTCTGAAGGACAGGAACATGCTCTGAAATGTTGGGCACTAATGGAAGATGCGTGAGTCAAAACCAGTGTGGGACTAAGTTGCAGCAAATGATACAGTCAAGACGAGGTGACCGTGGAATCCAGAGAAGGGAGAGAATGACCCGATGAGGGATGTGAATGAGGGGAGGAAGGATAACCCTTCAGAAATAGCAATAATGCCATGACCAAATAGGGACTGAATAAAGTCTGTATTTTGTGGAAAAGAAAAGCAAAGCAAACCAAATGATTTTTCTCTTAGTTGGAGCAGGGTACTTTCTAAAGTCTATTTATTAAATATCTGTAATGTGCCAGGCATTGTGGCAAATGTCAGGGTGTGTCATTCAACTAAGCATATACAATTTCTCTATAAATTGGCTGTTAATAACTTTATTTTCAAATGAAAAAAAAAATGCCAGCTAAGAGAGGTTAAGTTGCTTAACAAAGGTCACAGAGGTATTCAGTGGTAAATACTGAATATCTGCTTCCTCTTTACAAATGTCTATGTGTTAACTCATCAGCTCTCATCCTAAACCTGTCTAAATTTAGATATAATCTACATAACAACATGGATTGAAGTCTTCCCTTTCTTCAGCTTATTTATGAGAAATTGGGCTTATTCTTCCCTTATTTAAACTTTTTTTTGTATTACCTTTCTGACCACTTTGTGTCTTTGTAGCCCTGGACATCACTTCCTAGACCTTAAAACAATTGTCCTTGTGATATGGTGTTGCTAACACTATGCTAGCTTCATCAGAATGTAGTGTGATTGAATTCTTTTGCACATTATCATCAGAAAGCATTACTGAACAAATAAACCAGAGATATTTTTTTGTCAGTTTTAGCTGTGAGAGATAGACTCATCAATAATGACTAAATTATCTTAAGAGGTTGTTTCCTTCACCCAAATATCTCTAAACTGCTGCAGGGGTTCTCCTTACAGACAAGCTGAGGGTCTTGGCTTCTTCCTTATTCTATTGCCATTGCAAGACTGTTTATGCAAAGGCTGAGACCATCTACTTCCTATCCATACATCAACAGGGGATTTCTAGAGTACATGGTATGTTCATTGCACACATTGCTTTCCCAGTTATCCTGTTGGTTACAACCCAGTCATGTAGCCTCGTCCATTTTCACTGGGTGGAAAGGACCATTGTCTGTACTCTGAAAGGCCAAGAAACCAGGTAAGATTCAAGAACTCTGTTTGTATGAAAAGATCAGAGTGGATATGAAGGGGTAGTCAACAATTTCTGCAACAGAGAGAATGATGAAGAGAGAGAACTTCAGTGTAGATGATAGCTCCGTCTGCTCTTAGTGATCAATAAAGACAATCAATTTATTAAATTCCATTTAGAAGGGCTTCTGTCCCATAATGGGTATTGTTCAATATTAATTAAATGTTCTTAGACACTGTAACATGTGGCTCTACATTTGCCCAAGTTATTATTTATCTAGGCTTGGCCACAAGAGACATGCCTAGAACAACCTAGTATTCAACTTTGCTCCAGGTGAAGTTTTGCCACTCCCTGCCTTTGTTTTCTGTTGCTATGATAAACATGACCAAATGCAACTTGGGGAAGGAGAGAATTTATACCACATCACATTTCAAGGAAGTCTGGGAAGAAACTCAAGCAAGAACTTGGAGGCAGAAACTGAAGTAGAGGGCATAGAGGGAATTGCTTTCTGGCTTGCTTCTTCTGCTCACTCAGCTTGCTTTTATATACAACCTGGGAATGACCTGCTCAGGGGAGGCACTGCCTGTAGTGGGCTGAGCAATCCCACATCAATCATTAATCAATAAAATGTCCTACAGATGAGCCCACAGACATCTAATGGAGACATTTTCTCGTCTGAGGTTCCTTCTTCCCAAATGACTTTAGCCTGTTAAGTTCACAAAAAAAACCTAACCATTATGCTCCTCTAGCAAACAGCTGAGGTAGTTGCTATGTGTGTGCACTCATATACAGAGATGATCGCTCATTCCTCACTCAGAGGGACAAAACTTTGCCCTAAATTATTGAACCAAAGTCTAAATTAACGGAAAGAAATACTTTTTATTTTATTTTTTAAAATTAAAAATAAATAAAATAAAATAAAATAAAAGAGATTCTTTTTATGTCTTTTATTTATTTATTTACACTCCAGATTTTATTCCCCCCTCCCCAGCCCATGCTCCGACTGTTCCACATTCCATACCTCCCCCCGACCCCCTGTTTCCACAAGGATGTCCCCACCTCTACCCCCTACCTCACCAGACCTCTAAACTCCCTGGTTCCTCCAGTTTCTTGAGGGTTAGGTGCATCTTCTCTGACTGAACCCAGACCTGGCAGTTCTCTGCTATATATGTGTTGGGGGCCTCATATCAGTTGGTGTATACTGCCTTGTTGGTGGTCCAGTGTTTGAGAGATCTCAGGGGTCCAGGCTAATTGAGACTGCTCTTCCTCCTACCGGGTCGCCCTTGTCCTCAGCTTCTTCCAGCTTCCTTGAGAGATACTTTTTAAAGACATAGTTTGCACAACTCCTAGCTCAGAGTGCTGAATGGGCTTTGTGTCTTGGGAAAGGCAGTACCAAATTCTTGCTCAAGGACATACTACTTTGGACCACCTCCTATTAAGAGCCACTCCTTAAATATTCAGGAAATATTTGAAGTTATACCTTTTGCATTTTTTTTTCTGAGGGAAAGACTTTAGGTTGTGCTCTGCTGTGCTCTCTTCATGCTGATCTATGAATCACAACAAGCAATATATAAACATAAATTTGCTTTTTTCCCAGAGTGGATTGGATGGGTCTGATTGTATTTGTATTATGTGCTTATTTCTCTTACGTTTTCAGACGTCCCCAGCTGTGTCTTGAGTGGTGATGGAAGTTGTTCTGGCTGCATGCAGACACTTGCTGAAGCTCTTGTTGTTAGTTCTATCTGGCTTTGGTACCGTTGCTATTCAGTTTTATTCTAATTGAGGGCAGTTTACATGCCTTCAGACCCATGATGAACTTTTAATGGAAGCTTTTAATTCTCTTTTTTTTTTTGACAGCTTCACACCTCAACAGCCCTTGAAAATCAGAGCAGGAAAATTTAAGAAACACGACATAGAAATACAGAACTTATAGCCACGAGGATAAATAGCTATTATCTTCACATCTACTTTTCTCCTTGCATCTTCCTTTCTAAGAAAATCAACACCAACGACACTCTCATAATTTACATATAGTTTGTTTCTAAAGAAGAATTTTGTTATTAAAGCAATAAATGACCATAATAAAACTCCAAATGCTATCAGAATGGTTTTTTCACATCATAAGCTTTTTGATTTTAAGAAACATCACTGAGGTCTCCTGTATATACTGTATTTCTATTTACATAGTTTTAGCTGCATGTGTTCAACTGTGGTCTAAAATATTAAACACGAAATGCCCTCAGAAAACAGTTCTAGCTCTCAAAGTACATGCTGTTCTGATCAATGTGATGAAATCTGCTGTCCCACTTGGGATGCCAATAATCCCTAGAGTATCCATTCTGTATGCTTCTTACTGGTTATGCACTCATTTCCCTTCCTGGTGATTAGACTGACTGTGGGTTATTGCTCTGCCTGTGTTTAAGAAACCCATATCTTACACAATAATGCTCCCAGATGCAGAAGTACTGGTTCTGGCAATTTGGAAATGACAAAAAGAATCTATAACACAGATAACTTAAGTAAAAAAAGAGTTCTTAATTAAGAAATAAAAATATTTGTATGTAGAGTATACAACAAAATTGTTAATATCTTGTGCTTAACTTATCAATTAAATTATATATTTATATATACATATATACATGTATATCATATACATACACACATATACATCACATATAT
>JANHMN010000013.1:18159042-18196723 GCA_030674055.1 Rhabdomys pumilio
TTTCAATACCAGGTCAAACCCAAGTAGCTAAAGGTAAGTATGGCAGCAGGGCAGTGAAATAAAAGATGAAATAGACCATCCCAAAAGAAAGAAAGGAAGGAAGGAAGAAAGAAAGGAAGGAAGGAAGGAAGAAAGGAAGGAAGGGAAAGAGAGAAAGAGAAAAGAGAGAAAGAAAGAGAAAGAGAGAAAGAAAGAAAGAAAAGAGAAGAAAGAAAGAAAGAAAGGAAGAAAGAAAGAAAGAAAGAAAGAAAGAAAGAAAGAAAACATTAGATGCTGAAAACCCAGTGCTTCCTGGAGAAATCTTCTAACTTAGTTGTCATGGTTTCACTGCTGGAGAGGTTGTGGGGGTTGAAGGAGACATTCTGTTTTCAAGACTCTCTTAAATAGTGTCTGTAACTTTCTGTTCCAGAAAGGGGAACTCCTGGAGTTCTTTCATCTCTGCATTAAGTGACTTTAAACTTGTGCTCTGACAACACTTTGAGGCCTTTTGTTATTGGTCCTAGTTTAAAAACTGATGCTGGAGACTTTTGATTCTTCGTAAATCTGCTCCACCTTTACTCAGCTTCTCCTTCCAGCATTATACTATGGGTATTTGGAAGCTGCTACTTTAGCTAATGTTGGGAGCCTACTTTAAGCAAAAAGCAGCTAGAAAGCAGCTATCAGCTTTGCAGCCATCTTGAGCCATATACCCTGACATGAGACTTGATTTTCAACAGCCTACAACAGCTGAAGCACACTCTGATATCCCACATATTTTGTTTTGCTGTTAAGTGCCCCCAGCTGCAAGGAGCACGTGGTATCCACGCCTACAAGGCATGCGGTGCACCTGTTGTCCATGTGCTATCTACACCATATATGCCTGTAAGGTGCACGTGCTGTCCACGCCTGTAAGGCTTACGTCATATCCACACCTGCAAGGCACGTGGTATCCACGCGCCTACAAGGCACATGGCAAAAGCCTATAAATACCCAGGATTTCCTTGTAGTGTGTGTGTGTGTGTGTGTGTGTGTGTGTGTGTGAGAGAGAGAGAGAGAGAGAGAGAGAGAGAGAGAGAGAGAGAGAGAATGTGTGTGTGTGTGTGTGCACACGTGTGTAGTGTAGTGTGTGTGGTGTAGTAGTAGTAAGTGTAGTGGTGTGTGTATGGTGGAGACAGTAAAGAAGACTTTACTACAGATCCTCTGGCTTGTCTCTATTCTTCGCGGCTCTTCCCCTTCTTCCCCCCACTCTCTCTCTTGCTAAACCGGGACCTGCAGAACAGAGCGGGCTGCTACAGTTTGGCGCCAAGCGTGGGGCAGCTCAGGGCTTTTACAAGCTAAAGGTTAAATGTTTCTAGAGAATTTACAGCTTCCTATTACTTACTTTCCAAAGGTGGCTTCCATGTTTCTTTTTGGAAATTCCTGCAACAGACGGATGAATTAGAATCCATTGAGGATTAGCCAAGGAGTGCATGGGAGACAGAACTTAGTGGCTCAGTGGTTAAGAGCAATGGTTGCTCTATAGATGACTCAGATTTGATTCCCAGCACCTACACTGTGGCTCACAACTATCTGTAACTTCAGTTCAAGAGAATCCACTGCCCTCTTCTGACTTCCCTGAGCACCAGGCACATACATGGTACACAACATATATGAAGGCAAAACACCCATACACATAAAATGAGAAAATGGTTTTTTCCTTTCGAAAAGGCTCAAATTTCGTGTGTGTCATCTACTTCCCTCCTAGAAGAGAGGTTATGTTACTCCAGGTGCTTTGCCCTGTCTGAGCGCTGTTCACTTACACGAGGCAGTCTCAATATAATGTACACTCAGCTGTACTCAACTTCATATTTTTGAGGAGCTCGTCTTTTTGTTATTATTGTTGTTGTCAGTTGTTTTGTTTTTTTTCTCTTAATGGATATTTTCTTTATTTACATTTCAAATATTATCTCTTTACCAGGTCTCCCCATTCGGAAACTCGCTATTCTATCCCCCCTCCCCCTGCCTCTATGAAGATGCTCCCCCACCCACCCACCCACCCACTCCCGCCTTCCTGCCTTGGCATTCCCCTACACTGGGGCACTGAACCCACACAGGACCAAGGGCCGCTCCTCCCACTGATGTCCAACACTGCCATCCTCTGCCACATACGTGGCCGGAGCCATGAGTCCCTCCATATGTACTCTTTGGTTGGTGGTCCAGTCCCCGGGGAGCTCCTGGGGGTCTGGCTGGTTGACATTATTGCTCCCCCCACGAGATTGCAATCTGCTTCAACTCGAAGCCAGTCTTTTAAAATCTTGTTTCATGAGGAATAATTTAGAAATGGCTCTTTACATATTGCAAAGATACCAGACCAAAAATAGTATGTTAGGATGAATTAGTGAAATGTTAATGGGTCCTTTCTGGGCTGTTTATCACTCATTCGCACTTAGGGAAGAGAGCCTCGTTTTGCTTTCTTCCCTCAGTGACCCATGGAAGCAGCAGCTCTGGTTGGTGTTGCTATTTGTTCCCATCTCTTTCCCTTGAATCCTTTCTCATGTGAATATTTACAAGGTAATAGAGAGTCCTATCAAAGAAAAGGAAGCCAATAAGGCTTTATAGATCTGACAGACTCCTGAAGGAATTTCTTTGAAGTAGTAAGATGTCTAAGAATTGAATGGGAGTGGGAACAAATGCCCTATTCTTGGACAGTGACTGAGCAAATGAGAAAAGGGCATTGTGATCACAGATCTAAGAAAGGCTTATAACTTTCCAGAGTCCCAATTTTCCTGAGCTTGAATAATTAGAATGTCAAACGTGGTCACTGCAAGTTATTGAGGGGAGACACCTCATGTCTCATTGTTATGTGTGTGTGTGTGTTTATTGATTTTGGTATGACCCAGGAATAGAAGGTATGCTCACAATTACTGCGTGACAATGTAGGCTTAGTGCCATGTTAAGTTGATTAAAAAGCAATAAAGCAGCAATATTTGTTGAACACCTGCTCTTGTGAACTGAGACTCATATCTGCTACACTAAGATATGAGTTAATGAATTATGAATTAATTCATGGCTAATTGATTTGAAGGGAAAATATTGATCTTCCACAGCAAAGGCAAACCTCTGGGTAAGTCCATCCAACAATTAAAAATTGTGCATAAAGTATCAGGGATGAGAAGTAAAGCTGTGCACATGCAGGGTTTTTACTTTTATACAAACTCAGGGACCAAAATTTTTCACGGAATTTCTTTTACATAATGTATACTTTTTTGGTTTTTTTGAGACAGGGTTTCTCTGTATAGGCTTGGCTGTCCTGGAACTCACTCTGTAGACCAGGCTGGCCTCAAACTTAGAAATCCGCCTGCCTCTGCCTCCCAAGTGCTAGAATCAAAGGCGTGCGCCACCACTGCCCGGCCATTTTAAAACTCTTAAGTGTTTTCAAATCTTGTTGGCATGATTTTAGACTTGAGCAAAGGGGAAGTTAGCATGTTCAATACTCCATTCTCCCTCCCTTCCTGTGTCCCAGTACAGTTTTTATCATGAGTAAAAGAGTCAAGAACCTGGATTCCAAATCACTGTATCGTAAATGGATAAAGTGAAGAGTTGCAGGCCTGTGAGCCCGTGAGTTTTGGAGGTTGAAGATGAGGTGCTGCTTATGGGAAATGAATGGTGGAAGAACCCTAGGTTTCCTTGGATGATCTGGGCTCAAACACTTTACTGTTCTCTTTCCTCCTCCTCTTCTTCTTTAAGCCACTTACTAGATTATCTGATCTCTGGCATTTTTTCTTTTTTAATTTCTCTCAATTCCAATTTCTTAAACTGGAAAGCCCATGCACCATTTCATGAATATCAAAAGCAATGTTAGATGTTTGGTGCTTTATGAACTCAAAGACTTAAAAATCATGTCATTTTTACTTTTAGTTCTTTATATATGTGAATATTTGTGCATGGTTTTCTGCACATGACTGAAGGGCTGAAGAGGCCAGGAGAGGGCATGTGTGCCCTGAAGCTAGAGTGATGGGTAGTTATGAACCATGTGACAAAGGGAGCTTAGGTCCTCTGGAAAAGCAGCAAGTGCTCTTAACTGCTGAGCGATCTCTCCAGCCCCAAATACTTTCTTTTTCGTTTGATGTTGTTTTGAGATTGGATTTCACTTTGTATCCCTTGCTGGCTTGGAGCTGTCTATGTAGATGCCTCTAGTTTCCAAGTACTGGAATGAAAGGCGTGAGCCACCACACTTGGCTACAACAAAGATTTTTGATGTCCTGAAATAGATAATGCTTGGGCTTGGGGGTGGGGAAAATGGCAGGAGCCTAAGTTATGGTTCCAAGTTGTGGTGAAATTCAGTTGTCTGGGGTGGAAGTTGGAGCAAAATAAAAATTTCAAGAAATGTTTTATTGAGATGGGCTGTGGAAAGTTGCGGCCAAAACAACTGTTAACTTTTATTAAACAAAACCCAACTTATCCATGAAGTTTTCTAAAATCTACCAAAACTAACACTTCCCACACACATGGCACAGTAGTAAAAAGTTCCTATTGAAATCAACAAATGTTGGTGAGCTTTCTCCAGTGGGATTCTCCACACTTGCCAAGTCCTTCACAGTGGAGAATCTTGTCACTTGGACTTCTTGAAACTGGCTTGTCTCATTTGTGTGTCTTAGGAAGAAATGAGAGTAAATGCCAACTGTCATCCTGCTTTACAGAACACATTTCATACTCACGAGAATCCTGTGATTGTGACATGACTGTCACTGGAGATCGTATTTTTATACAGTGGAAAGGAGACACAGAAAGATTAAGTACGACAGCTGCGCTCAGACTTGACCTTGGTCAACACGACTCCAGGTCTTATACTTAACCATTGTTACAACAGGCTGTTAAAAAACCAGAATCATTTTACATTCTTGACAACCTCAAACAGTATAGCATTCAATGACGAACGCCGAGAGATCTTCAGGTCAAGTTACTGAAATACTATTTTACTTCATTTCAGATGAAACCACTTAGAGCAATCTGTCTGCTGTTTCTGGAGCAATCAGTGGAAACCATCACCCAGGAAAACTGGCTGTGTATTTTTTTTTTTTTTTTTTTTTGCTAGGAATTTTTCAGAGTGACTACTTGGAGTTTTGAGTTATAAAGCAATACAGTAGCAGCTGGCTAGAATAGACAAAGAAAAAAGAACAAGAAGACAACAGGACCAGGTCTTGAGAAGCCCGAGTGAAAAAAACAGCATACGCCATATTTACTGTCACTCGGCTCCTTTGACTTCAGTTCAGACTGGGAACAGTTTCCCCTGAGATATTTGTATTTCCGGACTTCCTTTTCTAATTAGCATATCTCTTTGCTTCCTTGACATTTGAGTTAGGTATTTGCATAGCTATATACTGATCTTTAGGGCAAAAATAACGTACTTAATAATAGGCTATTTGTATAGCCAATAGGTTGACTAAAACTATTAGTTAATTGGGTTAGAAATTCTAGTTATGCTTAACTCTGTTCACTAAACAAAGTCACAAGTGATTGTACAACAGTGATTACTGGCTTTTCCTCTTGACCCATACTTTCTTTTCTTCCTTATCTCTTCTTCCTTAGCCCCTTCCTTCTTTTCCTCTCTCCCTTATTTCTTTCCTTTTCTCTCTTCGTCTTCCTTTTAATCTTTGCTCCCCATTCCTCCTTTTTCTTTTCAAGATTTTAAGTCCACAGAGCACCCTGGAACTAATTGTGCATACAGAGAGAACTTTTTATATGAAATGGATAAAAGTAAGACTTATTTTTTATCTATATTTGCTTTATTGAAAGGCAAACTAATTCAAAGTCTGTGATAGGTCTTGGGCTTGATAGGATAGACTACTGCTATTACTATTCTCTCATACATTCCTTCCCAGCCACAGTTCCCCCCTGCATCCATTCCTGCCAGTATCCCTGTTCCCCCATCCACTGTTCCTCCCTTTCCCTTCAGAAGAGAGCAGGCTTCCCAGGAATGTCAATCAACCAGGGCGTAACAGGTTACAATAAGACTAAGCACATTTTCTCACATACCGCTATCTTATAAGATGAACAGACTTGTATTTTATTTTGTGTTTTTGCTGGAGCGTCTCCCATGGACTTTAAATCATTTCTAGAGTAGTTAAAATACTTAATGCACTGAGAACAGTGTAGGCTGTTGTTATATGGCATCGTTTGGGGATTAATGACAAGAAAAAAGTCTGTGTGTATTTGAAGTCATTGCGATCGCAGCAGGCTTGACTACCTCAGAGATATTACAGCTGCTTGTGTTTGCATCCGAGGTTGGACGCTGACTGTACTGGATACAAATTCACAGCCGAATTTGGTGCTTACTTCCAAAAGATGACCTCATTTCAGATACTTCTCATATTTGCTACATGTTTTCCAAATTAAAAAAAAAACTTAAAATATTTAATTTATATAAATTTTAACAATCTGACATGCTTTTTGAAGATAAAAATATGAAAGTCTGAAATAAAACAATAATGAGAAATAAGAGTAGAAAGATCACGATATCAAAGAGGCTTTGCAGATGTTGATCTACCCGAAACAAAGTGCAGAATGTTTATCTTTTAAAATTAAATCTGGCCTAGCTGGCAACAAGCTTTAACATTTTCTTATTATTTTAGAACTTGGGGCTTAAAATATGAAAGACAAATAGCCTGGACTTACATTCCACTTGTAAAACATCAGAAAATCCAGTGCTTGTGAAATGAAAGTTCCTATTTACTAGGGAACCAGCGTCAGGTGGCTCAGAATTACTTTTGACTCTAGCTCCAGGGAATTTTTCATACTGCTCTGGCCAACATGGTCATCTGTACTCACATGATCACACTCATAATTAAAAATGAAATATTAAAAATAGATTTGCATTTTCCGAAGAGCATCTTGAGAGAAGCAAACAGTCCGATGCCACAAACATTATTCAGTGCTGCATTCCAACACTGGAAAGACAGGTGCTACAGGTAGGCGTACACGCGGAGACTCTGAGACGCTGATGAAACTGCTCTCTGGTCTTCCCACCATTGCTCCTACCACTTTGGGTGCTGTGTAGAATCAACTAGATTCCCCAGGCTTCCTCTCATATTTGTAACATTTTGTAACATATATAACATTTTGGAAAAGCAACAACTTCAAACAGTCCACAATTGTTAACTTTTTACAACACCACCAAAGTCAGCTAAGTACCTGTGTGATGCCAGGATTTGGAAGAACATGAGTCCTTGCAGGACTTTGATGCTTGGATGGAGCAAACCATCAGACACAAGCTACAACACAACCTGGCAGTTCTTTGTGCTGTGACGCTCACTGGCTTGACAGGCTTTCCTTTTTCATGAGATCAGAAGTGAGAAGGGTGACTTAATTTACCTCCTAACACAAAGAGCTGTTAAACATTAGTTCCTGCTGATGGCAGATATTAAAAGTAACCTTCCCAAAGTTACAATGTGTTATTGAAAAGTAGCTACATTTTACTTTTTAATAAAAGAGAAGAATGCTTTAATAACATATAATAATAACCAAGGCGCACTTAATACAGTTTTTAGCCCTGGGGTGGTTTCCTGTGCCACCGTGAAGAACTCACATGGAAACATAATTGCCATTGTAACAGTGTTAGAAGATGAAGTCTTTTAGAGAGGTTATGCTGCAAGGGTGCTGCCCTCATAAACGGATTAATGTCATCATTGCAGAAGTGGGTCAGTTATTAAGAGAGTGACTTATTTTTGTTTCTATCTTTTATCCTCCACTGTCCTGCTGCATGCTGTGGCACTGTAACCAGGACCTCAGTAGATGCCAGTATGATATTCTTGGACTCTCCGCCCCCTGGAACCACGAGGCAAACAAACTCCTGTTGCCATAACTTATGTAGGATCAGGTATTCCCCTTAGAGCAGCAGAGGTAAAGCATACTAAGATCTTTTTGTTTGCTTTAGCTCAAAATATGCAGTTAGTCCATTGCATAACTGGCTTCTGACTGCCTTAGAAGTGTGCCTAGAGTCCAGAAAGCTGGTGGATCCCTAAAAGATGTGGACCGAATCTGAATCTGAAACTCGTTGAATCTGAATCTGAATCATGCTCGTTGGAGAATGGACACTACCTCAGATAGTGGGCTAGTGCACCGCCATCCTGCAACTCCTCTTCTCACTTTAGAGGTCCAGGTGCCTCAATTGTTAGCATTTGACTGTAAAAGAAACTGATAGCGTGATTCTCAATTTTTATTTTGAAATTCCACATTTTTTGCTCAACATTTTTTGCAACTTCTTATACATCAACTGAAAACTAAATAGAGACTCTTTAAAGAGACCCTATAAAGACTCAATAGAGACTTTGGGTCTTTTAATCTTGCCTTTCTAAGACAAAATAAAATCTCTCCTAGTAATTGATTTCTATGAAGACAAAATTAAATCATACACATGATCCACACTCACACTACCCAGAGAGCACATTCTAGCACAGTGTGGCTACTGAGCTACACTGGAGGGAAACACACTCCACTGTAAGTCAGCATTACAGCCCTATGTTTACTCCCTGTCTTGTATGGCATTGTTTTGATACATCATAGGATGAAGCAGAAGGGAAGGATGGAGTGTTATGGGATACAGCCTCATCCCTTCCTGATTGGCTGACTGACCAAAAGTCCCTTCACCCCGCTTGTCTCCACTTGTTTTTGTCATCTACTAAGAATGACAGTCTCTTCCATTAGCCCACAGAGCTCAGCAGTGATAGTTACTCATTGTTGACTCCCTGTGATATTCCTGGGTGAGGCTCTGCTCTCAAGCTGGATATGCAGTAGGTTTTGTTGAAGAGAGGACTGAAGGACTCTTCTTTTTCTTCCTTCCCTCTCTCCTTCTTTCCCTCCTTCATTCCTTTCTTTTCTTATCTTTTTTTCTTTTGATTTCAAGAGAAATCTTAAACAGTGTCCCTAGAAACTTTCCCTCCTGTCACCCGAGCCAAGCCGCCCCCCCAAAAGCTGAGGTTATCATTTTACCTCTGTATTTTTGGAACAAAGCCTAGTCAATAGCTATTTTATAAATATCTGAAGAACCTGCGAATCAAGAATCAGAATCCGCTTGTTCATCAGACCTGCACATTAAGCCCAAATGCCAACTTCCACCAGTTATTTGGGGACTATTGGATACACACTGAGGCTGAGGCTGAGGCACGGTGGCTGGGAGAACTGGTTTACTTCATTGTGACTGATGGCATCTTATTTTATGCTGAGATGAGCTGATTGGCATCAGTGTAGAAGGACTACATAGATTTTCACCAATTTCCAGCTCCATTACTATATTCTAGACAAGAATTAAGTCTGAGCAGACAGTGAAAAGCCCTGCTCAGAACTGCTGGGCAGTTTATTTCACTCAGTCCAATCAACTCAATATTTCAGCTGAATATGCTTTTCCATCCAAATTATGTAGCTGATTGCTTCATTTTTTGACTTCCTTCCGCATGTCTAGACACATCATTAGAACTTACAAAGAAGACGGGGATAATGTCAGTGACAGGCTCATCTCAACAAGACTGTGCGAGGATAATCACCTCAGGAACACATTCTTTTGAAAAACAATTCATGTAAGACAAGCCACACAATTTATCGGTTGAAGAGAGTCTGTTAAGCTCACCACTAAGTTGAGAGTGTATAACTATGACAAAATACAGTGCTGGCCACAGTGTTTTATGAAGCATAAGGGATTATGTCTTCTTAAAGTGCCACCTAGACATAAGTATTTGAAACTACTGATGCTTGCAACGTGGTGTGACCTCAGAGGCCCACAGTGGGCAGTGTGTCCTCGCTATTCTTCTCAGAGCAGTCTTGTTACTAACTTATTGTTTTCTCAAATACTGTCTTGGTTCTAAATATGTTACTCTCAGCTATATATCTCTAAGAGCCAGAGAATAGAAAGAGATTAGCAACACAAAACAAACAAATCAAATGCCTGAGGAATAAGTTTGTAATATGTACAGACTTATTAAGAATGTAAAACATAGGTTGTTGCTGACACTTACAAAGACATGTGGTTTGCCATAAATCCCTACCTCAGATTTTTCAGAGCTAGTTCCACTGGTCCGTGGTCTCATGCGCAATGTATAGTGTATACTTACTTGTGCTTTTTTGTTTCCAATTGTGAAATGAAAGATTAAGTACCTATTTCCTTGTAACATTTTATATATGTATATGTATGTATATATATATATATATATACACACACACACACACACATGTGCATATGTATATTTGTTGGCATATATATGTGGTGTATATACATGGCACATATATGGTGTATATATATATTTGTTGGCATGCATATCTATATGTGTATATATGATATATATGATATTACATATTGTATTCTATCTATCTATCTATCTATCTATCTATCTATAAAATGTATATATTGTTGGAATAGTCAGAGTTCAAATTAGGACTGGTTGTAAAGGCACATGTCTATAATTTGAGCACTTGATATGCTAATTCAGGCTTCATAGTAAGATCTTTCTACAAATAAACTCATTGGGAATAAACCTCAAACTATAGTTAAATTACATGCAATTTTTATCACTGTACTTACTGTGCTACTGTAATATATATAGCTCAGATAACCAATGTGCAAGGAGACAGGCTTAGTTTGGTTCACAATTTGATTTATTGGCTCTGTTATTTGGGCCTATGATCAGGCAGTCCATCACAGTGGGGGCTGCATCACAGGGGAAACCACTTACTGTATTGCCAAGAAGTTACAGAAAGAGAATAGACTGGAGTTCCTCCAACCTCCTTCACGTACAGTGATTCCAGTGTTGTAAATACCTCCAACCCCCTTCACATATTCCAGTGTTGTAAATACCTCTCACTAGGCTATACCTTGTAAGTTCTAGATCAAGTCATCTCATAAACCGTGAGACATGACATGATCACCTTTTACACACCATATTAATTCTGCTAATAACTTAGGACTAACTTTGAATGTACTGCTTGCTGAATAAAATTCCTAGAATAGAAATTTGGGAACTTTTACTCTCTCCACTTCAATATGATAAAACTGAATGGTGGAGACATGGGTATATTTTATATTTGGCAGCATTTTTTAGTAGAATTTGTTATGTCCTTTATAAACATTTGTCAAGTACTTACTATTTTTCTTAGGCACTGTGCTGTGGAATTGATAATGAATGCTTGCTCCATGAAACAAATTTTTTTTTTATGTTTAGATGTTCAGATATGGATACAAAGATGACCATTAGAAGTTTGTTATTATCTATACCCTCCTATTTTCTTCTCTACTCAGTGTTCCGGTAATATTCTATGCTACAATTAGTATTTAAACTAAAAATTAAAAAGTAATTATAAGTTTGAGTGACAACCTCCTGGATGTCAAAACATCCAGGCAGCGAGCAAAGCTGGTGTTCCTAGATCAGTGCGGGTGGTAGAACCAGGGTCCTGGCTGCATCTCGAGTGTTAGTCATCCACAAAAGTCAAAAGAGGATATAGCCCAAAACAAGAGCATAACAGTACCTGAAGAAGACACTTGGGATCAGAACTAGACATTTGATTCAAGGATGACATTGGTCACCAAATGGTGGGTGGAGCTGAGGTGGTAAAGAAATGGAAGAGGGTTTCTGAAGTTTAGTACTCAGAAGAAAATATCCCAAAGTAAAAATGCAAGAAAGAACATAATTCGGTTATAAACATGATGGAGTTGTCTGGGGTTTTCTTTTATTAGGTTTTGACCTCATGATCTATATGTGAGTTAGAAACCTGTGGTTTAAGAGTCATGTAGAAGTTAATTATAGAGTTAACACAGGATTTTAGTGGCTGATGTGATTCACCCTGTGCTGAAGAGTGGGCCAAAGTGGGTGACTTCTGATTTCCTACTTTTGATGAATCATCAGAACACTCAAAATATTTCTGTTGCAACTCCTCCTTCTCTTCCTTTCTCACCATCCTAAGAAACAGACAAAAGATAGGGAAGAAAACAAAAAACAATGGTGGTATGTAATTTGAAAATAATTAGAAGTTGTTAATTTTAAAATGTGTCAGAGAATATAAAATGCATGTTGGATGACTATCCGATATAATTAAAGTGATTAGCTTCTTGCCTCTATATCATTTCTGTGGCTAGCAAACAAGTCTTTTATTCCTTTCACTTGAAAAAATTCAGTCTTTCATATAAAAATCAATTTATAATAGTAAAGGTTAAAATATATTTTCTTCCCCAATTAGACTCGAGCTCCAGTTAAATTTATTTTGGTTTCAGTTTGAAGATACACGTGAAGTGTTTATAATCTAGACCTGTCATTCTTGGCTGTGTTTTCTGCTTCTGTTCAAGAGAAGAGCAGCTGTCAGCCACCCTCAACCTCCTGTGATGAGCTGTTTTGCTATGCTGGTGAATCATCACCAGTCAAGTCCCCTGGAGCCTGTGGTTTCTCACTGATATGCTAATATAGGCCCCTGGAGATCTTGAAATAAATGGAGACTTTTTAGTAGGTAGAACATCAGATTCTTGTTTTATTGAGCCATATTCTTACTTCAGTGATCAAATTGAATACAGTAGCCTTCTTAAGCCTTTACTTCTTATGCAGATATTAAGATCAAAATGAATTTACAAAGTCCATGTTAATAAGGCCTTAACACAGTGGCTCCTAACTTGTGGGTCGCCACCCTTTTAACTAAATTCTATCTCCAAAAATATTTGCATTATGATTCATAATAGTAACAAATTTGCAGTTATAAAGTAGGAAAAATAATATGGTTAGGGCGACCATAAGATGAGGAAGTAACTGTATTAAAGGATTGCAGCATCAGGAAGGTTGTGATCCACTGCTCTTAAGTCACAAACTTAAACCAACAGCATTAATTTTATATGGCATGTGAGGCTATCTGTGCTGTGCCCCTTATGATGGGAATACCCAGACCTCATGAGCAAACTTCGCTAAAGAATGTTCTATAATAATGATGTCAACCAACTTGTAAAGGGAAGATAATCTAAGAGATACCAGGTCCAATTTAAACTCAAATGGATGAGTTGACTTTTTCTCTAATATTTCCTATACACAATGTGATTTTAGAAAACGTAGTTTATTTTCTTTATTAGTCTCATCTGAGAAATGTGGCTATGAGACAAATAATACTCATGCTTCAGGTATTCTTTTCAAATAAATGTAGAGTGTTTGACACAGAGATATGTGTTGTGGGAGATAATTTAAAAATGGCCACTAGTCAAGCAGACTATCTAAGTAAACTGTGATGGCTCTGCCAAGCTCAGCAGCCATGTTCTGTGGCCAGAGGCCACATGCGCGCCACAGCTAGAAACAGCCAGCCAGAAGCACCAGCCCTGCCACCCACAAGACACCAGCGTGGGAGATGGCTCTGCCAATCTTCCACACTGTCTCTGCAAGGCTGAGAATTACCCAGACCATCTTTCCAACCATGTGGGCTCAGTACAAATGAGATTCTAATGCTTAGATTATCCAAAGGCTTATATACTTAGTAATGATCAAGATGTCCACTCAGTCAGTGGTGTAACCCAATACCCAACCTAGATATACCAACTACCTTTGACTGCAGGAGACACGTGAACATCTGCCTCCGTGTTCCCCACTCCCTCTTCCTTCTCCTCTTCCTCTTCTTGCTCCTCCTCTTCCTCTCCTTACTCCTCCCACCTTAGCTCCTCCTACAGATATATCCTCTAACCTTAGCTCCGTTTTTTAACCTCTACTTAATTTTTTAAGCTATCCATATTATTTCCAAAGAGATTTACAGTCTGTCAGAGTGCACTAAAATGTAAGAAGCTAAGAATTAATCTTAGAAATCTCAGAGAAACCAGAGAAACCACAACTGACCTTCTTCTACACATTCTATCTTCTTTTTCCATGACTGCTTATCTTTCTTCTATACTTGTGTCTTTCTTAGTAATCACACACCTAAATACAGCTCCATTTCAAGATTAGATTTATAAGTTGTGGGCTAGATAGCTATTTCAGTTGATGCTGTGCTTTAGTGATCTCCTTTCACATGTGATCTATCTCACGCATGTGATATCAAATTCTGGTAAGATGGATACATCTTAACACAAAGGCTGGGACTTGAAAACTGGCTCAGAGAAGAGTCCTTCCATACATAGCAGAGCTAAGAACTGCAGAGAGACAACTCACAACAGATGCATCCAATGGCTCCTCCGAAGCTAAGTCCTTCAGCACTCCTGAGTAGAAAAGGTAATGGTTACTCCAGTGTTTGGTGATGTAGGATTCTCCTCACAGTTTTGTTTGAAAGGTTCTGTGTTGGCAAATGGGTGCTTCTCATTGGCTGGGCTGTTGCTGACCCATACAGGAAGCTGATTCAATAAGTAGGCCATCTCTTGAGTTTGGAGCTTTGAGAAAAATTCTTTCATACTGTAGGTTCCTGGAGATATAGAAGGAACCAGAAAACTGGGGCACTGAATAAAGACTTAGCTGCATGGAGGGAGGGAGGGGTGAGCTCAAGCAAGAGGAGTCGTCACAGTAAAGGTATAGCGTCCATAATCTCTAGTGAGGACAGTCAGACCGTGGTAACAAACATACAATGCACAGACAATTAGCTTACTTCAAAAATAGTAAAATATTAAATCTTGGAAGGGTGGTTCATAGTGTGACACAAGTACTGAGATGGTTCACAATGTAACCCAGTACTTAGGAGGGTGGCCAGGAGACTTACCTACAAGTTCAGGGCCAGAGTAGGATATGGAGTGAATTCCAGACCAAACTAGGCAACAGAGCAAATCTCTGTTTTAAAAAAAATAAAAGCCATCATTTCCCTCTCTCTTCTTTCTCTAAGATCAATCTCATTTTGTCTTTGTTGCATAAAATCAATCTGTTGATTGACTTCTCTTATGCATAAGCAGACTAACATGACAATAATTAGCTGACTTCTTTGAGCTGTTCTGAGTCAATAAGCTTTTAACTTCTTCAGAAAGATCTCATTCTTTACAATGAGAGTTTGAGAACAAAATTGATCTGTAGTCAAGCTGATTTCTCTACTTTCATAGATTATTTATTCATTCATTCAGTTAATGTATTCATATATTTTTGATAATTAATTAATACAATAAAGTGTTTTGACTCCCGGCACTTTACTGAAAGCTGGCAATATAAACAATGATATAATTTCAAACACTGATGTTACGTATATCGATTCTTCCCTTTAAATCATTTGAGCTTAGCATATGGTTCTGTTGATTTCATAGTACTGACAATAATAAAATATATAAAATAATAAAATGCCAACAATAATAAAAATGTGGACATGGCTTTTCTTACAAATTATATGCCTATAATGTACTAATTAATTAGCTCACTATAAGAATTAATTTGAATTCTTAGACACTAACCATTTGTTAAAATTGTCATTTGATTTCAATAAATATTTGTGGTCCTATGCTATATATTGATCTCATCTTAAAAACATCTACCAGAAAGTTTTCCCATTTACTTGAGATTGCCTATCTTTTAAAAAACAGCACAGGAGCTGGAGAGATGGACCAGTGGTTAAGAACACTGGCTGCTCTTCTAGAGGTCCTGGGTTCAATTTCTACCAACCACATGGCAGATCACAAATACCTGCAACTCCAGTTCTAGAGGATCCAATACCTTCATGGAGACAAACATGCAGGCAAAACACAAATGCACATAAAATAAAAAATAAATAATATATATCTCTATATATTGTATAGCACATACACCTGGTTAAATACCCATTTGTCAAAGGGAAAAGAATGTAAAATTGAATGACTTTTAAATACTAAATCTGAAATACATACATATATATACATATATGTATATATATGTATACACACACACACATGCACATATGCACACACACATACATACATTTATACATTTGTGCATACTTTGGATGCATTGCCTTTATTTACATGTTTTGAACTGTAGACAAGCAGTATTTGTGATAGACAATGTTATGTTGTGCTTTCTTCTTTTGAAATGCCAGTAAACAAACCAAAGGGCCTCACTAAAAATAAAAAAAGAGTGTGGCTCACTCCCTTCCATGTACTTTCTACATACATTCTTCACAGGTTGGAGAATGAGTAATTAGTTCTCTACGAACCAAAGACTTCTTGCAAGATTCTAGTCAGACTCTATTATTACTGCTCCACTGAAAGGAAACCTACCCCACAGTGTGAAACTTACTTCGTGGAGCTAAAAATGCATCTAGATTTGGTTTGAAAATCTGGATGAATTTTGCTGAGATGTGGGCTTGTTGAGGAAATGCTTGGAGAGGAAGAAAAAGAGCTAGAGGCAGAGGCAGAGGCAGAGAGAAGGGGGAGGAGGAAAGGGAGAGAGAGGTAGGGTAGGGAAATGGAGGAGAGATGAAAGAGAGACAGAGATGGAGAGAGACAGAGACAGAGAATGACAGAGACAGAGAGAGACAGAGAGACACAGAGAGTTGAGACAGAGATAGACAGGGAGCTGGGATGGAGTCTGGTGGGAAGACCCTCAAATTCACACAAGGGAGATGCTGATAGTTTTTGTCTCACGAAATCTCTGTGTAATTCTGACAAACAAATCAGTAATAACAGCTATTCTTCCCCAGTAAAGACTAACCTCACTTTGTGGTAGATACTGTGACATAACCCAAGTGCACCTACTGTACCAGTAACATTACCTAGATTTATTCTCCCCGTTCTGTCTTTACTCAAATGTCTCTTTCTCCTAAGCATATGTTTTCTTCACATCTTTTTCCCATTCACCAATTAAACAGAACCCGCAGATCTTCTCTGGTTAGGGACTCTCCCACTAGACACTACTCTTTCCACGTATTTCCTTTCGCAGTCAAGGATGTGTGACTTGCATTCTAAGTTCACTGCCATAATAATCAGCCCCATGCGTTGCATTTGGCCTTGGCTTCACTCCATCACACAAGCAAAACTGCTCTCATCAGAGTCATCCCTACTTTCCATTTGACCCTTGTCAATAATTTTCTTAGTTTCCTTTCTGGGTCCATCTGACCATGCCCTTCTTCCGAAAACAGCTTTGTTTACACGGCTATAGGCGGTAATGGTAATACTCACTTTGGATTTTGTTTCTAGCTTTCTGCTTGATTCTTCTTAGTGTTTCTTAGCAATTCTAAATCTTCCTGCCTCAGGGTGTGTGTGTGTGTGGGGGGGGGATATGTATCACACTTTCAAACACAGGAAAGGGAGGAGACTTTACCTACGGTGGACAACCTGGAAAATACTATCTTAAGCATGATTGATACTTAGTGATGGCCTGCTAATTCCAAACACATTTTACTTGGCTGTGATGAGAAAGGATACCTTACACTTGGTACATTAAAAAAACCCCTAAGTTCAGTATGGATCTGGGTAAAATATATCATAGTAATGAACATTGAAAAGCATTGTGGGAAATACTTGGTTGGTTCTGTATTCTGAAAAATAATATTACACTTATGCATGCATCCCTAAGTTATGAATTGTTGAGTTGTGGAGAGTTGCTGGCTTCTAGGGGAAGGAGATCAGTTTCCTTTAAGGGTGTAGACCCTGATGGGTTGGTCATGCTCCAGTGCATGGACCACACTCAGTGTAAGGGTAGCACAATTAGACTTGGTGAGTTAGAGAAAGAGAGAGAGAGAGAGAGAGAGAGAGAGAGAGAGAGAGAGAGAGAGAGGAGACATGAAGTTGGCAAGGTAGGGAGATGGGGTGGCTCTGGGAGCAGGGTGTGTGTGTCTGTGTGTATATGAATATGATCAATACATTGTATGAGATTTTTAAAGAATTAATTAAATATTTGAAAAGAAAAAAACAGAAAAATTGAGAAATTCTCAAAGGTAGATTAATATGATATAACTTAATGCATCATGCTATCCTGAAATTGATCTTGGAACAAAAGGACCTTAATGAAGAAAGTAATAAACGAAAATACTTAGAGCATAATTAATAATAATAATAATAATAATAATAATAATAAATACACAATTTTATTTCTTAGATTTGACAAATGTATTGTGGTTATCTGAGATGATAATGTCAAGGAAAGTTGACATAGGGTGGAGGGTATAAGGGAGAATCTTTGTGTGCTCTTTGAAATTTTTTGTGAATTAGTCAAAGCCAAAAGTTAAGTTTTTTCATAATTTATTTTTATTCACATTACATTCCAGTCACAGGCTCCCTTTCTCCCTCCAACCCAGTCTTTACCAATTCCTTTCCTCATTACCTCCTCCCCTTCTCAGAGAAGGGGAAGCCCACCTTGGGTACCAGCCTACCCTGGGACATCCAACCCCAGCAGGACTAAGCACTGCTTCTCCCACTGAGGCCTAACCAGGCAGTCCATGTGGTGAGGGGGGAATCCAGTGGCAGGCAACAGAGTCAGAGACAGACTCTGCTTCAGTTGTTAGGAGAACCACATCTGTGATAAATGTGTAAGGGACCTAGGTCCCGTCTGTGCATGCTCTTTGATTGGTGGTTCAGTCTTGGTGAGCCCCAACGGGCCCTGGTTAGTTGACTCTGTAGGTCTCTTGTGATGCCTTTGACCCCTCCTGCTCAACTGATTCATTTCCCCACTCTTCCACAAGGCTCCCCAAACTCCGTGATGTTTGGTTCTGACTATCTGCATCTGTTTCCATCTGCTGCTGGATGAAGCCTCTCAGGAGACAGTTATGCTAGGCTCCTGTCTGTAAGCAAGGCAGAGTATCATTAATAGTTTCAGAGGTAGATTCTCTTCCATGGGATGGGTCTCAAATTGGGCCAGTCACTTGTTGGCCATTCCCTCCAGTCTCTGCTCTATTTCTGTTACCCTGCACAAAACTCAAGTCGAGGGTGTCTTAGGCAACTCTTATAAGGACAACATTTAATTGGGGCTGGCTTACAGGTTCAGAGGTTCAGTTCATTATCATTAAGGTGGGTACATGGCAGCATCCAGGTAGGCAAGGTGCAGGAGGAGCAGGGAGTTGTACATCTTCATCTGAAGGCTGTTAGCAGAATACTGTTTCAAGGCAGCTTAGGATGCGGGAGGGTCTTAAGTCCACACCCACAGTGACATACCTACTCTAACAGGGCCACACCTTCTAATAGTGCCATTCCCTGTGGCAAGCATATATGAACCATCACAGAAGGTTAATTTTTAAATGTAAGAGTCTTAGTTCTCCATTTCTATTACAAATTTATGCGTTATATTTTCATTAAGCCAGTGAAGCATAGACTAGATTCAAACCAAACTTATTGGCAACAGAAAAACTAGAGGTGCTAATCAAAGACAAAGCATTTGGAGTAAGGTTTCAAAGGTCAGTCATGATATAAGCAATTCATGCCTATAGCCAGAAGCAGAGTGGTACCCTATGGCAGTTATTCAGAGCCAAGCAAAGTCAGAGTGATCAAGAGCAGGTTAGAGTGGAAATAAATGAAGGAAAACACATGCAATTTCTAGGAACATTCTTGAACTGTGCACAGCAATACTTTAACTAGTGAAGTTGCCACTTAAGCAGATTTGTTATGTTTAAGTTATTTGGACAGGCTAACATGGCCAGAAGGTGCTGGTAGTTAATCTACAGAAAGACTTCCAGCTGCTGCTCCTAGCTGCATATTGTCCTATAGTATTTCCACCTTACAGATGAACAAGCAGTTTGTGTAAGGTTACCTACCAAGGGCAGCCACTGATTAAAGAGATGCTATTTTTAGCTTTTATGAAATAATTAAAAAAAAACCCTCTGTGATTTCTTTAGAGGAAATTTCTCATCCTCCCTCCAGTGTTTAACCTTGCAGATCTGGCTCAGCCAAGGTCTGAACCGCCAGTAATTGCTGTCTTCCAGGTCTGTGTACTTGGTGTACCACTTGCTAGGACTTTATTGAGCTGATTAATTGTTCCACGAGAACTGTAGGAAGGTGGATATGGCTGTCCTTTTGAAAGGAACTATTGCTATTTATACATAACCCACCTTTCTTCTGATCTCTTGCCATTGCTAAATCTGTTCAGGGTACAGTTACAATTCTTTTTTAGATGCAGTTAATACTGGTCTAAGAGGGAAGCATAGCACTAAAATCTTGTGTTTATTGAAATGTTCCTTGACAATTTTATATAGTCAAATGACCAAATTTATTTTCATACCACAAGCTGGAGCCAGCACCCTCCCTGTCCTTCACAACATGTTCTTTTAAAAAATTGGGGCTTTCAAACTTATTTAGTCCATTAAAATTCTTTCTTCTGAGAGATGCTAGTTCTTTTTAGGGATTAGTTAATTTAAGCACAGCCTAAATTCTATAATGTAAGCCCATGCAAATTTTTCCCTTATCCTAGTCTTAGGAACCATTAATTATGTATAACCTATTCTATTGTATATGTTTTAGGTCATTTTTTATGTGAGTTTAAGGTGACATGAACAGTGATGGCCCTTATTCACAGGCCAGTTTTAGGAAATAAAACAGAAAATAATAATACAGAGCAGTGTAGACTTCATGCCTGGTGACAGGTACCAATAACAGGAACAGTTGTCATTTAGGTAAAAGAGAGCACAGAATCCACAGAGTAGTCAGGAGAAACCTAGCAGGAAAACCGGGAGAAAAAGAGGAGGGGGAGTAGCAAGGGGTGGAGGAGCACGACGAGGAAGAGGAGAGAGAGGAGAAGGAGAAAAAGAAGAAATAAGGAAGAAAAGGAGAAGAGAAAGAGACAGAGAAGGAGAAGGAAGGGGAGGAGAAAAAAAGAAGGGAGAGGAGGAGGAGAAGGAGACAAAAGGAGAAAAGAAAAAGCTAGAATCACGTAAACCACTGGTTCTCAAGCTTCCTGATGCTGTGATCCTTTAACATAGCTCCTTATGTTTATGGCTGTGACCGCCAACCTCATGTTACTCCATAGTTGTAAGTTTGCTAGTGTTGTGAACTGTAATTTAAATATATGATACACAGAATATCTAATATGACACTCTTGCTGGAGTCATGATCCACAGGCTGAGAATCACTGACTTAAAAACTAAAAGGCGAAGGGTCTTGGAAATAATATATATTCGATTGTGTGTGTGTATGTGTGTGTGTGTGTGTGTGTGTGTGTGTGTGTATACATATATGTATGTATATATGTGTATATATACACAGGAAAACCGGGAGAAAAAGAGGAGGGGGAGTAGCAAGGGGTGGAGGAGCACATATATATATACACACATATACACACACACACACACACACACATATATGATTAAAGTATAGATTGTCTATCACATGGTTGATGATTTATCTCTGTGGAAGATACATTTAGAATTGTTATGAGAAGAATAAGAGAAGAGAAAAGAACTGATCTTTTAATGGACTTGTGGGCAAAGGCTCTTTCCTTAGTCACCCAGGACAGTCACATTCATGTCTGTCAGGTGTGGTCTCTGACCCTAAAACATCAGGAATTCTGGTAACAAATGAACTAAAACCTTTAAAAAGTTGAGTGGGGTTCTTTTTAGAGGAGGAGAAAGTCCTTGGGCTTTTGATGGCACCTTACAGGTCTGCAGTGAAATTGGTTTCTGATCCAGTAAATGAAGAAAGGAGAGTTAGCAGTGTGGTGTTTCTGTTGTTAAAGGAATTCCTCAAATTATAAAGCATTATTTTCAAAGGATGTGGTAAAGATGTATAAACACTGGGTGATGAGGAAGGACTGAATGCAGACACTGGGCACTTGAGTCACTAAAAAGAATAGAAAGCTAACTGTTGCTCCAGTTTTAACTGCATCATGGATTTCTCGCTTTTGCTGGTGGATCAATGCATAAAAAATGCATTTGATGGTGAAAGTGTAAGATCCAACTTGAAGTTCTGCTGCTTCAGAATGGTTATTCTAACTGCACAGAAATCACTGAGATGCATAGATGACTATCCAGTTAATTTTACTGCATGATCTTTTATTTGCAAGTTATTTACAATTAAGTTTCAATAAATTAAAACAAAGAATGTAAAATTATGAAGATCAAGAAGTATCTGATATTTTCTCAAACTTTGCATGAAAGCTTACATTGGACATTAGAAATAAAAACTGTTTGTTTGTTTGTTTGTTTGTTATTTTATTTCTGGGGCTGGAGTGATGTGACTGGGGTTCAGAGATCTGACAGTCCTTCCAGAGAACCTTTGTTAGATTTCCAGAACCCAATCCAGGCTCACAAGTGACTGTAATGCCAGGATCTGATACTTTCTTCTGGCCTCTGTGGGCACGGCATGTGCAGACATACATGCAGGAGACATACCCACACACATAAAATAAAACAAAAAGGAAAACAAAAACTGACTCCTTTTAGGTTTTCCACCTAAAGTGTCACTTTTCTTCAACCATCCAGGAATGCAGGTTTGCTTCATGGTGACGTTTTTGGCAAATTAAAGGTATTTATTTTATAAAAGTTTTCTTCTAGTTCTCTCTCTCTCCCACTTCCCTTCCTCCCTCCCTCCTTTCTCCTTCCCTCCCCCATCCTTTCCTCTTTCTTTCAGTCCCTCTTCTTTCTTTCCTTTAGAGACTGAACTCAGTACTCGGTTCATGCCAGGCAAATGTTGTCTCCCTTGGTACTGCATTCCCAGACACCCTCTCCCACGTTACTTTTTGCTTTGAGACAGGGATTTGCTAGGTTGCCCAGACTGGCTTTGAACTTACTTTGTAGCCAAGCAGGTTTTTAACTTGTGACTTTCAACGTTAAAAGATGTACTATTATAGCTCCCCTACAAACTGATTGCTTCAGTATAGAGTTTATAATGTTAGCCCAATTATATAAAAGAACCAACACAAGATATTTTGAAGTAACTTTTAACAGGTACTATGAAGAGAAATTGATGTTGAGTGGAACTGTTTATGGGCTCTAGATCTCTGATGCTTCGTATACATTTTACCAACTACCCAAGTTGAGTATTTGAGAATTTGGAGTCAAAGAAAATCCAGGCAAACAGAAATATATTAAGTGAAACAATCATTGAAAAATGTATAAACCTAAAATATGAGTCAACATATTTTCCACAGTTAAAAAAGAGTGTAGCAAAATCTTAGCAGGTGCTCAAGGAAAGTTATGTGGGGAGAGGGGCAAACTCTGGGTATTGAGTGATCTGAAATATAGCCAAAATGAAAACTATTTCAGGTTTAATGCAATCAAGTCTTGGCACAGTCTTTGGATAAAGATGGAAACTATTAATAAACACAAAATTAGGAACATTTAAACCACCCTGGAGTGAGTCACATTTGTTTTATTTAAAAGAAACTTTTGTTTCTTCCCCTTTATCTCTTGCTGAATGAATACCAGAAAGTACTCAGGGTGTTCACTGAGGCTTCCTGGGAATGAAGAAAATAAGCATAAAGAAATGGTGAGATAAGGAATGTCTGGTCTTCCATGTTCAAGACGATTGGGGAAAATGCATTTTTCATGTTGCCAAGCATTTATTGAAGTATACAGTATCATGAAAGTCTTTGTTTTTGTTTTTTTTTTTTTTTTGAGGGAGTTGGCATTCACAAAGAATTCTTACAAAGAAAACGAGGTTCCATTGCATGCTTTCATTCCTAGTAATTTTTTTCCTTTGTAGTGTTTATTACAGCTTACTAAATATTTATTAGTAAGTGATTTTTTTCCAAAGAAGTCCCAAACTCCCTGAGGAAAAGGGCCCAGTCTCTGGTGTTTTCCTCTTTTTCTAAGATTCAACATGATGGCTAGTACTTTGGAGTTCACAGGGTCACAGTATCCATGAATGATGCTAATATAGGGCAAAATCCAAGGAAGACATTTGGTTAGAGATGACTCATCAAAGGTTTTGTGTCAGAGGATGAAGAATGAAGTAGGCGGACGCTCTTTATTCTTAGCATGCAAGGGCAACAGCTATCCTAATTTTTGGCAAACTTTGAGGCAGCCAAGGAGTCTGGAAAGCTTTCTTGTGTTAACAAAGCGCAGGTATGTTTTGATTGCAGCTGTCTCCATGTAAAACTACAAGGTAGCTTAGAAGTAAGCCATTGTGTAGAGCCACGGTGAGGAGTATATCTGGCTTTCTCTGGTTGGTCTTGAGTTTGGGGGCGGGGCAAGAATGATAAAAGCCTATAACCATCGGCCAAGACTTGACCCTTCTAGGCCAATTACTGAGGAGGTTGTGTGTTTTGATTTTTCTGGTTGGTCAGACTTTCACTGACAGATACAATCTGGCCATTCTCATGTAAATATTTAATGAGTTCAAAGGAGTATTCCCTAGTCTGTGAGAGTTTGAGGACATCATTGGATGGTTCACCTCCAAATTTGATTTCTTGGACCAGATGTACAGTAGGTGTTTATCACATCATGGGACGAAGAAGTCTGAAGTTTTTTTGTTGCAGGATTTTTTTTCCCTCTGATGTAACAGCTGCTAGTTACATGTACCCAGTGAGCATCTGAAACGTGACTAGGCTGATCTGAAACATGTTGTGAACATAAAAGATATAACAAATATTCAAGACGATATGAATGAAAGAATTTAAAATACCACTTTATCGATTTCTCCCGGGCAGTGGTGACTTGGATGACTTCTAGTAAATGTTTCCTCCTCATGTAATAAGGCAAACACTACCGATACTTTCATCCTCTTCATTGTCCTACGACAAGCATATCTGATAAAGCAGGAGACAAATTCACACATTATTTATTCCTCAAAATATATTTTCAGCTTAGTGTAAGCCGACAAGAAGATAAAGTCTGTTTACGTTTAAACCGCTCTCAACCATTGCTCTCCACAGCTGGGAAGACAGAAAACAGAAAACTTAACGGTGACTTGTTTAATGAAAAAAAATATTATTCATGCAGCCCAATTTTCACAATTATTAATCAATGGTGCTAAAATAAATTATCTGAAAAAGTACAGGCATGTCTGAAAATTAATCTCAAGATGATATTTTTATACATTTTCAGTCATCAAGACCAGCGTTGATGTGTTTTATTGTCCCTCCCACGTTACAAGTGGTGTGACCTTGATAAAAACGGACCCCTAGGGGAGTCACAGTCTCCTCTTCCATAAACTGGGCTTGTCTCAGGAGACTGCTCTGAGGCTCAAACAAGTTAATATGTGTGAAAAACCAATATAAATATGAAGGATAATTATGGTTATTATTAGAAACAGTTATAGCCATTAGGTTGTAATGAGGGTACTGGGGAAAAGAGCAGTTTGGGGACTCACAAAGTAAGTTTTAGCTGGTGTAGGCTCTAACAGCAGAATAAAGAAATGTCAAAATGTGAAACATAATACGGAACAGTAAGATCTAATCTTTCACATTCCCTGAATCACCATTAAAAATGGCTCAGGGCTGAAGCACGTGAGATATTCTCAGGACTGAACTGTTTCGGGGCTGTATCTCTGATAAACTATGTGTCTTCAGGCTTTGTTCTTCATAAGGATTGAAGCATTAAAAGGAAACCAATGTTCCTTGCTAATTCTCACAGGCTTCTGCTCCCACCAGCCATGTGAACGCCAATGGTTAGCTAACACTGGGTTAAGTGAGGGAAGGTGCAAATTGGTAGTTCAGGGGTAGCCCAGGGCTATGGGATGGCCCAGCTTTCTCTAGCCCTCCACAGTCTCCTGTGGCACTGGGTGTGACTGTAGGACACTTACAACATGGCTGATCTGAATGGTCCTGTGTACTCAGTGTGAAGAACACTTCAGCCTTTGAAGACTTAGTATAAGTCTTATATTTTTTTAAATATTAATTTCTGTATTTATCGCTTATATGAATAATATCTTGTATATATTGCATTAGGATATATTCATTAAATAATCTTAATTAATTCTACTTTCTCTAATGTGGCTAGTTGAAAACATAAGATTGACACACACAGACACACATATATCTTGTACTCTCATTTACTTATTTATTTTTAAACATTTTTTATTGTTGGAGAAGTTTATATGCATACATAAGGAAGTATGCTTGTATCCATCTCTTGTTTTCCCCCTTTCAACTTCCCCTGGATGCTACACATCCATTTTTCAACTTCATGTTTTCTTCTTTTTTAACCCACTAAGTCTATTGAGTGTGGTCCATATATGCACAGGTTGGAGCCATTCCCTAGAGCCTAGGCAACTTACCAATGACCACATCCTCCCAAAATAATTATCCACCCCCTGTGATGATCAACTATTAATAGCTCCCCAGTTACGAGTGAGACTGTCTCTATTCATGCTATTCTGGAAGTTTTGTTGACTTGATCTTATGCAGGTGGTGACAAAAGCTATGAGCTCATGAGTGTAATCACCATATTACATCCAGAAAACAGCTGTTATCAGCATCCCTCCGGAACTTAGGCTCCTCCCACATTGTCTTTCTAGAAGCTATCTGTCCGTTCTCATGTGATGTCTATGGAGTTCTATGAGATAGAACTTGCTGGCAGCTTTCACAGAGTGTATTGATAATTCAAGTTCTTGCATGGTTGGATTTGGATCCCTTTACATATACCTTTCCAACTTCTCTTCTGTATCTAATAAAATAGTCAACTCAACTACCTAAAAAATGAGAGCCTACTGACTCTTTCCTCCCATCCTCATAGGTTTCTCTCATTCTTTCCCCGTTCCCTTTGTTGTAGATAAGACACACTTTTGGCTGAAATGTATAAAAGGAGTGGTTTAAAAATTCCTTTGGATCACAATAGAAACCATAAGGCAATTTCTCCTTGCTAGTCAGTGGCTTTGGTTTACTTCGAGGTGATCTATCGCTGCCCATATGTGCACTAAACTTGATTTATCAGTACTCTCAGTGACTAATTTTCTCTTCCACTATACAGCTCCACTTAAGTACCTCATCTGCTCACAAATCTGTACCAAGAAGGAAGTCTCATGCCAGAACCAGATTAAAAAACCCCTTTCTTCCCCTGTGTGTCTTCACCCTTACTAGGAAAAAGCAATAAAGTCACAAAGGAACAAAGATTTATGGGATCATGTTTAAAGGTTAACTGAAGGAACACGGTTGCACAGGATGATTTAAAACTGCTGAAAGTAAAATCCAGGATTTATATGGTTTTGTGCACACAGTGTGCCAGGAATGATGGTAGGCACTGGCAACAACAGACAAAAATTCCTTCCATCCTTCAATCCACATCCTGATGGGAGAATACACAATCAGCAGAATGTTGAAATATAATTCTGAAGAAGGCCACGTAATGATGCTTATGTAGATATGCTTACGTCAGATTGTGTCCAACTCATTAGTTGACAAATAAACAATGAGATATTAAAATGGCTCTGGAGATCATTAAAATGCAGCAGGAAGCAGCAGATCTTTTTCTTATTGGATATTTTACTTACATTTCAGATGCCATCCCCTTTCCCCATTCCCCCTCCCTAAAAAACCCCTATCCCATGCCCCCCTTTCCCTTTTGCTTTTATACATTTTTTTAAACTGTTAATCAAAGACTTTATAAGTTTGGTAATGCTCAATCAGAAGTGTAACCCAATACCCAACCTGGATATATAATCTATCTTTGACTGGTAGAGACACGTGAACATCTGTGTCCGTTCCCCCCTCTCTTTCTCACTCTTCTTCTCTCTCATCACCTAGCTTCTCCTCTCCTTCTTCTCCTCTCCTTATTCCTTCTCTTCCTCTTGGTACTTCTTCCCCCTTAGTTCCTTCTACATATCACCCTTCCTGTTTAAAAAAAAAACTTTTCTCTCATAATACAATAAGAGCATAATTATTCCTATTTGTACCAGTGAGGTGCAAGATAGTCCTAATACCCAGTCCATCATTTTGTTGACTAACCAGAACCTCTGTCATCTCTCCTAATTAAAACACTTAGCAGCGGATCTTAAATCACAGCTGTAGTCCATGCCAGGCAAGCATTACTCTCTAGACAAGGGCCTGGAGGTCACACTCCTCATGGTGTTCCAGAATTTCACCAGTGGGTTGGTGATCTCCAGAGACTGTACTGAAGCCTTTCTCCTGGCTTTCTGCTATGCTACTTTAAGGCGAATACATATTGTTCCCTACAAGATAGACCAAGGGTCTTCTGGACTGTGCTTCATGCTGGTTCAACTCTGATAATCAATTTCCAAAACTTTGCACTGAGCCAGGCTAGCAGTTTTCTTGAATTTTTCTGGGAGAAAGAAAGCATTTGCATTTTACTAGATTTAGAGAATCTAAGAGAAAATATGAACAGTCAATCTAAGCAATTTTTTGTTATTTAGATTCTCTTAGTTCTATAAATCCCATCCTGATGGCCCCTATATGGTGCTATCTTCTATCTATCTATCTATCTATCTATCTATCTATCTATCTATCTATCTATTCATCCATCCATCTCTCTCTCTCTCTCTCTCTCTCTCTCTCTCTCTCTCTCTCTATATATATATATATATATATATATATATATATATATATATGCATACACACACATACATATATATATATATATATTTCTTTAATCAGCATCTTCTTGTCAGGATCCTATCTAGTGCTTAAGGGGAGCAGGCAAAGTAGAAGTTTCCCACAGTTTATAAAAAGTGAACTGTACCCTATGTGTACTGTTACAGATACCTTCACTTATAGGTGGCTTCAGTTTCCCATCTCAAGTTACACTTTTTCCCTTGAGCAATTAGGCTAGTCTACAGAAGAATGAAGAAACTGCAGTTTGTAATTATCTCTAAACCACAATTTGTGGGCAGCTTGGCCACTTCACACAGACAGACAAGCACAGTTAAACAAGCAAGACCTGCCCTCTGAGCAGCCTGCGACTGAGGACATTTCTTCAAGGCAAGTGACAAACACCTGCTTCTTTTGGTAAGAGAAAAGGCTTTTTAAAAATTGAAAATAGGCTTTTTTTTTCATACAATATATTCTGGTACATGGTGCTTTTAAAGACCATTTTTTATTTAACTTTTTTCCATATAATATATTTTGATCATGTTTTCCCTTCCCACCTCCCTCTCAACCCACCCACCTTTATGTCTTTCTACTTCAAAACAAACAAACAAACAAACAAACAAACAAAGCTCCCAAACAGCCAACCCACCAAATCCAAAATAAAAACCTACAAAAAACCAAAAGAAAAGAAAAAGACAAAACAAAACAAAGCAAAAAAGCTCACAAAAGAACGATGGAACTGGTTTTTATTTTGTGTTGGCTAAATACTCCTGGGCATGGTGCCTGCCTGGAGTGTAGTTGATATACCCAGGGTCACTTCCTTGTAGAAACCCGATTTTCCCTTTGCTACTGAGTATCAGTTACAAATAGCTTCTTGGTTAGGGGTGGGACCCTGTGAGTCACTATGGAAATAAGTAGGAGGTTTGTCAGGAAGCTGAGAAGTGATCTACCTTAAGATCATGTTATAGCACACTTAGGCATACACCGAAAAGGATTCTGTAAAGAGACTCTTGCTCATCCAAGTTTATTGCTGCTCTATTCATATTAGCCAGGAATTGGAAACAGCCTAGATGTCCATCAACTGATGATCAGATAAAGAAAACGTGGGACATTTACCCAATGGGACATTATCCAGCTGCTAAGAGAAATTAAATGTGTAGGTAGATGAGTGGACAAGGGGCTTTTTCTCTCCATGTGACTGCGTTTTTTCCTTATCCGACACTTTACAATGTCTTCCTCTATAAGCAGTGTGGGTGTTACAGCGAACCCTCATCATTCATGGATCTTGTGTTTGTGGTTTAGCTTGTTGGCTAGAATTCATTTGCAAGTCTTCAGAGATTTTAATCAGTGCCTGTGGTACTTTAGTGATCATTATGTAGAGATGCACAAAATGGAGGTGACATTAGTGAGCTGCGAACGAGCCTCCTTTGCGTGCTCTCCGTAGTTCCTCTTAAAAGTTATTCTTTAAAATTACTCCCATGTGTTGCGGTGAGAGAGGGCTTGAGTCAGGGGATAGGGGGTGAGGGAGCACCCTCTCAGAGCCAAAGGGGAGGAGGGATGGGGTGAAGAACTCTGAGAGGGAGGACTGGGAAGAGTGGCAGCATTTGGAATGTAAGTAAATACAATCATTTAATAAAGATATATAAATGTGGAGGGCTGAGGTGATGAACAGGCTGTGATGCGTCATATTGAGAAAAGTCATAGATTTAAAAAGCTTCACTCAGTTGCAGTACTCGTTGCCACGAGTTCAGTGTTATTAATTAAAAACAGCCTTAAGTGGAGTATCTTCAAACAGACACAGTTAGGAATGAGTCTGTTGACAAAGATGCAGTGACCTGTGTCATTGAAGGACTCTAATCTGGCTTTTTCCTTCAGAGCAGTGGCTCAGTATGTGCTAACTCAGTTTTTGTGGTGCTGTGAGCAACAAGAGGTGTCTACCGTTTTATACCTGCAGGGCCTCAGGAGTTGTCAGTCTTCACATGTGTATGTGTAGTGGAATGGTCTGTGTTCACTCAAAGTTTACCAAGTTAGTGGGAAGAGGGGAGCATGATGCAGACTCCTTATATAGAACACAGGAAAACCTCATGCTAGGCCTGAGTCTCGTGGTTGCATCTACTGTTGGTCAGGGCAGTTGACGCTTAAATATAGCAAAGATCCAGGTGGGGAGGTAGATAGGACTCTGAAACAAATGAGCCAACATCTAGCTGGGCTCTGTCACTATCGCAACATGCCATTTGGGGAAAATGATTGTATCTCCCTAGACCTCAGTCATGTTGGGTGTAAAATGAAGCAACTCTACTACTTTAATGTTTAAGGGCCAGTGAACTGAGAATGTGAAAAGAGAGAGCTGGTATTTCCAGGGATGTAACCAGAGCTTAAACCCCACACCATCTGCTCCCCACAAGGCTCAAATGCGCAAATACAAACAACCAGGGGAGTACCCATGTCCAATTGTGCTGGCAACAGATTGCCCCTTGTTCAGACAAACCCATGGACAGTTCTATAAGCTTGTTCTCTCTGATCAAGACCTTAGACTCCGGACCACAGATCCAACCCCTTGGGATTGATCAGAATGATGCTCTGAGGAGCTTTCATCTTAAAATTGATATTTTAGGTCAAATAAAATATTTTCAAAGCCCCATATGTATTCCCCAAAACAGCAATAAATCACTCAGAAAGTTATGTGCTCATCTGCACATGGCTTCAAATTACTGATTTAGCCAGCTGAGGGCACGCATTATGGTTTTTTAGCATATGATTTTTTATTTCTGGTGTTCTGATCATCCAGTAATTAGTGGATACAGATGAAATTACATGCTGCTTCCACTGCCTCAGATGGTCAGGTTTCCAGCATGCCAACTCCCAGCTTCTTTGGAGTTGACATAAATATTATGGAAGCAAAAAATTATAGTCATTTGCAGGGAAATCATGTGTTTAATTGCCAAGTGAAGCAGAGGAAAAATAGCAGAAGCACACTTCATGTATCAGTTAATGTGAGCGCATTATTGCATGTTGCAAAAGGGTCTAAGAGGACTTCTCAGTCGCAAAATGAGAACAACACTATTCTAAAAAATGCCATCTGTGAAGCCTCCAGATATGTCTGACTGGCTCATTTCCTTTCAAAAATAGTCCCTGCATTCCAAAAGACATTAATAATGAATGGAAATTACCACAGAATAAAAATGGACCATGGCTGATGGATGGGGCTTAATGTGAGGGGTTGCCACGGAAATCAACAGGAGGAGCATCCTGCAGACCCACTTGCTGTCGATGTGTCAGTGCTTGCTGCAGATGGCACTTTAACACAACATACAACAGCCCGCGCATGAGGGATGCTGGTTCTGGCCATTTAAGCTTCAGAATTTACTTCTAAATAAATACAACTTACAAGAAAATTTTACAAAGCTTCCATTTCCCCATTTTTGCTGTTTAGATTTTTTTTTAAATCTTGAGACAGGTAATTAATAGAAGTCTGTCAGCTTTGTTTATTTGTTTTTTTTGTTTGTTTGTTTTTTTGGAGGCCCCAAATCAATTAAACATGGAATTCCTATGTATTTCTGTATTGAGCAGACAGCTAGTCACGATAGAAACATAAAACCTATTAATTTCTTCCCCCTTGTAAATGATATATAAGCCTAAAGAGGTCATCTGTTACTCTGAGAGCAAAGATAACGATCTTGTGAAGTCAGTGTGAGACATTGTCCGGTGGTCAGCATACTGAAGCAGTCAGGGCCAGGCACTCTGCAGTCAGTTTCCAGGTTCTATTCCTTGCCTATTGCCTACCAAAATGTGATTGGATAAAATTTTGTACACACACACACACACACACACACACACACACACACACACACACAGAGAGAGAGAGAGAGAGAGAGAGAGAGAGAGAGAGAGAGAGAGAGGAGAGAGAGGCACACACAGAGACAGACAGACAGACAGACAGACACACACACACACACACACAAAGACAGAGTGACATAGAGACAGACAGAAAGACAGAGACACACAAAGTGAGAGACCAACACACAGAGACAGATAGACACACAGACAGACAGACAGACAGACACACACACACACACACACACACACATACACACTGGACTTGGCTTTTATGAAATAGATGCTACTCACATATACTTCATGTGTGGCCAGGAGAATTAGATGAGATGTTCATGAAGCAGTTGGTGTAATAACTGACCTGTAGTTAGTGTTTCCTGCTCCATAAATATAAGTTCCATGACACTGAAAACACAAACATTCTGCACTGTTACACAACTATCCTCGTTCTCTGTGCTAGAAGAACTGATGTGCTATGGAGCCTGTTGTTATAATAATGCTTTCTTTGGGTTTATGGAAGTATGAAAAAAACTCAAATGCGTAGAAACACAAGTCAGGCCAGAAAGAATTAGTCTATTGTTGTTTGGAAAACAGCTTCTCATTTTAAGTGTACTCTTGGTTTCTAAAAAGACAGAAGTTCAATGTATAGTTATTTTGACTTAAAAGATTCCAAAAATTTTATGGTTGGATGTGAAAGAGGCTTACTTCTTCTTATACTTAAGGATCCTGCAGATCCTTGCCTGCCTCTCAGGGTCTGTCAGATATGCAGAGGGTTCAAGGGATGGAGCTGAGTTTGCTTTGACTGTGGCCTTCCCTCCTCCACACACCATATATCCTAGATGGAAGCAGAAAACTAGAGAACTCCATGTGTAGCCCAACCCTCTGGGAAGTCTATGTAGACTTTCTGGTTCTGCCTCTTCTGTCTAGCAGTGACTTTTTCCTTCATTCCTGTTTCCTGACTTCTCATCTCCGCCTTGACACTGTTGAAATGCAGCATGAGAGTGTTTCTGATTGTCTCCGGAGTCTTAATCTACTCTGTCCTCTTGCGTCACCTCTGAGCCTCACCACCTCACTCTGCCTCAGAAGTTCAACTGTGTTTCCTCTCCTGAGAAAGAAATATATTCCTCACGGAGTCTCCCATTAAGAAAGTCATCAGTGTTTTGCTAGAATTGAAGGCTTTAATAGTTCAGACTTACAGTACTGTGAGTTGTTAGGGATGCCACAGGAACATTTCACTTCAGACCAGGAACTTTAGGCTCATAGATTTCTAGGAACACCATGACATTTACCTTGCTTTATTAACAGGATGGGTGTTAAAGAAGTCCAATTTTCCTCACTAGACATCAGCTGTTACTAGCACCTCAGATGCCTACTGCAATTTATGTGACATGAATTTACTGAGGCTGTTCTAGTTTCATGCTGTAGCTATGATAAAATACTCTGACCTAACACTTGGAATCTTGGTAGTGTCAAGGCGTTAATAAAGCCTAAGCAGTATATCAACGGTAAACCATAACCTTTCATTTCTTCTTTGTCCCCAAGTCATGCTAATATCACAATGTAAAAACAACAAGAACACCCACCCAAATCCAAAACCCGAAACCCCAAGCAAAAACCTCATACAACTTTTAAACTCCACAGACTTCTAAAATCCTAATATTTTATAAAGTCAGTGTGGTACATCTATATAATAGAATACTATTCAGCTATTAAAAACAAAGACATCATGGATTTTGCAGGTAAATGACAGAACTTGAGAATATTATCCTGAGTGAGGTAACCCAAGTGGATATTAGCCATAAAATACATGTACCATGCTACATATCACAGACCCAAAGAAGCTAAAAAAGAAGGAAGGACTAAGCAAGGATAGCTGAATCTTTCTTAGTGGGAATAAAATAGTCATAGGAGGCAGATGGGGGGAGGAAACTGGGTAAGAGAGGGCATGGGGAGGAAAACGGAGGGGTTCAGGATTAGGTGTTGGGAGAAACAAGAGAGATAGCCAGATGGCCATGAGAATGAATGGAAATATACAGCTGATGGTGGGGGGCCATTTTGAGGATCTGCCAGAGACCTGGGATAGGGGAGACCCCAAGAAGGAATGGGGGGTGACCTCAGCTACAACTCACAGCAGTGGGTATTTAGAACCTGAAGAGGCCATCTCCTGTAGCCAGGCAGGAGACCCAATGGAGTGATAGGGACACCAACCCACCCACAAACTTTCAACCTAAAATTTATTCTATCTGCAAGAAATGCAGGAATGGGTGGAGGAGGTGAAGGGCTACAGAACAGAGACTGACAGAATGGCTAAGCAATAACCAGCCCAACTATGGACCCATCCCATGGGCAAGTACCAATCCCTGACACTATTTATGATACTCTGTTATGTTTGCAGACAGGAGCCTAGCATGGCTGTCCTCTGAGAAGCTGACTCAGATGGATGCAGAAACCCACAGCCAAACGTTGGATAGAGATTGGGGACTCTTATGGAAGAGTTGGGAGAAGGATTGACGGCCCCAAAGAGGATAAAAAGTGGGCTAACTTGGACCCTTGTGGGTTCTCAGAGATGAACCACCAACCAAAGAGCATATACAGGCTGGACCTAGCCCTCCCACCCCCGCACATGCATAGCAGACATGCAGCTTGATTTTCATGTGGGTCCTGAATGAACAATTGGAGTGGAGCTATCCCAAAAGCTGCTGCCTGTATGTGTAATACGTTCTCCTAGCAGGGCTGCCTTGCTTGGTTTTAGTGTAGGAGGTGCACTTAGCCCTGTAGAGACATGATGTCCTAGGGTGGGGAGATACCCAGAGCCCCTCCATCCTCTCAGAGGAGAAGTGGGGAGGGAGATGGGGATGGGGAAGGGACTGTGAGGGCAGTACTTGGAAGAGGGCAACAATCAAGATGTAAAGTGAATAAAAATTTTTTCTGGGCCCAAGCACTGAGCGGATCACCGGCAGCAGCTCTGCACCCAACCTCACAAAATCCAGATGAAGCGGGGCTACCAGGAGCTCTAACCAGGGCAGTATCTCAGGTAAGGAATCAGCAACACTCACCCCAAACAGGGAGTAACCAGGGCACACAGGGACCAAGGAATTCACTCTTTGCCCGGAGCACTGGTACCTTCCGGTCTGGGTCTGAGTGCTCAGCAGGTCCAGGGAGATAGCTCTGCACCCAATCTTACAGAACCCAGAGGAAGCGGGGCTCTCAGGAGCTTTAAGCCAGGCGATATCTTAGGTAAGGAGGCAGCAACACTCACACCAAATAGAAATTCACTCCTGGGAGTGTGTACGGGTTCCTTCCTGTCTAGGCACTGAGCATAGAGCAGATCCCAGGAGGCAGCTCTGTAACCAACCTCACAAAACCCAGATGTGGCAGGTCTCCCAGGAGTTCTAACCTGGACAGTATCTCAGGTCAGGAGACAGCAATACTCTACCCAAGCAGGGAGTAACCAGGATCCACAGGGACCCAGGAATTCACTCCTGGCCCAGAGCACTGGTTCCTTCCTGTTTCCGCCTGAACACTGAGCAGATCTTGGACTTCAGCTCTAATCCCAGCAGCAACACTCATCCCAAACAGTTCTGACACAACCCAGATAATAGGAAAGACAAGGCTCCAGTCAGAGACAGCTCTGGTAGCACCAAGGAGATCCAGATGGCTAAAGGCAAGCGCAAGAACACAAGCACCAGCAACCCAGAGTACTCAGCTTCATTAGAACCTAGTTTTCCCACATTAGAAAGTCATGAATTACCCATATCACCAGGAAAACAAGAGTCAGATCTAAAATCACTTCCAATGACGATGATAGAGAACTTTAAGAAGGACATAAATAACACCCTCAAAAAATTGAGAACACAGATAAACAGGTGAAAACCCTTAAAGAGGAAACACAAAAATCTCTTAAAGAATTACAAGAGAACACAACTAAACAGGTGAAGGAATTGAACAAAACCATCCAGGACATAAAAATGGAAGTAGAGACAATCAAGAAATCACAAAGGGAGACTACCAGGGATATAGAAAACCTGGGAAAGAAATCAGGAGTCACCAATAGAATACAAGAGATAGAAGAGAGAATCTCAGGTGCAGAAGATACCATAGAAAATATTAACACAACTGTCAAAGAAAACACAAAATGCAAAAAGTTTTTAACACAAAACATCCAGGAAATTCAGGACACAATGAGAAGACCGAACCTAAGGATAATAGGTATAGAAGGAAGTGAGGATTCCCATCTTAAAGGAACAATAAATATCTTCAACAAAATTATAGAAGAAAACTTCCCTAACCTTAAAAATGAGATGCCCATAATCATCCAAGAAGCCTACAGAACGCCAATAGACTAGACCAGAAAGGAAATACCTCCCATCACATAATAATCAAAGCAAAAAATGCACAAAACAAAGAAAGAATTTTAAAAGCATTAAGGGAAAAAGGCCAAGTAACATATAAAGGCAGACCTATCAGAATTACACCAGACTTCTCACCAGAGACTATAAAAGCTAGAAGATCCTGGACAGGTGTCATACAGACCCTAAGGGAACATAAATGCTGGCCGAGGATACTATACCCAGCAAAACTCTCAATTACCCTAAATGGAGAAACTAAGATATTCCATGACAAAACCAAATTTACACAATATCTTTCCACAAACCCAGCACTACAAAGAATAATAGCAGGAAAGCACCAATATAAGGAGGGCAATTATACCCCGGAAAGAGCAAGAAAGTAAGTCTCTTCCAACAAACCCAAAAGAAGATAATCACACAAACAATGCCCCCACTGTTAACAAAAAAACAGGAAGCAACAATATCCTCTTTTTAATATCTCTTAGCCATCAATCAGCTCAATTCCCCAATAAAAAGACATAGGCTAACGGACTGGATATGCAAACAGGAAGACAAGGGAAAGCCCACACTCACATGGAAATTGAACAATACTCTACTCAATGATAATGTGGTCAGGGAAGAAATAAGGAAAGAAATTAAAGACTTTTTAGAATTTAACAAAAATGAAAACACATCATACCAAAACCCATGGGACACAATGAAAGCGGTGCTAAGAGGAAAACTCATAGCGCTAAGTGCTTACAAAAAGAAACTGGAGAGGGCATATACTAGCAGTTTGACAACACACCTGAAAGCTCTAGAACAAAAAGAAGCAAATACACTCAAGAGGAGTAGACGGGAGGAAATAATTAAACTCAGGACTGAAATCAACCAAATAGAAACAAAAAGAACTATACAAAGAATCAGTAAAACCAGGAGGTGATTCTTTGAGAAAATCAACAAGATAGATAAACCCTTAGCCAGACTAATCAGAGGGCAGAGAGACAGTATTCAAATTAATAAAATCAGAACTGAAAAGGGGGACATAACAACAGAAACCGAGGAAATCCAAAAAATCATCAGATCCTACTACAAAGGCCTATACTCAACAAAACTGGAAAATCTGGATGAAATGGACAACTTTCTAGACAAATACCAGTTACCAATGTTAAACCAGGAGCAGATAAACCATCTAAACAGTCCCATAACCCTGAAAGAAATAGAAGCAGTCATTAAAAGTCTACCCACCAAAAAAAAAAAAAAAAAAAAAAAAAA
>JANHMN010000013.1:18201328-18215697 GCA_030674055.1 Rhabdomys pumilio
GAGAGAGAGAGAGAGAGAGAGAGAGAGAGAGAGAGAGAGAATTATAATACATGTCTGCTTTTGGAACTTGGGCAACTGCCGGCAACTGTCTTATTATGATTTAAGTATTTTATTAGCATATATTAATTGTACAAACTAATGAGTTTCACTCTGTTCATTCATGGGCATAATGTATTTTGATTATTTTTACTTCTCACCTCTATCTATCTGTCCTTCCCCTCCCATTTTCCTGACTTTACACCTTTAATAGCCTCTCTTTTATTTTCAAGCCCACCTCTTTTAGCCCTAAATTAGCTAAATGAAGGAAATTATAATGCTATGTGGTAAGTCTGGCTTATTTTGCTTTACATGATCTCCAGTTTAATCCATTTACCCTATAGACGTAATTTCATCTTTTATCTACATCTAAAGAAAACTCCATTGTGTTTATCCTCTGCATTTTAATTATCCATTTGTTCACTGACAGACATTTGGCTTTCATGAGTGATGCAATTATGAACATATATGTATTCAGTTATCCCCGTGGATGAATCTTTTTTGGGGTGTATACTTAGAAGGATTTAACTGGATCATACAGTAATTTTAGTAACTCTAGTTTAATTTTTTTTGAGAATTCTTCATATCTATTTTCACAGTGGCTAGACTAATTTACATTCTCAACAGCAGTTTCTTCTACCTCTAACGTTGACAGTGTGTGTGTGTGTGTGTGTGTGTGTGTGCACGTGCACGCGCACACACGCGCATTGTTTGCATTTCATGCATGCAACCTGTGGTCTTAATGATAACCATTAATACTGAGGTGATCTGGAATAACAATGTAGTTTTTATTTTCTTTTTCATGAAGGCTAAGGTTATTGAAGATCTGTGCATGTTCTGTGTTTGCATGTGTGTGTTCATATGTATATGGGCACACATTTACAAGTGACCATGTATGAGGCGGCAAGAGAATGATCTCAGGTCATTCTTCATTAGGTGTTATTTGCTATAATTTTTGAGACCAGGCCTTTTGAACATTTTTAAAACACATACATGGATGATTTGTATTTATTCATTTGTAATGTGTCATTTGAGTTCATCTCCCCATTTAATATTGGAAGGTATTTGCTTTTGGGGTATTTAAATTTTGAGCATGTTTTGTGTTCTAGATGATAATCCCTCTTTAGATCAATATCTGGAAAAGATTTTCTCCAACTCTGTAGGCTGTCTCTTTATTCTATTGTTGCTTTTGTTTGATGAAGATTTTTAATCTGATGTAACCCTATAATCTTATTTGTCAATTCTTGTTTTTACTCCATTGGCTATTGGACTTTTAAAAAGTAATTCATTGCTTGTACTAATACCTTCATGCATTTAACTTATACTTTAATGTTTCATGCCTTACATTAACGTCTTTGATGCATTTTGAGTTGGTTTTTATACAAGGAGATATATTGGTGATCTTGTCTTATTTGTCTGTGTATGGATGCCTAGCTTCCTCAGTTCCACTTGTTATAAAGGTTCACTTTTCCCATGCAAATTTTGCCTGCTTCTCTCAAGATTCAGATGGCTATAAATGTAAAGGCTTATGTATGTGACATCTCTACAGTAAGCTTGCTTTTGTTTTGGGTGGTGTGAATTCAGGGGTCTTCTTTTCCATCCTTTATAGAACCCTGTACTAGTATTACGGTGTTTTTGTTACTATGACTCTGTAGTCTAGTTTGAAGTTATGTCCTGGTGATTGGACTGATATTGCTGTTTTGGTTTGGAAAGAATTTGGCAGTTTGCTGCCAGTTGTGTTTCTTTGAAGACAGTTATTATAATATTAATGAGGATTGTGTTGAATATGGAAGCTACTCTTGGAAATGTGGGCATCTCACTAATATTGATTCTGTTGTATTGTGAACATAAAATGTCTTTCCATCTATTTCTGTTCTATAGATTTTATCATAGAAGCCTCTAACAACCTTGATTAAGACATGTCTGGTCATTTTATTTAATTTTTTATGAAGTTGATGAAAATGGGATAATTATTCTAACTTTCTTTTCAGTAAATTGGTTATTGGTGTTTGGTAACATTATTGATTTTTGTAGATTAGTTTTTGTATTTTAATACAGTGTTGAGAGTATAAGATCTAAGAGTTTTCTACCAGAACATCCTGGGCTTAAGTATAGGATCATGTCTTCTGGAAACAGGTAATGTGACTTCTTCCTTTCCTAGTTGTTTGTCCCTTCCTTTCCTTGCATTATTGCCTTGGATGAGCTTTCAGGCCCCAAACTGACCACAAGTGGAGTGAATGGACAGCCTTTTCTCCATCCCTAAGTTTAGAGAAAATGTCTTGATCTTTTTCCCATTCACCAAGTGTTGGGTATGAGTGTCATAGACAGCTCTTTTTAAGGAAATCATTTTTGATTTAATTTAATTTTATATATGTGTTGTATGTCTTCAGATAGCTGCATATGTAAATTAATGTGCATGGCAGACAAAATTCAACTTCTGGTGACTTCCCCCTTGCTCTCTCTTTTGTTTTATTTTTTGAGACAATGTCTCTCACCTTGGAGAGCTAGATTGGCTGGCTAATGACCTTCAAGAATCCATTTGTCTGACTTTCTCCCACTCTGTACTATGGCTACAGGTGCATGCTGCACCCCAGCTGTTTATGTGGGTGCTGGGACCTAGTACATGCTCTTATGTCTGCATGGAAGGCAGGCAGGCACTTTACTGTCTGGGCCACTTAACTGACCCTTCCCACACACTACTTTTATCACGTCTAGGTATGATCTTTGTTTTCTTAGTCTTGTTCAAGTACTTCATCATGAAGGGAAGGTGAAAATTTTCAAAGGCCTTTCTTGCCTCTATTGAAATGATTGTGTGATTTTTGCCCTTATTTTATTTCTCTGCCGATTTCTATTTGTTGATTTGTTTATGTTGAATTATCTTTGTATTCCTGAGTTAAAATGAAGCAAGTCATGATATGTGATGTATTTGGTGAGAAACTGTAAACCACCGTGCCTTATTAAAATCCGAGGTTCTACTGTATAGTGGGTGAAAATGTAGACTGAAGCCCAAGACCCTAGGTTTTGCCCTGCTTTCTCCCTTTCATCATTGTGTGGGCATGTACTCGCTTCATCATTCTGTGTCTGATACCTTGTAACAATTAAGAAGATACTTCCTAGAATTATTCTAAAGATTTAAAAAGCTAATATTTCTAAAGTACTTAGGACTTGTGACTGCTACTTAGGAATTACAATGTAAGAGATAACAAAAGTATAAATAAATATTTTCCTAGGTTAGAGACAGACAGTGATTTTTCTTCCTACATAATGGTTAGAGCTTAATGAAGAAGATATAACATAGAGAAGTAGCGGCTACTTTTATTATTTTGTAAATTTCTCTTTTATCACATACATTTATTTATTTTTTTTTGTATAAGTGCATGTTTGTGTATGCTCCATGGCATACATGTGGAGGTCAGAGGAAAACTTTGGGAAGTCACTTTTTCCCATTGACCCTGTAGGTCCCAGAGAGTCCTTGGGTCATTAGATTTGACAGTGATTTTCCTTACGAAGTTGCTGTATGACCAGTCTCAGAAGGCACTTTTAAGTACTTCAAGGTTGGGTTTTGCAGTTATCATTCTGGATATAGGCTTTCTGTTTTAAAGTAATAATTTTAGTATTATGGATCATCGGCCTTCAATGTCTAGAGCAAGATCTTTTTATGAGGCTCACCTGGATTTTATGGCAGGTCCATTTACCTGGACACGTGTGTAGCTTGCACATAAACAACACCCACATAAACACTAAGACCTCTCTCAACAGCAGGACCTGGGGGGGGGGGATGCTGGCTGCCTAGAAAATTCCCCCTACAAGGTCTTGTCACCCATGAAGGTGTGGTCAGTGATGATGCTGTATTTGCCTGGCTCTCTCTCTGAGAAGAAATCAAGGTGTGAGCCTTGAGTCATTTTAATTATATGCCAGGTGATGAACACTTTTTGTTTTTTCTGAACTTTTAATCTTTAATTATTTAGCTGTGATTAATATAGGTATGTTACTCAAATCTTACATGCTATCACTAAAACTTTGAGAGAGAACAAAGCATAATGATAAAGAAATGGAGAGGAAAGGGGGACAGAAGGGAGGCTAAGAGATGAAAAGAGGAAAGAGAGAGAATTATTTCCTAGCCTCTAGATGCTTGAAATGTGAACATCTTCAAATTCCATTTCAAAGCTGCTTTGTGACATTAAAGATATTCTAGGATCTGTAGGTAGGACTGGCTACTTATTTTCAAATTTCCTTTTATTTATTTACTTGTTTGTTTTTTTATTTGACATTTTTGTACAAGTATACAAAGAACATAGTTGTTTTCACCCCTGCATTACCATGTCTCATCCATCTCCCTTTCCTGTCCAAACCCTCATTATTTCAACAACCCCTCCTGCTTTCATATATTCCTGTGTGTATGACCTACTATTTTTGAGTTAAGAGATAATAATGAAAAAATGCAACCAATTCTACTTTGTCAGTTTTCCCTTGAGGCATTTCAAGTAGAAGTATAAATATGTATGAGCTACTTGTTTAAGAAACGGAAACCATGCTTCCAGTAGAAGACAGGATAAAGACTACAGGAAGCCATATGGAAAGACTGAGCCGAGTGGTAGCTTTCAGGCTGCCCTTTGGAAAGAAGCATGGGAGTCTGATAGTGGGGCATTTGGAATCCAATTGTTCATTGACTGTGAGCTCAGGCAAACGCTTACCTTTCAGAAGCTTCTCTGCTTCGATGTTTCATGAGAATGCAGTGTTATGTGAGCCTAAATGCAGCCATCAGGGTTAAATGTGAAAGTGCTCATGGTATACTGAACTCTGAAACCAGGCCTGGTGCAGAAGCATCAGCAGATCCAGTGGGATACAGGCACACATGCATGTGAGTATTCATAGATTCACAGTGAGGGGAAGGTCGTGCACAGGTAGTAATTGGGCAATACTTATCACTGTTTGGCTAATCAACCCTTATCCAGTAAGTTAAAATAGTAAAAAGAACTCTCAATGCTTATATTTTTCATTAAGGTCAAACTTTTAAAAATGCTAAGGATTTTGGTTGTCCTGCATTCTATTACCTATTTTTGTATTGTGAATAAGTGCCAATTTTGGTACCAGGTTGGGTGCTCTAGTCAATGAATCTCAATTGGGTGCTCTAGTCAATATCATCAATTCCACTGATATTGGGTAACTGCCTTTAGAAACAAGCTATTGAGAACAATGCTATTCTCAGAGAGGGAGTGACTGCCATGGGCACTATTCGAAGAAGTGGAGGTATGCTAAGAATTCGATCAGTACTGGTTCAACCACTGTTCCTGAGGGAAGGTCTGGGTAAGACAAGACAAACTGGTGCTTGAACTCTCAAGCTGCAGTGGCATTGTTGAGTGCCTTAAGCAGATTAATGAACAATTCGGAACTGCAGTTTATTTTTTAAATATAAAATATATTGATGGTGTGGAAATTTTTTTTTCATGTGGTCACTCAATAGACACTAAGTAACAATCTGCCTTGGGGGGACTGGAGCTACAATAAAAACTAACAAATTTCAATCTTGGTGAATGTTCTTATGACCAAAGGAACAGTAGATGTCATACAAATAATCATAAACCAAATATTTATTGATTAATTTGCAAGTTTTAAGAAAGAGCGATGTACTAGGAGGTTCTCAGCAACTCTAATTTAAAGTAGACAGCAGAGGGAGGCCGTGCTAATTTTCTGTGGCTACTCTTGCAAGAATCACTGACGTAGCAACTTTGAAACATCACAAACTTCATTTCCCAGAAGTAAGGAGCCCACTCTGCACCTCACCAAAATAAAGGCAAGATATTTGAAAGATATATCTTGAAGCTTAGAGTGCGAGCATGATTCTTTGCTTTACCAACATGGAGTTTACATGTAATTCACAACCTCCTTCTTTTGTCTGGAGTTCCAGCAAATTTCCTTGTCTCTGATTATTTTCAGTGCAACCTGCCTTCTGAGTCACATGTGTTCTTTTTCTACTTTTAGGGTTTCTGGAGTTGCACTCACTGCAACCACGTGGGATCATCTTCGCATTTTAAAACATCAGCTAATCAACCACATCATTTCACTTCTCATTGTAAGTCCCCGGGGTTGTGTAACTTGTGGAGTTTGAGAAAAAGGCTTCTCCAGGAAGATCATTTCATTGCCTAGACCGGCAATAATGAGCTTGTCTGAGTAGTAGGTGTGTGTGTGCATGCACTGCGTGTGTGTGTGTGTGTGTGTGTGTGTGTGTGTGTGTGTGTGTGTGTATTCTAAGCAGGTATCTTAGATTTTGTGAACAATTCTAAGGGCCTTTGGAAATTGTTAAATACTCAGTTTTTGTTTGTTTATTTTTGTTTTATTTGTTTATTTTGTTTTCTTGAAGGCCTTAGGAATCAGTATTGAGTTAATATTTTATCATGTGATGGGACCTAAGAATTTTCTCAGGAGAGCAATAGACTTAGTGAGGTCACTGTAGTTACCAGAAGAAGATTGTAGTTACCACAGAAGATGGTAGCATAGGCCTGAAGTGAGCAAAAGTTTCATGTTGGTAGTTCTCTGTAACCCAGATATTCTCCAGTATGTTTTACCCACAGCATCCATGTTTGCCTACGCTCCTGTGTCAATGGCTCTTGTATGTTTTCTTTATGCCATCCCTGGCATCTTTTAATACCTGACAAGGATTTACAACCTCAAAGCAACTTCCAGTCACTGGCTTTGCTCTATGTGAATGTGTATGTGTTCTTGTGGCTGGCCGGGTCATGGTGGTGGTGATTGCAGAAACACGCCATTTGAATAAGACATTCCATGTATTTTATATAAAACAGTATGCTACCTACATAAAACTCACATAGCACATCACACTTGCTTAAATCATCTCTCGTAGCAACGGTCTCTAGATTATCTCTGATACCTACGTCAGTGTAAATGGTGTGTAAACAGTTGTCACTGTTATGTATGTGTGGCACATACGTGCAAACATACATGTGTACATCTGTGTGCCTGCAGGTGACAGCCAGAGGTCAATGCCTGGCATCTTCCTAGTCTCTCTACACTGGAGTTTTTGAAATAGTCTCACATTGAACCTGTCAGTGAGCTTCAAGAGTTCCCCTGTCTGTCCCCTCTAACACTGGACTTACACATGTATTCTGGCAGCCCAGAGTTTAGCTGAGGATCCAAACCCAGATACCCCCACACATACAGAGGCAAGCACTATAGTCACTGGCCTATCTTGTCCCCTCCAAGATCCCAATATAATCTCAAGGAAACAATGACAGGATTTAAAAGTTGCATCCATTCGGTACAGATGTTAATTGTTCTTGACGGACGGCTGTATGAATTAGATGAAGGGATACCTGTAGATGCAGATGACCAGTGCATTAACTGCTTCCCTTTTGGTTACAGACTATGTTTTTGTTCTATTTCTCCTCCTGGAATGTACTTTATCTCCTTAAAATGGCTTTTGCCTTCAAATTCCAAAGCCCCCCATGACTGAGATTATACATGGACCTTAGAGTTATATCCTTGATTTTGCATTTTGGGATGTTAGAGTCTTACACTGTCTACTATACCATGATAATGAGTTCATGCCCTTAAGTTGACAGAGTTGATGCACCAGCAGGAACCCTTTGGTTCCTTATGAAGTCTGGACATTCAAGATTTTCCTGTTTTAATAAACATCTGGAATATTGCAGTGATTTATGACTATAATGTTTTGTTTTTTGTTCATGCTTTTTTGATATATCCTGAAGCATATAATTTGAATATGTAATTTCTTGATTTACTCTTTTAATCCGTAATTAATTAAGATGTTATCTCTTTCTTTCATCTGTCTCTAAATTTTCTAAGCATCTAATGTCGCATGGTGACTAGAGTAAGAAATTTAACAATCACTTCTTGAGGAAATTAAAGGGGGAACCACCAACTTGGGAGTCATGAAACCTTTTTAAGTGATATGGTATTTTTTAGTGAGGGAAATGGGGAAGTGATCATTCAGAAAGGAATTAGGAGGATTAGATGTGATTAATGTGGTATGGGCAGAATGAGGCCTCTGTCCACAGAAATGCCAAGAGTGCAATGACAAATCCTGGTTGGGTCAGAGCCTCCAGGTATGAAGCACCTCTGTGTGATGCACAGCACATTTCTCAGCAAGGGATGCCACGTCTGCTGCTCTGTATCTCACCTACATTTAAACTGCTCTCTGGTAGCTTTCTCCATTTTCCAAGGAACATTATGACAACTCACTCAAGCCCTGTTTGTTGAGTTCAGTTAGATTTTTCATTCTTCTGTCAATCAGCTTCTCCCATACAACATTGGATTGTTTTGATTTTGATTAGATATTTATAAATTACCATGCATCTTGAGCTAATAACTTTCCAAGTTTGGATAGAAGGTAACTACCAGTCTAACTACTGTACTGAATCCTTTGATCTCTGAAATCTATTTACTCAGTCACTAATTAATCTCTCAGTATGACATGATGTGCCGTAATAATATTCTGATCTGAAAAAAAAAATGTTACAGATGGGAGAGTTGGAGTTGTCATCCTGGATTTCATCACTTAAGAACAAAGGAAAGGTGCAGGGATGTCTTAGTTAACAGTAGAACACTGTGAAACTTCAACCATGGATTGTGGGTAATATAACCCACAAATAAATTGTGTTGTAATCCTTAAGACTATGAGATGGTTCCTTTTAGAAAGACAGATGGGTTGCATTGACGGATTAGACATTCCTTCTCTAAAAAAATTATCAATTGTTAAAAGAGTGCCAACAATTCTCAATTAATACAAACTTTCAGATTTTTTTTTCAGTTAAAACTCTGCAGACATAAAAGACTTCCTAGGATATTTTCAGTAAACTAAGGAAAGATGTCTGTATTTTTGCCACATTGTAATAATCCAGGTGTACTCTGTACTTATTGTTGGTCCATAAGGTAACAAATAAAATAGAGTTTGAAAATAAATAATTAATTCACTACTGAACAGTTATGTACATGGTAATTTATATTTCATTCCTGTTTTGGCTCTGGTAAAGGTTAATTGATTAAAGGCAGTGAACTTGGCAGCTTGACAGTATCTCGCTAGTCAGAGGATTATAAAAATGTCAAATGACTTAAATCAGTGGCAAGGAGAGAGAGGGAGAGAGAGAGAGAGAGAGAGAGAGAGAGAGAGAGAGAGAGAGAGAACTTGGAGATCAGAAGATGAGGAGATGAGTAAGTCTGGAGTTGAGAGGCCTTGCACAAGCTGTATCTCATGCCAAGCAAACTTACTAAGAAGTAAACCATCTTATGTATTATTTCTGGGGAAGAATGGGACAGTTAGCACAAACTATCGTATAACACAATGATGTCAGCAGGAGGATAATCAAGCAATGTTTCACAAAGAGGACAAAAGGAGTATCTTAAGAACATTATAGCTTGAGTGCAGAGTGGCCTTGGGACTGACAGTGCTAGGCTCTTAAAAACCAAGTTCTCAGGACTTAAACCTCACTTGATGCCATGGCCCCAGATTAGCCTTGCCAAATTCCTTGAGTCCCTTCATTAGGACCTCTAAGAAAGCTTTGCATGGGATTTCTCACATGCCTTCTATAGAAAGAAAGCAGACACTGTTGATATTTCATCTACTTAATGACTATATAACTATCAGTGAACTATTTAAAACTATGTGATTCATCCATGTAATAGTATCTTGGGTTTAAGAGATATCCAAACCAGTCAATGTTTAGAATTGTGGAGCCCAGTCCCAGTGGATAAATGTACAGAACATTCCCACCTTTCAAGCTCAGGGGATGGTGCAGAAGAGGGGGCAGAAATACCGTAAGGGCCAGACAAACAGGGTCTCTGCTGTGAGATATGGCACACAGTATCATCAGAAGTTACACCCATAATGTCTCACTAACATGACTGCCTAAATCTGACCTGAACAAGGACACCAATGAAAATGACCAGCAAGATGGGGACAATCCAAGAGGCCTCAACCCTACATGAAAAACTACAGGCAACTGAGTAAAGTGAGAAGAACACGAAGAGCACAGCAACTGGCTGTCCAGTGCCAAACGGTCAGCTCTGAAAACAAACATACAAGAGACGTTATATGGTCTTAATGGGTTTTAGGAATATGTATGTATGTATGTGTGTATGTATGTGTGTATGTATGTATGTATGTATGTATGTATGTGTGTGTGTGTGTGTCTATGTCTATGTATGCAGTTATATATGCATGTAATAGCAATTGATGATAAACGAGCCCATGTATTTGAAGAAGAATGGAGAGGGGTCTATGGGAGGGTTTAGACTGAAGAAAGAGAACTGAGAAATGCACTGAAAATACAATTCCAAAAATTGAAGTAAACAAAAGGAAATCTCAAGCCAACTACATGTTGCTGTCCAACTGAAATATGAATTTCTAATTAGACTGTAAATCCATTGTCTTGTCTAGTGGTCATGTTTACTAACAGTGGATTCTTGCAATCTGAATAGTGCCTTGTTCATTGCCTTTAAGAAATTACTTATTGAATTACTATTTCCTGGGGGCAAAAGTCTATTCTCTGGGTTTTTAGTAATCCTTCTATGTTCTGCCGATATAAGGAATTTTCTCTTCATTGGATTTCAATGAAAATTTTAATCTAAGATATTTACTAAACAAAACACAAGGGAGTAAAACACCCAAGACATCTATGGGAGGTCAGGGCCAGTGACTCTTCCCCACTGAACGGTTCAGCTGCTCACATATGTGCCAGCTCTTTGCTCTCCCCTCAATCTGGTAGAGAATCAAGGCTTACTGAATAAATAAGCAACTTCATCACATTTAAATTCATGAAATTTAGGTTGTTCCACAAATATGGTTTTCCCCTTAAGACATCAAAACTCTCATAGTTATTGTTTTGTAAAATAGTTTTTGGATATTACTTGGCGTTTGGACAAAGAGTGCGACTTTCTGATCACCAGAGTGTGACTCAGTCTCAGCTGGCACCAGGTACATTACAGGCTCTGCAAAGGATCATGTCTAATGCTGGATATTTGAAATCCACCCCTCAGTCTGTTTTCTTGGTTTCCTACTAGACTATCCATCTTCTTAAAATGGCACCATGAGTCAACTTTTTGCAATGTGACATTAGGCTAGTTCCACACCACAACTCAGTTTTATTTCTTCCTGTCTTCGGTTATACATTCTCTCACCCATAAAATGGCCTGACTGGAATAAGATCATTTAGACATCATGAAATCCTGCTACTGGGGATTCTGGTGTTTGAAACATGATCAATATCTACTCAGGAAAACAGTGCTTCATAAGACAGTATTTTCTAACCAAAAGACACAACTATTTTAAGTTTGTTATTTCACTTACAGCAATCCATGTATTAATTACTAATGAGATAGTTTTAGACTCTAATCATTTAAGAAATATTCTTTATAGAAGGTGTGTGTATCAATTTTATTTGGCATTCTCTAAATTTATGTTTGGGAATTAATTAAAGAATTTTTTTTATTTCAGAGATTAAGATAATTTCTTTTCTTTTGTCATTTAAAATCTAGCTAAAGACATTTCTATAACAATACAAAGCAAAACAAAACCAAACAAAAATACCAAAACAAACAACACCCCTTGCTTTAAACCATAGCTCAAAAGAATTTGAAAGAGCCTCACACTTCCAATTGTCCTGTAATAAACAACATGAGCCCACAAGAAGAGTGGGAATACTGTTCTTCATGAAAGAAAACCTGATATAGTTACAGTGACATCTACACCACATTAGCTGTCTATGTTGGCTTGGATGCTGTGTAATTATAAACCACGTTAGATGATATTTTATTTATTTATTTATTTATTTATTTATTTATTTATTTATTTATTTATTTACCGAATGGAGATGGAGTGTAGGAGAGGGAAAGTAAGGGGTAGAGGGGAAAAAAGGCAGGGGATATAAAAGAAGTTTTAGAACACAAGATGGGACCAAAAGGGCAAGGCTTGGTAACCTGTGCATCACCTTCTGTGTCTAAGAGCCGCTGGCTGCAAACACATGAAATGTCAGCCCTGTCTGACTAGTAAGAAAAAAAGTCCACTTATTTCAGAAGTTGGAAGGGTCCTTTAGCAATGTGTTAGAGGTAGAGGGAACCCCCCATGACTTCAGTGAATGGACAGGCTACTTGGTGAAGTACTGAGAGGCTATTCACTGCAGTGGGATTTATTGTCTTGTGTTTTAAATAGTTGCTAACACCCCACTTCTCCCTCTAAGCCAGATCTCGCATAAACAATAATTATTTACTGCTTAGTCTAATCCACACTGGCACCTCTGTCTCACAGTGGGATATTAATCAACTTAATTATTCCTCAAGGTTGTAGGTATAAAGGATGATGAACAATCTGAAAAATGTGTCTGGAATTAAGGGTGTGATGCTGGTAGCACAGGAATGGCCAGAAAGCACAGGAAGTGCATAGGATATATTGAGCCTTTCCTTCTTTAAATCACCCAGTGTGTATGCACAGCACACAGCATTACTGGTGCATTATCTGATAGTACAAAGGCTTTAAAAAATATATATATATATATATGTCAAATATATTTTAAATATATAAATATATTTAAATATATAAAAATAAATAGATTATGCATATATTTCTACAAATAATTTTTAAAAATCACAACATAGCTCTCCAAAGGGAACTTTTAATCAAATTCTTACCTTATGGACAGTTATATATATTTTTTCACTATTTATAGATAAGAATATTTCTATATAGGAAATATGCCTAGGAAACATTGAAATATAAAGTAACCAGTAATCTAACACATTTGTGATTGATTGTATGTTGCAAATTTAAGAACTACTTTAAATTAACATACAGTTATAATTCAAGCAGCAACCAATGAATCTGGCTTTGGTTTCATTGAAAATTACTTTTAAAGTGTGGTCTTTTGATTTCTCAGAATTTAATAAACTCTATGTTTATGAAGGCCAGAAGTCAGTGTTAGCAGTACAGCTAAACCTAGAAAGTGAATATTGTAATCAATCCGCAAATTAACTTCAGACTACTTACAAATTTTGTTTTGCATATATATATATATACATATATATATATGTGAATTGATTTGAAGCAATATAGATTACTTAAACGTGAATGTTAATGGATTTTTTGAACTCTAAAACTTGCTGAATTCTATAATATAGATGTACATACTCATGTGGAAATATACATGTACGTGTATCACATGCTTGTGTAGCCAATACTCTCTGACTCTCTGAGAAACAGAACAGTTCTGACTTGTACTAAAGTATCTCATTGACATGTATTTGGAAGTACAATGACTCTGATGACAAAGATTACACAGCTGAATTATTCAGGATTACCCCTTATATTCTATTGACAAACATCAGCAGATATTGGCACAGTAATTCAGAGCTTACAATGTAATTTTATATTATACTTTAATAAAATAAACTTACCACAAACCTCTATGGATGGATGGGCAGAATAAAGGAAGTAAGTGTCTTCTTTTGCACCAGATAGGAACACACAGAGACAGATGCACAGTTGGACAGTGTGTGGAAAATGAGAGACCTTGGAACACTCAGCCCTAAAAGGGATGTCTCCATCCTAAAAGCAAGAAACCTGAAGTCGTTTGGTATTTGAGTCTCTTAAATAACTGTATCCAATAGTCATTCCCCAGACATAGAGATACTTTTCCTAATAGGGGATATAGGAGGTAAAAAAAATTTTTATGTCCAAATAAATCTGTTATTTTTAAGCCTTGAAACATAGGCATGAAATAAGAAAGCATAAGTTTTTGTAAATTTCTTTATTCTAATATTAAGGGAAATATAAAGAAAAAGTCTTCCAATAAAAAAATAAAGCTTGAACCCAATATTTGTTGTGTAAGACACTTAAGCTATTTTTTTTGTTAAATTGCAAGAATTTCTATAAATTCTTGTAATAAAATTGCTTATTTCAATAGTCTACCAGAAAGCTTTAGTAATCAAAACAGGGTGATTATGATTATGGAATTTCCAAAGACACATAAAGGGCTGTGGCTATAGCTCAGTATTATTGTGTCTTCCTAGCATGCACAGGCCTTGGGGTTAATTGTAGTGCATGTGCGCACACACAAACACACACACACACACACACACACACACACACACACACACAGAGAGAGAGAGAGAGAGAGAGACAGAGAGACAGAGAGACAGAGACACAGAGACACAGAGACAGAGAAACAAAGACCTAGCACACACACACACAGCTAGCTATCTAGCTAGATAGACAGAGACCTAGCACACATAGATAGATAGATAGATAGATAGATAGATAGATAGATAGATAGATAGATAGATAGATACAGAGACCTAGTACACAC
>JANHMN010000013.1:18215707-18245738 GCA_030674055.1 Rhabdomys pumilio
TAGATAGATACAGAGACCTAGTACACACACAGATAGAGGTAGAGATAGAGATAGAGATAGAGATAGAGATAGAGATAGAGATAGAGATGATAGAGATAGAGATAGAGATAGATAGATAGATAGATAGATAGATAGAGACAGACAGACAGACAGACAGACAGACAGAGACAGAGAGATATAAAGACACACAGAAGGAGACAGAGTCATGGTCAATTGATTTTGATCAAGATGCCAAATATTCACAACTGGAAAAATAGTTTCTTTGATAAATATTGCTAAGAAAGCTAGGCATCTTGTAAATGAAAAAAGTAAAATTAAACTTTCATCTTAGAGTATTTACAAAATCATCAGAGAATAGATGGAAGACTTAAAAGTACTATCTAGAACTATAAAATAACTAGAGGAAATTTAATATACAAAGGATGATCAATGGCATTAATTTTTCAGGATATTGACTTTATCTTTAGTAATTATAGTATAATCTTTTTCAGGTGGCACAGAATCTCATCAGTAGCTAGTCTCTCTGGGAAGTCTTCCTGCCTTGTTTCTTAGCCTCTGTGCTAACAACAGTAATTGCAGCCATTGTAACAACAGCAATATCGTGTCCTTCGTATATAATGGAGAAACAGTAACGTTCCCCAAACTATTCAACTTTCTCCAAACCATGGGACACCTTCATCTACTACTGCAACAACCTAATCTATGGGTTCTAAACATACAGTATCCGTGCTTGTAATATCAACCTCAGTTCAACCTTCAACCACAGCAGCTAACACTATTGTCTCCTCTCAATCCTGCAGTACCACAGCACTCGTCCCCTCAATAGGACTGACTTTTGATTTAGCTTTTTTGACTGAACCCACAACTGTATTGGGCAGCACCACACCCTCCCCTCAACCCTCCACTACAGCAGCAATAACCCCTTCAACAGAAACAAGCCCTGCAAGTACAGGAACATCCACTGAACCAGCAGCAACAGTGACTGCCACTACTCAATGCTCGACACCTCCCACTACAACAATTAGCCACTTCAGCTCACTGAAAACTGCCAACTAAAGAAGGCACTGTCAGGGAAACTACAACTTCAACAACTATTAGTAATGTCTCTGTTGAATCTCCCTTTACTCTAGCAGTCATCTCTTTAACTGAACACATTTTGTAATGAATGGCAACCCATCCACGGAGGCTACAGTGCCACTGGCCACCACTGTGGCTTTTACTGTACTCAGCACTCCAGTTAAGACTGTTCGCCTCACCTGAAAAACTGGCTACTTTGTAAGTTCTTCCACTGAGGCTGTGCTCGTGTTGAGCATCACCCCTGCTTCCGCTCAGTGTTCCACTGCAATGGGGACCATTCACCGTTTGGATGGAACCAAGTACTGTATTGCTAGCTAAACTCACAGCCACACTGCTTACTGCTATCCTTTCCTTTCAACCCTACACAACAAAAGAAGCGACTGTTGCAACTGAACAGAATTCGGATACCTCAGATACTTTCACTGAACCTACATCATCCACGCTTATGTCTCTACTTCATATTTCACTGCCATGAAAGCCAGAACTTCAACTAAATTGATTTCCAAAGTGAGTTCGAGCATATCAACTGAGGCTATAACTATATTGGCCACTATGACTATCTTCCCTGAATTTGCTGAATAGAGGTCAGTACTTTAGATTAAGCTGCATCCATATGACCTACCACATCTGTCTCCACTGAACCTATCAGTACAATAGCAGCTACTGCCTTTACTGAATCAACTATTGATGCAAGTAGTGCTATTGAACCTACTGCTTATAAGCCTGTATCTCTGTTTCCTATCCCTCTTCTGTTACAAAGGGAGCCTTTCCTTCAACTGAGCTGACTAGATTACTGCCATTAACAGCACTTGCAATGAAATCACAGCCATAATAGTCACTTCTACCACTTCTAATGAGCCTATCATGACAACATCAGTTATTACTTCATCATAAATGGCCATTTTGCTGTAGCTGTTTGATCTCCTGAGGCTATAACACAATGTATCATACTATGGATTCTATTGAACCCACAGCTGCAATACTGTCCCTGCTTAAGTCAACTGAACAACAACTGACATGCAACACTTCTATTGGGGCAGCAACAACAACAGTCACCACTACGATATCCTTAATTCACTGGTATAATCACTATCACTGTGTCAAGAGAACTACCGAACAACCACTGCCAGGATCTCCATTTAGTTTGCCAGTACAATAGACATTACTAGTTGTTAAATTTGTCAAAGCAAAAACCGACACCATTTAAACTACAATTTAAAACTGGCCTATGTCTACAACTATTTGGATTATTGCTTCAACAGAGGCAGTTGTTACAACAGAGACAGTCCTTGAATTAAGCCATAAACCACACAGCAACTTGTGGTAGTACATGCTTCATGTTTAGCTGAGGATGTAGGCACAGTTCTGTCACCTGAATGAATTAATCACCACAGCAGCAGCTACTACTTTAAGTGAACTTAGTGACTCCACAACTGATGGTAGACCTTCATCTAAAGCTGCCGTCACACCTGGGAGTAGGATATTTTAGTCCAAATCTACCACTATACATCTAAACTGTGTTCCTTCAATAAGCTTGCATTGTCTCTTTAATAACTACAATTGTCTCTTCAATTATATTTTCAGTCATATCTATTACTACCAAATTCATATTAACTAGTCCATGAGTATCATAATTTCATTAAACCAATTCAAGTAAGATGACAGTAAGAACTCAACTCATCAGTATCCATTTGTACTGCAGCTGACAATATATAGGTATAAGTCATTTAACATCATAAGTCATTTAACATCAACTCTGTTATGGCTTGAAGATGAATACCCCTTCCCCCATAGGCTCATGTGTTGAGAACTTGACCCCTAGTTGGTAGTGTTATTTTCATGGCTACTGAAAGTTTAGGAGGTGACAGATGGCTGGAGGATGTAGTTTCTAGGAGCATGTTCTTGGGCAGCCCTGTCTTGTTTCATGTTTCCTAGTTTAATTAAATAGTTTTTTCATTGCAGACCATAAGATATTCTGCTCAGGTACATGGGATCAAGAGATCAGGGAATAAACCCCTTGAAACTGTGAGCACATATAAATGTTTCCTCCTTTAAACTGTTCTCTCTATCATCTTGGTCATAGCTGAAAGAAAACTAAAGTAATACAAATTTAAATACAAAGTAGTTATATATCTAGTAAATCTAGACATTTTATCATCTTTGCAAAATCTGGAGACACTATCACATTATCTTCAAATGGATTTATATCCCACTGTAATGGCTGTCTCTACCTTAGTGCCTGAATCGATTCTTCCCCCCCCCCATACACATAACTGTTATTTTTTGCCTCTATTTACAGCTCTCACCTAAAATAAAACTAGCACATCATACCAATAACTGATTTTATAATGAAACCACACAAAGCAGCAGCAGCAGTTATAACTCTATAAATATCATTACCTGATAAGAAAAAGTACAATTATTTCTGTGAAGTTAATCAATACCACTTGTGGCGGCTAACATTGATTGTCATAAATTGATACTTATGAGGACTTGTCTGGGTTAAGGCTGACCTCTAACAATGTTTGTGAGAAATTGTCTGGGTGATGTGAATTGGTATAGGAGTTTGGTTATGAGTGGAACTGTTCCCTGGGCAGGAGATCCTGGAAAGTATAAAACAGAGAATGTAAGCTGAGCACTCATGCAGGCATTGACCTTTTTCTAACTGTGCATGAAATGTGAAGAGATGCTTCATGCTCCTGCTACTATGTTGCTGTTATCACTATGGATTATACCTTTGAACCACACCAAGAATAGAACATGCTATTGGAACTTTATAATAGGAACTTTGCAGCCACTCATCCGGTACTATCACTACAAAGATGGTTCTGAGGAACTATTATACCTACTGAGTAGATTGCAAGAGCAGATTATTAGCAGACACCAAATTATTCACTATCTCAATTGAATATGCAAACACTGTAACTTCAATAGATGTTGCATTCAAAGCCATATTTGACTTTTCCATAAACTGGAAGCTACTGATATTTCTGGTATGTATAGTCAATTGTGCCACATATCTCTCTTGACATAAATGACAACCTTTCCTACTGCCACTATAATCAAGTGTGATGGCTGTTCTTGGTTGTCAACTTGACTACATATATACCTACAAATTAAGTCCTAATGGCTATTAGCCTTATTTCCACACAGGAGACTGCATCTAGAAACATGGGTGAGTTTATGGCTGGTATCACTTCTAAAATAGGATATGCCTAATGGCGTGTTCAACTATCCCCCAGTAATGATTTATTGTATTCATAAATTGTATTGAGATTAAAACATAGAGCTTAAAGATATGAAAATGAATTATGAAGTTTTCTCATTTGTTTAAAAATTTAAGTTACTTATTTAAAAATTACTTATGTAATTACTTAAAAACATAGATAATGAGTAAATAGCATTTATTCATATATAGTAAATGCAATGTATTTCTTTTTACTTGAAGCCTGTCAGATAAAATCAGTGCCTTCTAATATGAATAAAGTCCTATTCTCAACTTTTGGTATTTAACACCTAGATTTTCTATGTACCTACAGTAGGGAATTCTGTGTGGTACAAGAATATTAAAAACTTATGTCTCAGCATACTTTTACTTGTTTAGATCATGTATGGTTATCTCTATCAATTTATTTAAGTTGCTCTACTAATTAATATTTACATGTGATATATTACTCATTTCAGTTAAAATTAGAAAATAATGCAGAAAATCATGAAAACAACACAGGATTACCTTTTTGGATACTTTTATTCAGTACTTTTGGCAAGTGACATATTTAGTTAACAAATTTATTTCATACCACCAGGAAGTCAATGAATCCATGTTATTAAGAATGAGCTAGAATACAGTAGAGCTGACCCTGGTGGTGGAATGTAGGTGAGTCAGCTCACGGGTAGGCAAGTGTGGGAAAGCTGCCCTTGGTCCTCACTGGCTGCTGCATTTGAGAAAGCAGATATTGTACATCACCTGGGACACACTGTAGAGCTTGCCCTGGTGGCAAAGGTGCAGATGAGCCTGCACTTAGGAAATAAGAGCAGGAGAGCTGATACTACCCCATTGCCAGCTGAGTTTTGGATGAGTTAGCTGGGGCAGTGATGAAAAGTTTACTCTGATGGTATGGGCACATGAGAGCTAGTAGGCTAACCAACTCAGCTACTTCCCAGGCCAAGATGTGGATGGTGGGAGCCAAATTCAAATCCACCTATAATCTGTTGGACCATGTGAAAAAAATTGGTCCTTAAAAGAAAAAAAGAGCTACAGGATCTTCAGGACACAGGTCACCGTCAGGATATCCAAGAGCAATCCCCATGAGGATTCATCATAGTGTAGCAGAAGCCAGAGGCCTTGAATCAGACCAACGATTCATTGAAACGAACATTTGCAAGTAAAGCTGTGTGGAGAAAAGGGTATACTGTGTGATACACTGTGACAAATGACAGCTTCTATGAAAAATTATTCTTATTTTCTTTGGGTAGGGTAGGTTGCGAGGGAGGAGAGGAGCTATCAATGGATGGGGAGATGAGTGGGGTTGGGATGCAGGATGTGAAATTCACGAAGAACAAGCTAAAAGTTTTAAAGGAAGCTTTGAGGGCTGGAGGGATGATGCCTCTTAGAGAGGATTTGAATTTGGTTCCCACCATCCACATCTGGTAGTTTATCACCACTTGTAAGTAACTCTGGTTCCAAGAGATCTAATGTTCTCTTCCTTACAGAACAGGACATGTGGAGTTCATCTTGGCCATGTAAGGGACAGAATGACATGGTTGCCACTCCTGAAACAGAGTCATCAGGGTGTGGGCCTCCATGGTGTCCATAGTTGCTGTAGGCATAAAGCTTGTTTATATATTTTACTTTATATTTCTCCTTTGGGAAAATGCCCTCTCTGCCAAGGTTAATGACTCCATGACAGTCAGAGGCAGCATGAGTACAGAAGGCAAGGGTGTGTCTCAGCAAAATGGAAGTTGGTGACCTCAGTCTAGCCCTTAAGGCTGTGGGCAAAGAACTCTGAAAACATGAGTTAAAAATACATAATTTCTCAGCTATGCAAAATATAAGCCTTTTACTCTGAGGTAGCATATGTCTCTGTCTGAGGTAGCATACATCTCTGTCATGGAGGTGTGTTTCCTTTGTGCAGAAAAATGCATGGCCCTGTTCACATATCCAGTCTGTTAGCTTATTTTTTTTTTTTATCGGGGAATTGAGTCCATTAATGTTGAGAGATATTAAAGACCAATGGTTATTTGTTCTGTTATTTTTTGTTGTTAGAGGTGGTATTATGTTTGTGCGGTTCTTTTCTTTTGGGTTTGTTGTGAGATGATTAATTTCTTGGATTGTCTTGGGTGTAGTTTCTCTCTTTGTGTTGGAGTTTTCCTTCTATATCCTCTGTAGGGATGGCTCAGTGGAAAGATGTTTTTTAAATTTGATTTTGTCATGGAATATCTTGGTTTCTCCATCTATTGTGATTGAGGGTTTTGCTGGGTATAGTAGCCTGGACTGGCATTTGTGTTCTCTTAGGGTCTACATGATATATGTCCAAGATCTTCTGGCTTTTAGAGTCCCTGTTGAGAAGTCTGGTGTAATTCGGATAGGTCTGCTTTTATATCTTACTTGACCTTTTTTCTTTACCTCTTTTAATATTCTTTCTTTGTTCTGTGTATTTAGTGTTTTGATTATTATGTGACAGGAGGAATTTCTTTTTTTGGTCCAATCTATATGGTTTTCTGGAGGTTTCTTGTACATTTATGGTCACCTCTTTCTTAGATTAGGGAAATTTTCTTCTATGATTTTGTTGAGGATGTTTTCTGGCTCTTTGAATTAGACCTCTTCACTTTCTTCTATTCCTATTATTCTTAGGCTTGGTTTTTTCATTGCGTCCTGAATTTCCTGAATATTTTGGGTTAAAAGATTTTTGAGCTTTGTATTTCCTTCGACTGTTGTGTCAATATCCTCTATAGCATCTTCTACACTTGAGATTTTTTTCTTGTATCTCTTGCATTCTCTTGGTGATGCTTGCATTTGTAACTCCTGATCTCTTTTCTAGGTTTTCCATCTTCAGGGTTGCCTCTCTTTCTGATTTATTTAATATTTCCATTTCCAGTTTTAGATCCTGGATGGTTTTGTTCAATTTTTTCACCTGTTTGATTGTGTTTTCCTGTATTTTTTTTTTTAAAGAATTTATGTCTTTCCTCTTGAAGGGTTTCTATCTGTTTACCCATGATCTCCTGTATTTTTTAAAGGGAGTTATTTATGTCTTTCTTAAGGTCTTCTATAACCTTCATGAGATGAAATTTTCAGTTAGAATCTAGAAAAATACCCCTTTCAGATATGTTATTGTATCTAGGATTTACTGTGGTTTAAGAACTGGGTTTTGATGGCACCAAGTGGCATTGATTATATTGCTTATGTTCTTGCACTTACCTCTCACCACCTGGTTAACTTTGGTATTAACTGGCCTTGCTATCTCTGACTGGAGCCTGTCCCTCCTGTAAGCCTGGTCATGACAGACCTCCTGGGAGTCAAGCTGTCTCTGGGTGTGGGAAGGGTGTGGGGATGAAACATCCCATTTGCCCTCATGAGCAGTTGTGAACCTGAAGGAAGATGTGTTTCTGGAAAAGCAGATAGGTCCTGCATCTGCAGGGTCCTGTAGGGGTCCCAGTTTGACCGGAGACTGAGGTTGCAGTGTATGTCTCACCTGTGAGGCTGGTTACAACAGACTTCCTGGGAGTCAAGCTGTCTCTTGGTGTAGGAGGGTGTCTGGAGCATCTGATCTGTCCCAGGCAGAGTTGGTAGCCAGAAGGCACTACCAGTATTTTCTGTACAGAATATAATCGAATTCCTCCTGTCACATAATAATCAAAACCAGGCAGAAGAAGGTGTTCATGGTGTTTTGTCCTGCAATCTTTGTACACCAAGGTAACCTAGATATGTTCTATTTCTTATTGAATAATGTAATAATACCATTGTAAGAAAAGTTCTTGAAGAAAATGAAAATTCTATTGATCTTAGGAGAATATATATACTCCATTATTTTATAAATGAATCTGGCAGTAATTCAATCAATTAGGCACTTGGACAATTCCAGTTATTATACAAGCATAAGAAAGTGTTCAATTGAAGGCTAGTGAAATAAGGCATGATGCACTTAAATGCTTATGAAATTTTATCTATAGTGTGACTATGGTGCTCTGGGGCCAAATTAATTAGTATCTCTGTGGCATAATATGATGGTGTGTCTGGAATGGTATGGTTCAGCCATTACAGCAGTCTATGGCACTGCAGTATTTCTCTGTCTTTTGAGGTACAGGTTTTTCCAGCTGGATGCCCTGATATCTCAGGCCATGTTCTTTTCTTTATCACCAGATTGCTTAACCACTCACATACATTCAAACAGAAGAAAAAGGCGAAAGAAAGGAAGGACTCTCTAAGTCATGCAGTACCTTCTCTGGTGGCATGGAGTAACATTTAGCTTCATGACAATAGCTGGATACATAGACTTAGGCCAATGAGGACTCTGACCTTGATGGACAATGTATCCATCTAAAAACATCTCAGAGTGTTCTATGAGACTGGAGAGGATGCTTGGGGATTACTAGCAATGTGTCATGTATACAGCTAGTCTGAAGGAAAAACCCACTATGCTGTCGTTTCTTAGGCAATGTCATATTAGACATGCTTCAATAGGATTTCATGTATTTAGTGTTTTGTGTCATGTTTAATATACTCATAGTGCTAATGGCTCACAGGCTTCAGATATATTTCTTGGGATATATTGTGTTATACTGCTTTTTGAAAGAACAAATCACTAGAGAGTTTGCTTCATTACCTTCCACATGACTTCCTGGCCTATGTGATCCAGAGGTTGGGTCAATGTCACTCTGCTGTGGTCGAGTCTGGTTAGAACTACTAAGCTAAAAATAGTGAATACAGTATATTTTTATAATTTCCTCCTCTTCCCTTAACTCTCCCCAGACGCTCCCTCTCACCCATACTACTTTTAATGTCTCTGTATTGTAAAAACAAAACAAAAACAAACAAACAAAACATCCTGCCCCAAACATAGGGGTCAATTTGTGTTGACCACCAACTCCCAAGCATGAGGCTTGCCCTGATGTGAATGACTCAAAAGACAAATGAATAGATTTTGAACAAATGGAGACTATCTTTGTAAGACTTTTAAAAAGGCAAAACTATGCATGCACATATTTCTATTTAACAGTGTAACAGGGTTTGGTCACAGTCTCTAGTATATATAGAGTTTCACATAAAAATATGCCCTATAACTTGAAAAATATATAGCTTACTTCAAAACTTACAGTTTTAGAGGCTTAGTCCATTATCACCATAGTGGGGTACATGGTGACACACAGGGAGGCATGGTGCTGTAGTGGTAGCTGAGAGCTACATTCTAATCCACAAGGAGAGAGAGAGGGAGCAAAGGAGAGAAAGATGGAGAGAGACAGGCAGAGAGAAAGAAAGAGAGAGAGAGAGAGAGAGAGAGAGAGAGAGAGAGAGAGAGGAAACTGGGCATCGCATGTGCTTTTGAAATCTCAAAGCCCACCACCTGTGACACAGTTCTTCTAATAAGACTACACCTCCTGATCCTTTCAAAGATTTCCATTTTCTGGTGACTACGCATTCAAATGTATGAGCATGAGGGGGTTCATTTCATTAAAATTAACACACAAAGCATCTATGGACTGTGCATTCTAAAATGTAAACAGAATGTATTGGTGAATTATGATGTTGTTTGGAGGTAGAGACTGTTTCTCTAAAGAGTGGTGATGGGAGGCACATTTGACTACACAACCAACAGAGATGAGGCACTTCTTACCACCTTGTCTTCAAATTCATCAGCATTGTGTTTCTTAAAGCCATAGTTGGATTATAGTTCTTCTGACTACTGGCAAATTTGAACTTGTCCCTGTGTAAGAGTCTAGTCATATGTTCCTTGTTTTGAAAACTGATGTAATAATGTGAACCCTGTCATAGTATCATTTTTGTTTTGAAAGTAGGTTTTTCTCAGATACAGTACAAGCCAGCCCCATTTCCCCCCTCCCTCTACTTCTCCTAGATTCCCCACCTCCCCTCTCCCCATGGTTTTAAAAAAAAGCACATTATATACCTCTCTTTACATAGCCTTCCAGATATAGTAGAGGATATTGTCTTGTTGATGCAGAAGCACGAAAGCGATGAGGCCAAGGTTCTGATGTGAGGAGCCATCATTGCTAGAACTTTTCACATGGAATTGTTAGCCCCAGACATGTGGCTTTCATGGCTGCAGAGGCAAGATGCTCATCTTTATCAGACACCATGTGCTTGCAGAGTGGGGACGGACTCACATTTCCCCTTTCCCCATCTGTCTGTACATCCATCCATCCATCCATCCATCCATCCATCCATCCATCCATCCATCCAGTCTACTTCTAGGGACCATGGCATTGGGAACACCTTGGTGAAAATGAAACTTTGAACATGTCTTTTTCTCCTAATACCTGTAGTAGCAAGGGTGAAGTTTCAGCAAAACACTGTGTGTGCGAGCCACTAACATAAACTCTCATTTTACACACACACACACACACACACACACACACACACACACACACACATATGTTATCTATTGTGTCTTATGGGAACCATAGAATTCTGCTGAAATCATGAAGCTATGATGTCTCAATAATATACATCAAATCTTTGGACTTGCTTGAACAGGGACATGTACTGAGCAAAGTTCTCCTGGGCTGTTGAGAAATAATTTAGACTGTGGCAGTGTTATAGAAGCACATAAGCCATTTCTCTTTTGACAGCTTTCTTGGGTTTGAAAATGACTATGACTTTCACTTTAGACAAAAGAAAGTCTTTTCAACATATGACACTTTCTCCAATTATTTGCTAAATTCTGTATCCACTTTGATTAAATAATTGTTTTTTTTTTTCAGAGCTGGATCACTGATAGCATTTGTAGAGTAATTACTTTTTTTTTTTTACCTTCCTCCCAGGAAAGAGATTGACTATGAACATTTTGATAAGGAACAGGAGATGAGAGTAATAGAGAGAATAAAGGTATGTTGTACATGTTGTTTGATAATTGTTTTTAAACATGAAAAGCTTAAAAGCATTGATTACCAAGTGGTCCTTGTCAAAAACCTAACCAGAACAAAGGACTTTTGGATTGTGCCACATTTGTACTGACAGAAAAGGCAGCTAAAGTATTTATCATAAAGCGCAGCAGAGTTGACATCAGTTTATTTATAATTGAACACTTGGGAATTAGCATAATGTATACAATATATTTCAGTAAATAGCATTTATAGTGAAACTTTTCTAAGTTTAGTAAACATTACCTTGATTGTCACATTCCTCTGGAAATATATTTTCATGAGTCTGAGATAAATGTCTTAACCTGAGATAGGCTCAAAATGGTTTCTAGAGGTATTTTATTTGTTGTGTTTGAGTGTTTTTTTCTTCATATATGTATGCACACCACATGCATGCTTGGTTCTTGCAGAGGTCAGAGAGATGACCAGATCCCTTGGAACTGGAGTTTCAGGTGGATGTGAACCATGATGTGGATACTGGGAACTGAGTTCAGGTCCTTTGCAAGAGAAGCAGGAGATTTTGACCAGTAGGCCATTTCTATAGCCCCTGAGATTATCCCAAATCAAAATGAAGTATCATCTAAATTTCTGTTTAACGACTCCCAACCTCAGATCCACCTCAGATTCACTGCCAGGCTGGGGGTAGAACCCTCCACTAACACACATTTTTTAATCTTGGGAATTCAGTATTGCTTTAGTTTTTCAATGAGCTTATGTTTGCTATCTACAGGATGTCTTTTTCCATCTTTCATGCACTTGACAATGTGAGAAGAATTTAAACTGAAAGACAGGAGACACGACCTATAGGATTTCAGTACTTGGGTAGTGTTTCTTGCCTTTCGGCTTCCTTATTTCAAATTCATTTTCAGTGGTCCTGGTTAGCTTGAGTTTCTTTTTCTCTGCTTTTGATGGATAGTGTGTCCATAAAATTCATCAATCTGAAACATTCACATACATACACATGTCACACATAATGATAGAGGAAAATTCCGGCACTTCAAAGATCCTATAGACTCTCTTTTATATCAACTCCCCCAACCACATTCCTTATGACTTATGTTACTGTCTGAATGCTTTTACTTAACCCCAGCTTCATATTGCAATCATACACATATCCATCTACCGGACAGTTAAGTGAGCACGAAGAATGCTATTGTCCATAACAATAACTCATTTTAAAATTTGGTGTTCCTGCACATTATTTAATTATATGATGTATCCTAGTGTATGAGCATATCAAAACTTCCTCATGCATAGCTGGCTTTTGGATCTTATCTAGTTATGTACAGGACAAGTCCGTATAGGTAGTTGTATGAATATCTATTTTTAACGTGCGAACACAACTTCTTGGGAATATGAGTGAAGTTGGTAAGCAGCAAGATAGTCAAATATATGCAGCATCAACAGAGCTGTCAGGTAACCTTCTGAGGCAGGGACCATTTCTCACTCCCACCGGCAACATCTGAGAGTCCTGTTTGCCATCACCAGCACTTGAGTCTTTTAATTTCAACCTGTCAGGAGGTAATGCTGACCTGACAAGTTTGATGTACATCGAGATGATGAATAACAATGATGTAATCATTTTCTGAAAAGAACAAACCTAATTTGCTTGGCCTGTTTCATTTCCATGGCATTAGTTTGGATTACTTACACAAATTTGTTTGAAAACTTTAAAACCTTTTATTGGCATTGCTGCCAAAAGTCTTTCAAATGTGCGCTAGTTTTAGGTAGGTTACTTAAGACTTGCTTAATATTTGATTCTAATGAGTAGCTTTTTCTTTCTCAGTTCTTAACAATTGTCATGATTAAAAGAAGATATTTCTACAATGAATAAAAGTTTTTTTTTCCTGAGATAAGAGAGGAGGTTTGAAAGTACTTTACATGCTTTAAATTCTTTAACTATAGGTTTAAATTATCAAACCCATCAACTCCTGAAAACATTAGATTTAAATATTGTTCTGCAATAGAAAAGAAACTAGGCAAATGTAGTAGCTGTTGCTTGTTTATTTAGCATTGTTACTTTTCATTTAGAAGACAGAGTTGTATTCAAGGAAATGTCCCCTGGCGATATTTGTTTTGATCTGTGCTGGGGAGGAAGAAGAGGGAGGTTGTAGCTCTCAGATTGGAAAGTTAGAGCAATTACAGGCTGTATGGTCAGGCAGTCCATGGATGCTATAGAAGTAGGACCAAATGGAACCTTAGTTACTTTTGAGCTCTACAAGAGACAAGGCTTGGGCTCTAGAGGAATGGAATCTGAAGGATAACGGTAAAGAAGAAGAGAATATTAAGTAACCACTCTTGATCGCTGAGTGAGCAGCTGAGCGGGAAGCCTCAGTCCCAGCTTCTGAACATGCTTAAGGAATACTTCTGACTTAAGGTGGGCCTTCTGTCAGAAGTGATGTTTATTGCTTCATTTATCCCGTTTGCTGCATTCTCCTTAACTTTCTATTAGTTAAGTGGAATATGACTAAAGTCCATGCTATCTAGGGCATGAATTAAAGGGAAAAATAACCCAAAATGGAATATCTTACTGACAGCTCAAGGATGGAAGAAAAACATGAGAAATACATATAGACACATTGGGAAACAGCTGGTGAGCGCAACTCCATTTTAACAGTGTGGCCCTGACTTCTAGTTCGAAGAGAAAACTACAGTTCTCCTATAACATCTGAGAAATAATGCGTATGCAGTTTGTCCCCATAGAGTATACTTATGAGTGTTGATAGGCAATGTCTTTTTAAAAATTATTTATTTTTTACTATTATATAATATATGTGTTTGTGTGGGTATGTGTGTTTAATTATTTTTTTACTTATTTACTTTCCATCCCACTCACTGTTCCATAATCCTTGCCCCCATTCCCCCTCCATGAAAATCAAAACAACTCTGAGGTTCCATCCTACACCCATCAGAATCGTTAAGGTAAAAAACGCAAGAGATAGCACATGCTGGTGAAGGTGTGGAGCAAGGGAACACTTGTCCACTGCTGACGGGAGTGCAAACTTGGACAACCACTTTGGAAATCAATTTGGTGTCTTCTCAGAAAACTGGGAATAGTTCTACCTCAAGACCCAGCTATACCACTTCTGGAAATATACCCAAAAGATGATCTACCTGCCCACAAAGACACTTGCTCAACTATCTTCATAGCACCTTTATTTATAAGAGACAGAAACTGGAAACAGTCTAGATGTCCCTCAAAAGAAGAATGGATAAAGAAAATGTGGCACATCTACACAATGCAATACGACTCAGCTATTAAAACCCAAGACATCATGAATTTTGCAGGCAAATGGATGGAACTTGAGAATATTATCCTGCGTGAGGTAACCCAGTCCGAAAAGAACATGCATGGTATCTACTCACTTTTAAGTGATATTAGCCATAAGATACCCATGCAATACTCCATAGACCCAAAGTAGCTGAACAAGAAGGAAGGCACAATTGAGGATGCTTTAATCTCACATAGAAGGGGGAATGAAACAGTTAGAAGAGGCAGATGGAGGGAGAAAACTGGGTGAGAGAGGGGGTGAGGAGAAGAATGAAGGGGATCAGGATCAGGTGTGGGGAGGGACAGGAGAGAAGGTCAGATGGCCACGAGAATGCATGGGAATCTTCAACTGACAGGGCTGAGGAGGTCAGGGACATCTCCAGGATGAGACAGAGACCTGGGAAATGGGAGGCACCCAGGAATCAATGGGGGTGACCTTAGCTGTGACTCATGGCACTGAAGACGTGAAACCTGAAGAGGCCCCTTTCGGTAGCCAGGCAGAAACTCCAGTGGAGCGATAGGGACACCAACTCTCCCACAAATCTTTTGATTCAAAATTTATCTTGTCTATAAGAAATGTAGGGACAGAATATAAATAAAAGTTGAAAATATGTTTCTGGGTTTCCTGAGGAACAAGCCTGACTGCATAGGGGTTGATGTCAAAAGTATCCCCTCTCCAGGAAAAAGACATCAGGACAGGTATGGCCCTCATGCCTCACTGGACAATGACAGGAGGACTGGAGCCATTACAAAGTCCCCTTTAATTACTGGAGGTCAGGCCTCTATCCCCACCTTGGCAAGATTAGAATCGCCACAGCCCTTCTATACTTGGAGAAGGGAGGAGATGTCAGGGGCAGCCCTGTTTATACACTGAAGGCCTAAAATCAGCCATAAGCCTAAAATCAGCAATAGGCCCAATGTACATGCCTGCTAACACAAAGTCTTGGGTCTCTATGGAAAAACACTGAAACAATTGTCTATAAACTATTGTAAACAGGCAGCTTTTATAGAAATCTACCAGCCTGAATAGTCATATACCTTGTAAATAGACAGCCTTTGGCAGATAGTACCAAATTAGATATGGACAAGTGAATCATAGGAAGAGTCATAGTGACCTGACCCCTGAACCTTCACCCAGCTGATACACTGCTCTGAAAGATATCTATACTCCCCCTGAACACCTACACTCCTGTGTCATCCCCTTCCCCACATCCTGCATTTTCATGTTTATAACCCCTGTGTTAAAAAGTAAAAATTATGATTTGATAAAAAAAAATAACACACATTGTACCCTTGGTTCTGCTGACTTACCTCCTGACAATCTATTTTCTTGTTCTCAGAAATACTGTGAATTATAAAACATTATTGTGGTTTGTGTTAGTATGCTGGGTAAAATAATTTTTATTGATCTCACTTTAAACTTCAGAGTTTGTAGTGAGTTAAAATGTCCTTCAACATAATTATAGGTCATATTTATTTTCATATTGTAAAATGCTAGTTAATCTGTTGAACATTTTAAAAAACTGGATTCCTTTTTGAGAATTTCATATATGAACACTGTATTTACATAATTTGCCCCTTTCTCTCCTTCCTCCCACTCTTCCCAACCCCCCATACATTTAAATACATCTTATTATTTAATCATCATTTATATATGTATGTATATATGTATACATGTATAAGTATATATGTTTATACAAATATTGATAAATAAAGTGTTTTAAATTAAAAAAAAAACATATGTAGGGATAGGGATGTACAGCAGAGACTAAGAGAGTGGCAAACCAATAACTGGCCCAACTTGAGACACATACCACAAACACTGATCCCTGACATTATTAATAATACTCTTTATGCTTACAGACAGGAGTCTAACATGGCTGTTCTTTGAGAGGCTCTACCCAGCAGCTGACTCAGACAGATGGCATATACTCACAGACAAACAGTGGATGGAGCTTGGGGACTCTTATAGAAGAACAGGAGGAAAGATTGTGGGCCCTGAAGGGGATAGGAACTCTACAGGAAGATCAACAAAGTCATCTATCCTGGACCCTTGAGTCTCTCAGAGACTGAACCACCAACTAAAAGACATACACAGGCTGGACCTAGGCCTCCCTGAACATATATAACAGATGTGTGGCTTGGTCTTCACGTGGGTCCCGAACAACTGGAGTAGGAGATATTTCTAAAGCTGTTGCCTGTATGTGGGATATGTTCTTCTAGCTGGGCTGCCTTGTCTGGCCTCAATGGGAGAGGAAGCATCTGGCCTCATGGATTTGATGTGCCAGGGTAGAAGGATATCCATGGGGTTTGGGGGGCCACCTGCTAAGACAGTGTCTTAACTTAAAAAGAATATCAGAAATTGTTTTGGGGATTGATAGATGAAAAAGCATTGAGCTTTCCCAATGTACTTATGAACCAAAATATTAATATTTTCCTGGATTATAACTTAATTATGCGTTAAAATACTATGTAATTGTAGTTATGCATTATTAGGTAGAGTTAGGAGCTTGAAAAGGCCTTATTAAACTTATGTTCAGCTTTCTTTATGTAGTTAATACATTTTAAATATCTCTAAAATCTTTAATACTCAAGAATTCTATTATATTTGAAAAGCAGAAATAAATATTAATGCTATAACTACACAGCGAACAGAGTAACTCTGGTTCATGTGGTGATATCAGTAGGTTTTCATACCTGACAGTGTTCTCCTTGTTCAGTTTGTATAGTTGACTTGATAGCATAAGCAAATGTGGAGAATCTAGTTGTAAATGATCAATATTAAGAATCTGAAAGAATATTTTTCTCCACCCAAACAGTAGATCAAAGAAGAAAATCAAGTTGGTTACCAGAACTTTCTGTTTGTTCAATTATCTTATGGAATTTCATTACACTAAACATTCTGTATATCTAATAATGATGTATGTCTCATGTATGTAATGATGATACGATATATATTTTATATATTCTGTTATATCTATATCATCACTCTCTACATATATATGTTTTATCATTCTATGTATTAATATAGCTTTGTAGCCCAATTTTTGATCCATTTCTGTATATCTATCTATAATTCTATCTTCCACTTGTATATTTCGAGAACTCAAATCTCTTCTGAAGCTAGTTTTTGTGCTTAGAATGAAATATCACTTTGCAGTTGTATCTCATGCTTGAATCTAAGTATTATTTTTAAGTTGGAGAAATATTACTGCTTGAACAGTAACATCACTAACTATCAAAAAGATAAAATGAATTTTGATTGAACTGAATGACTCACTAATTTTGACTATATTGATATTATTCTCAAGTCCTCATATATTCAAAGTTAAAATTTTAGGGTTAGATCAGAGACAAAGTAAAACAACAACAAAAGCCAGGGCCTGAACTACAGCATTTACAACAAAGAGCAGAATATCCATTCAGTGAGGCCTAATCCTGAACCAAGGCATTATCAACATTAGCTGAGGTGCTATCATAAGATGGAGTGTTCAGAAAGCTGAACTGTTGGGTTTCATTGATTACAGATTGCATGAAATGTGCAATTTCTTAGGACACATTAGGTATTAAATAATTACTAGCACATGGCATCAAAACATTTGAAAGCAAAACAAAACCCAGGATAAAACAGTTTAGCTGTTTATATAAACAAAGCCAAATTATTTCCATATTTCATGGTAACTGGCAATACTTGCCAGAAGTTTGTTTCTCCCACTTCAGTTGTTTGTATTGTTGATGTATCTCCACTATTTTGCCTCAGAAGTACTGTTGGATTTTAAGATTCAAAACCAGGGGACGTGCTCTCCCAGAGACACTCATGAACAGGATTTGCTGTAATAACATGAGGTTTATTGATGGTAAGATGTTAGCCAGTATATTGGGGTTTCCCTATACGCAGACAAGAGGAACTCCAAGCCAAAGCTGGGGGCAGCTTTTATACAGAGCTCATGAGGGCAACCACAAAGGCTGACCTTTTCAGGCCTGGTCTATGAATGACTCAAATTCATACATTACTTTTATTACAATGAGTGTCTTCCATTTGCCCAGGTTTATTACATTAAGGGCTCAGTTTCCTGACCCCCTCCCATCTTGGGCCCCTCTCCTGGAATGTGTCTCCATGCTCTGGGCCTTCCCCACCAGCAGGTGGGTTCCCTAACCTGTGGTCTGAGGAATGTTAATCAGCCTCTCCCTTCCTCTTCTGAATGTTAATCCAGCAAGTGTCCTCTGAATAAGGAATGTATCTATGTCCCAAATGCATCCTGGGGCAGTGAATTCTAAGTTCAAACCGAGACCTAAATTTTAAGTTCAAACAGAGAGCTGAATATCTCACATTTGGTTCTTACAGTACAACATATATTCTGTAACCATACTTTTCTCTTCAATGATGGACACAGCAGAGTAGACCCAACCATATTTACCTATGTATCAATGCTGACCAATGAATTCACTAGTTCTATAGCAGCATGCTCTAGAGAGTGTGTTGAGACATCACACCATTCATTTTGAGAAAAATAAGCTACTCCAACTTTCTTTAGAGATAAAAATACTTGCCTAAATTGTGTGGTATTATTCAGTCATTTTTAATAAATGTTTTAGCTGCTGGATGAGATCTATAAATATTTATGGGTGCCGTGTGGTGTTTCCATGAATGTGTAAGTGAAGTAGCCTCCAAATTAGGTTAAATATACCCATATCCTCAAACATGTATCATTTCAGTTATGGATATTCTTGGTTGTCAACTAGTCTATATCTGGAATCGAATACAATTCAGAAATAGAGGACACACCCATGAGAGATTTTTCTCCTTGGTTTGAAGTAGATGAATTCACTTCTAGTCTGGATCTTTGAGGAAGGAATATCTGTTTTGGTAAATCTCCAACCCAAATATGAATGGTCAAAGAAAACACAACTCAATAATTATGAATATATGCTGCACACCTAGATTAGGCAGATTCACCACTACACTACTCTATTCCCCAGCTATGAGACCCTTATAACTTGCAGGTTTTCCAAGTCACATGCTTGTCCTTCCATTTCCTGCTTCTCCGTTGTCTTTCTTCTTCATCATCCTCCTCCATTGTCTTCCTCCCCAGTCATTAATTCTCTCTCTCTCTCTCTCTCTCTCTCTCTCTCTCTCTCTCTCTCCCAACCAACCTTTATTTATCCACCTCCCCTTCTCTGCCCAATCACTGGCTCTAGCCTTTATTTTACAATTTAAAGTGGGCAGAAGGTTCAATAGAAGTCACCTGTGTACTGATTCACTCCTCCTCTGCAGCCCCTCCCAGGAAAGCATCAAAACACAAGGCAGGGCTATCCACAACAAATACCCACTGTGATCCAGATCTTGAAGCAGGAAGACATTCCTTTAATGTGGGACATACCTTTTTCTGGAAGTCGATATAAGGACACAGAAGAAGGAAGCTTTTGCTCTTTGCCTGCTTGTTCTCACCTTGCTAGCACATCCTGTCCATTGCTATTTGAGCTTACTTCTTCCAGATTCCAGCATACATAGAAGACCAGCTGTGACATCTGTTGTGGATGGCCCTGGTATTTTGTATTCTGATGTTAATTCCCACTCTCCCGGGAGGGGCTGAGGACAAGGAATGAATCACATACTCAAGACTTCTTGTGAACCATTCTCTAGTGAATAAAGGAGCCAATCACTGGGTGAGTAGAAGGTAAGACTTCAGTGTTGAACGGGGGTGGGGTGGGTGAGGGAGTGGGGGGGTGGGGGGAGGAAGAAGAGAGGAAGCATGAGGGAGAGAGGGCCTTTTGGGACAGGATAGCAATAGGGTAAGATGTAGCTACTGATTCTTCCAGGTTTATGGTGAATCTGCCAGGATTCACCACCAGGGGATTTATAATTAAATGGCTTACAAGATTAGCATTCTAGTTATTGTGCCTAGATATTGAGTTACCATTGTTTCTAAACTAAGTTTGTGTAGTGTTTTTCTTCTCACAGTGACTGAGTTCGAGAGAAAGAGGTACAGTGGCAAAGCATGGGTTTGCCTGATGTGTGCCACAAAGGCCGTGGGGATTTTGAAGCATGAGTCTGGCATGGTAGTGACCTGCCAGAGGGAACTTAGCAAGCTGGGTGGAGAGATTTTGGAGCGCTGGTGCTATGTGGCCTGCCACTGACAGCAGTAGCGTGGGAAATGCTGGTTGATATTAATACTTCCCACAACAGACATCCAGTCTTGTGGGACTGAACAACTACTAGATTCTTGGACTTTCCATTCACAGCTATTCATTGGATTAGCTGGACTGCAGCCTGTAAGTCATTCTGATAAATCCTATCTATCTATCTATCTATCTATCTATCTATCTATCTATCTATCTATCTATCTTTCTACCTATTGATATATATGATCTAGATATAGATCAGATTATATGAAATATATGATATATCTATATATCCTAGAATATATATATCATATATATTTTAGATACAGTTCAGAATACATAAAATACATAGTATGTATGTATGTATGTATGTATGTATGTATGTATGTATCTATCTATCTATCTATCTATCTCTCTCTAACCGTATCATCTATAGAGTCATACCATAAGATCTGTGACTCTAGAGAACCCTATTGTTTAGTCTACTAGCTGAATACACAGGCAAAGCTAGGCCTTTGTCACTTGCTATCAACAGCAAAAATCACATAGCCCTGAGTTGTCTCAGAGCAATTAAACAGATGACTACAGTTTCCAGTCTAGTCGCTGAGGCTCAGCCTATTTCTTTTCCAACAAATCCATTACCAGGAGTGGGGATGAAGATGACTTTACCTTTATCTGTTACTGCTAAAATCACTGATGCCACCACCCTCCACACTGACTGGGTCTACTACTATAAGACTAACCATTCCTATTTTAGCAGAACTCACTGCTGCTCAGATATAATGAAATCTAAACATTGTTTTACTTCTGTGGCAATGCAAGAATATCTTTTAAGAAGCAAGACAAAAAACAAAAACAAAAACAAACCCAAAGATATTTTATTGATTCTTTGTGGATTTTACATCAGGTACTCCAATCTCACTCATTTCCCTGGCCTTCCATATCTACCCTTGAAATATCCCCTCCCTCCAAGAAAACAAAAAATAAGAACAACAAACCAACTCATCTTGCCCTATAAGCTGTGGTGTGTCACAGAAAGTCACAAACACCCTTTTGCTCAAACAGCTTCACTTGCAAATGTTCATTGCAAGTCTGGTTCAAGACCTCTGGCTTCTGCTACACCATCAATCCTGTATCCCAGCTGGGACTTCTCTTGGTTATGCTGCTGTTGCTTTGTGTCATGGAAGTCCTACAGCCTTGGTTCTGCAGGACCGGCCCCTCCACATGTTCATAGATGGAGTAGGTGTTGGAGTTGGCCAACTCAAAGCCTTGGATCTGGGCCTGGGTTGGTAGCTGAGTTGCTCAGCCCACCAGCTCTCCTATGCCCATGGCACTAGGGCCAGATCTTCCTCACCACAGCACCAGGGCCACTGTTCCAGCACTACCCTAGTGAGGGGCAGGACCAGCTCTCAGGCCCTCAGACTGGCTCTCCCTCATCCATAACTCCAGAGCCAGCTCTACTGTGCTGCCCAGGAAAGGTGAGAAATCACTCTCCTGAGCACTGTAGCTGGCAAGAGGCAGGGCTAGCTCTCCTACTTACTTTCATGCTTTCTGGGCCAGCTCTCCTATGCTTCCCAGCTGCCCAGGCTAGGTCTTCCACATGGTCTGCCTGCTGCAGGCAACACTGGAGGAAGCATCTCCCTTGTGTCTATGCCACAGCATGGTTGATAAGGGGCAACGTCAGCACTGTGCAGCCCTTTAATATTAACATGGCCCCAGGTGGCACTCCAGACCAGGAAAGTCCACATGGCCTTTGGTGGTAAAATGGGCCAAGGACATTGACGTAGACTACTGGTGCTGCAGGGCCACAGATACAGACATGGCTCTTGGGGCAGCATGGGGTGACTACTCATATCAGGCTGTTCCTCACCACTCTCCTCTCTTCAGACCTCACAAACCTTTCTGCTTCTCTCTCTTTCTGGTCTCTCTGCCACCTACTTGCTCAATGTAGTGGTTCCTGCCTACCCACAGCTGTCTTCTTCCCACCACCTCATGGCAGTGGGTTTGTCTCTTTCTACACATTAAAAAAAAAAAAAAAACTATAACGAAAGAAATCTCTGCTCACTGAAAATACAATCAGCAGTTGCTACTGCCTCCACCACTATTTCAGGTCACCTGCTCAGAACACCATCCAGACGTCACCCACTCCTGCAGCCAACTTGTGCGACTACCTCAGCTGAACTTTAAATCTCAATGGAATCCATAATATTAAGACTACACGTAGTGCTGAATCAACCCTGCAACCATTGGTATTATAGCTACTACTGCTGTTTCAACTAAAGCCGCATCTACCAGAGCAACCAGGACTGTCACCAGAAACAGCTATTGACAATAATTAAATCTATGGGCTCATTGGATATCATGAATGTACTGCCAAAGTAGCTGATACATTCATGCCAACTACCTTCTACTTAAAAAACAAAACAACAATAAAAACAGAGCCACCCTGCCCCGCCCCCCACTTTTTCTTAAGCTAAAAATGGAACAGTTTCTTGTGGGGTGATAACTGCATCAGTCACAAGACATTGACAACCGCAGTGCTGATGGCAAGTCCTTTCTTTACCTGAACCTCTAGGAACTCAGGCTTGAATGAAGAGCTTCAGGAGGACTAAAAGTTGTTATCTGCTTAGTATCTGATCACAGTACCAAGCACAGTAGTAACTCACGTAATTAAGCTTATGAACAAAATATCTACACTATTTTACCAAATTCTTGTCATAATAGTTGGCAGATGGAATAGCTCTAGTGTCTTCTGCTGCTTTGGATGCTCTGGCTGAAGCCATTGCAGATGCTCTCCTTCATCCCCCTGGTGCTCTTTGTCTTCTGAGCTTCGCTTGCCTTCTTCCCTACCTCTGTGCCTCACTCAGACTTCCTTTTGGTATATTAAAGCCACTCAAGGCTTGGCTAAGGTCTAGGATTAGTGGAGTGGAGGGTCTGATAATATTAGCCCATTGCCAGCGTCCCAATGTCACACTGGCACCCAAACCTGTCACTTCTATGTCTATTAGATCTTGTTTACATTTTGGTTGCTTTTTTTTTTGTCAAGGACTTCATAATATCTGATATTGCTAAGACTTTAGTTCATTGAGTTTTGTTATCACAATAATTCGACGTTAACAGCGATTTTCCAAGCAGTTGGCTGAAAACTCACAGGCAAATTCTTAATATTATTTGTTAGTATTCCTTAGCAATATCATTTTTGTTTTGGGGAAATTAAATGGTCCACCAGTGGGAAGGAAGAGTTTTGCTGCCACGAGCACGTTGCTTTTTAGTAACAGCATTGAACTCATGCAAAGTATTTTATATAAACAGAATAATTTCAAGCACCATACTTTGGTACCTTAATGTATACAATTTTATTTTCATTTTTCTCCTTACACTTTTGCTGTTTAGTACCACAATCACTAGAATTGTTTGATTCTTATTATGTAAATTTATAGTCACTCAGTTGGGCATTAAGCTTGTACCCAGGGCCCGATTCCCAAGATATTGAAGGATATGCAAAAGGACCACTGACACAGTAGATTAACACATGTGAGGAGCGGGTGTGGCGGCCAGCCCAAGATGGCGCCTGGGATGGCTGCCAAGTCTCATGACTAGCGCCTGACCTCCTCATACACCCCAAAGAGCCACTTCCGCAGTTTGCTACCCTGCAGACTCGCTGCTACGCAATATCAGGCCATATGAGATGCAACTTGCTGGAGCAATCACAAACGTCCACGTGGTGGGCTCTGAGTGGGATTAGGCACGGGATAAAAGGTCAGAGGGGAAGAGGCTGGGGGCTTTTTGGAAAATGTTAAGGTTCTTGAGTAAACTGCTCTGAGAAGAACTGCGCGTTATGTCGCTCCTTTCTGCGGGTCGGAATGGGAAGCGACAAACACAGTAGACCAAAAATAAACAATTTCCTCTTCACTTAGAATTCTTGACTATACAGAAGTGTAAATGGACTTTGCCATTTCTTGGCTTCTTGAGCTCTTTCCAGTTTCACTTCATCAGAAACAAAGAGAGTAAGCCAGGAATAATATATATATATATATATTCATAAACATCTTCAGAGTTGATTCCAGTGCAGAGCCACTTTTAAGTCATAAAACCAGTTGATAAACTGAGGGCATTCCGAGGTCGTACCGTGTTACTAGTGAGATTGGTGAAACTAATACATAGTATAAAATATTTTTAAGTTATTAAAAGTAAAATTTAATTTTAAGATGAGAATAAAAATATGACATAAAATATTATCAAGCTTAATTTAATCAATGAAAAAAGAATTTCTTTTAGATGTGTCATATGATTTGACTTAAAAATGGAAAAATCTGGTGAAAATTTTAAAAATATATTTAATAGAACAATATTAATACTAATAATAAGAATAATAAAAATGTTAGTGCTTATTCAATTGTGGTTCATGAGAATAGGTCTTACTACTTATGACATAATTTCACTAATATATAAATAAATCTTGAGGTTGAAATATGTAGCCTCGAAAAGAATTACATTGAGTTATAGGCTTAAGATTGTATACTTCACTGTACATGCTTTTTCAAATTTCAGTGCTAAAAATAAGACTATATTGTACTTCAGTCTTAGATAAAACATAGATTTTGTTTATTTGAGAAGCTGGCCTTTCTAGGTGTTAAGTTGCCTACAGAAGCATTTAATGGAGAATGTAACCATGAATTAAGAAGAGTGATTACCTCTAACAGGAAGGACAAGAAGGCTTGGTGGAAAGCATGTTCAGGAAGAGATGGTTCTAATTATCCATAAGGAAATGTTCTCTCTGAACTGGGTGGTGGAAATTTGATTATTTCCCTGATTTCTTCATAAGGAATAGATCAGTATTTTAATACATGAAATGTTTCTTAATACACATTTTAATTGTGGGGCTCGGTCGTGCTATGTGATCTGAAGAATTGATTAAAATGGCTTCAAAGAAAGACAAGGGCTGGAAATTCTAAATATTCATAAGTCATGGAACTCGTCTGAGATTTTTACCCTCAGGATAAGGAGGCAACATTTAGGACTTTGGTCAGGACATGGATTTAAGTAGATTTATATTTTAAAAAGACATTTTTGGCTACTTTATAAAAATGGATCTCAGGCAAATATAGAAGACAGAAGACATCATATGGTCCCCTTGAAGGAGAATTGTAGAAAACAATGCCCCCATTTCAGCATATAACAGAGCCAGATCTATAAAGAACAGTCAACTATGCAATCAACCAAATTGCGACTGGAATTAAGTTGCTACCTGATTAGATATTCTACAAGTAGTTTTCACTTTCTCTAAAGAATACTATTTTTTTTCATTTGTCAATCCATAGAAACCAGACCCGTTGGTAAAGTCCTATATTCTCAGCTACTTGAGAGGCTGAGGCAGGAGGACCTCAAATTAGAGCCAGTCTGTTTGAGTGAAGACCAATCTGGGCAACTCTGAGACCCTGTCTCCAAATGAGAAGTAAGTAAAAGGGCTGTGGGTATATTGACCAGTGTTAGATGACTAGGCTAGAATGTATCAGACCCCGTGTTAATGCTTAGTCCTACAATCAATCAGTCAGTCAATCAATCAATCAATCAGTCAATCAATTAGTCTGCTAATTAATCTTTTCATATTTTTATTGTAGCTTCCCTTGCCTAAATAACCTAATTACATAAATCTCTCATTTTATTGTACTCCAACTGTACTTGCAGACCTCTCTTCTGTACCCTCTCTGTAGCCCTAGCTTTATATCAAGCCATGGTAGTCTCAGTGGACCTCATCCACAGCTTCCCTTCATCTTCTTTTCGTATCTATGTGCACTGAGGCCCTTTAAGGTCTGGATCTAACCTTTTCCTTACAAACCATGACCAGATTCACTTCCCTTAAACATCAGTTTCTTTGCTTTCCTGATACTTTGATCACGACCTTAACAGGCTTATTTACATTTTATCTTACTACATACACTACCTCGCTGTCTCCTCTCCATTATTTCCTTCAAGTTGAATTCACCGTAACCTTCTCCACTTCTGCCCAATTTCCCACACATAAAAACCTTCCCCCAGAAGACGTTCTAGGAGCTGCTCCAGTCTCCTGAAGCTGTTGTTACCCTATCTTCCTCTCCAAGTGTGGTCAAACTCATGCTCTAAGACTGCTGAATCTGACTGTACACTGATCCCTGAAAAGGTTGTAACCTCTCATTACTGAGACATTGCATCTTGCTCTAATCCTGGTTTAGAATTATCCAAAACCTGATGCTAATCCACTTATAGTTCTAGACCTTATAAGCACCCATGTTTCTCTTTAAGAACAGATTTTCTTCAGTTTGCATTTTGACTTTACATTCTAAGATCCAGTCTATTTGTTGCAATTAATGTTTCCTTTTTGTTTATTCTTCTCTCATCTATTACATCCCAATTTAGTTTACTATCCCTCCCTTCCCCCAGTCTCTTCCCTTTATTTACCCTCTCCTCAGGATCCACCCCTTCTCCCTCCCCTTAGAGAAAAGCAGACCTTCCAGGATCATCAACCAAACGCAGCATAACAAACTATAATAAGACCAAGCATATATTCTCACATCGAGGCTGGGGGAGGCTAGCCAGTGGGAGGAAAATGTCCCCAAAAGTAGGCCAAAGAGTCAAGGACAGTGCCCACTCCCACTATTAGAAATCTCACAAGAACACCAAGCTATGCAACCAGAACATATATGCTGCAATTAATTTTAGTGAGTCCCAAAACTGTCACCTTTACTCTTACTCTTTCGTTGGGTGAACCTTAGTTTGTGGATCAAGCGATCTGAGACCTTAGGATGTTCTGTCTGTGCAGATGGTTGTCATCTCCCAAAGCTCTGTGAATTGGAACAATTGCCTGATATTGATCTTGCAGGGTCAATATAAATGACGAACCTTTTCTCCACCCTGAGAGTTGCTAAGTTTTAATAGTTGATTACTGGCACTCTTTGGTCATTGGAACAGATCTAAATTATGATGACAACTCCACCCTGGCTTGGCCTTCAGTAAATATGCAGACTTCCTCCATGGACGTTAAAACAATATTCCTTTTAGCAGGAAATCCTGCTTGGAACAAAAAGCACAAACATCTCCAAAGGTTTAACAGTCATACATGTGTTCTTTGTAAGTGAGGCCAAACTCTGAGCTGTCCTTAACTACCCCCACCCCATTCTTAGTCATGTGGTACACAATGGGAGATTAATAATTGGTTATCAAGTAGAAATGTATGAAAAAGCTAAGCCTCACACACTGGACATTACTTAGGTCTTTTTAAAGGTCATGAAAAAGATTTATGTCTCACCAGAAAAGTGGGAATGATAACATTTAATTATTACAGATATTTAAAGATTAAATGTAAGTAGTGTCCTACACACCCACTGGAATAGGCATAAAGTGTCTATAATGTGAATAATATTTTAATGAAATATTCTGTCAGAGATACAGTCATAATCATTGAAACCAAGCTGTTCTTGTTTAATTTTTCAACAGGCTTTATTCTTAGATCATGTTTTAGATCTATAAGCTGAGTGGAACTGACACAGAAAAAAATATGTTTTGATGCATAAAAAAGTGTTTCTAATTGAGAGTATATTCCTTAAAATTGATTGAACCTGAATTTTATTCTTTTTATATGCCCTCTTTACTTGAGGAAGTACCTTCTTATGTAGCATACGATGGTCTACAAACTATGTGCCCCAATTTGAATTGAAATAATGTCAATTATTCTGCCTCAGGCTCCCAAGGGCTGGTATTGCAGGCATGTACTTCAGTCATGTTTTAAAAACATCCACCATAAATGTTCATTTACTATTTAAAGTCTCTGATGAAATAGCTTTTCACAGCAAAAACAATAGAAAGGGACATAATTAAACACACACACACACACACACACACACACACACACACACGCGTGCGCGCGCGCGTGCGTCAAATTTCTGCATCAAAATAATTTTCAACTTCTAACCAGGGTCCATAGCCCACATTATGATCTTATGAACTATAACAGGTTTTGTTTTGGTAGCAGGGGGGAAAGGGAGATTTTGGATTCATAAGGTCCAGGTTAGTTGATTTTGTAGGGTATTTTATTTTATTTTATTTATTTATTTTTTGTGATGTTCTGACTTCTCTCGCTCCTTCAATCCTTCTTCCCCCATTTCCACAAGATTACCCAACCTCTGCCAAATGTTTGACTGTGTGTCTCTGTATCTGTTTTGTTAGCTGCTGGATGAAGTATCTCAGAGGATAGTTATGATAGGTTCCTGTCTAAAAACATAGAGGAATATCATTAATACTGTCAGGGGTGGGTTCTCTCTCATGGCATGGGTCTCAAGTTAGGCCAGCCATTGTTTAGTTATTCTCTCAATTTCTGCTCCATCTTTCCCCCTGCACATCTTGTAGGACAAACTGTGGGTCACAGGTTTTGTGAATGTGTTGGTATCCTCATCCCTGCATTGGAATCCTTGCCTAGTTACAGGAGGTGGCCACTTCAATCTGCATATTTCTCAGTTGCTAGGAGAATCAGCTAGTTTCATCTTCATGGGTTCCTGGGAGTTTCCTTTGTCTTAAGTTTCTAGTTTGTCCCAGAGATTCTCTCCCTCCAACAAATCCCAGTACTCTTTCCCTCCATCCTCCCCACACTCGGTCCCTCCTGTTCCCCTCCCCACTTCCTCTCCCCACCCGAGGCCCTTCCCTTTGTCAAACCTTTCCTTTAAACAAGCAAAAAAGACATTTTCTTTGATTAAAAAAATAAAACCCTTACATTTAAAATTCTTGAAAATTAAGTCAAAAGCCAAAAACTCAGTAAAGACTAGAGTGTATTTAGGATCATCTTCTCCGGTCAGTCATGGCTTGTCATCCGGATCCAGTCAGGTCTACACTGTGTTAGGTGCTTCATGAGCAACAGGGAATAACTGAAGAGGAAGGCACGGTCTGCTAATGTAATCATCTTTAAATTTTGTAAGTAGATTTTTTTACAGTTGGGATTAGTAAACTCAGTTATACTCATAAAAGTGTGGTTTTGTCCCACGTTTCTGTTTTGAGTGTGGCTGTTTCTTATGTCATATTTCTTGGGTATCTTCTGATTACTCTTGAATTACTGAGTCTCTCCTGTATTTACCAGCATAGATTTGTAAAAAAAACAAAACAAAACAAAACAAAAAACCCAAAAAATAACCCCAAAAAACCAAAAACAAAAACAAAAAACAAAAACAAAAACAAAAAACCCCTATAGTATCAGACCACGGTATTATACTATTACATATGTCTGCAGAATAATTAAATTTTAGTGCTTAGTTTAATTTCTAATAGGTATGTGTCTATGTGAATTGAGTTGCATTCCAGTATTGTTTTCAAGCTTTGAAATCCTGTCTGAAAACTTGGTTGTACTGTTAACAAAACTACTGAAGACGAAGTACCAGCATCCTTTTCTTTACACTGTTATACTGTGTTACCAGCATCCTTTTCTTTACAATGTTATACTGT
>JANHMN010000013.1:18247703-18265406 GCA_030674055.1 Rhabdomys pumilio
CTAATCTAATCTAATCTAATCTAATCTAATCTAATCTAATCTAATCTAATCTTCTAAGGTTTCACTGTTCTTTCTGGTCTGAGGTTCAGGGTTATGTTGCTTTAGCTGCTCCACTAACACTTCTGAATATTCCTACAAGAAACATTACAGTGAATCAACTGTTTTGGAAATATGTCAGATTGTAAATGTTGTACAGAAACAGCAGAACAAGGTCCGTGTTGTTTGCGACTGACACTTTTGCGCAAGAAAAACACCTGCTATGTCTTTCAAACACTATTCTGATTTGTTGAGAGGATAAGCAAGAAAAGAATTTAATGATTTTTCAAATTGAAGACAAACTATATTTGTTTGTGTGTGCATGTGTGTATGGTATGTAGCGGGGTGAGGAAAGGGAGATGTATGTGCCATGATGTGTGTATGGAGTCTAGCCTACAAGTGTAGACTTGGTTCTTTCTTTCCTCCTTGCCTATATTTCAAGGGTTGATCTCAGGTTCTTGGGCTGTTGTGTGTCTGTAATTAACGTTTCCTTTCCTCCTTTGAGGTGGATCCCATTCTAGTGAATAATTATATATTATTCACTTTAATCACACCTGTGCGGATGCATCATAGTGATTTCCACAGTGTACTTAAGTGTTTCTTGTGACTGCAGATATAAAGGACAATGGACTGTGGAAAATATTCTTGGGGTTAAGCTTGAGATATTTACAGCTCAAGAATGGAAAGAAAGCATGGGAAATATGTAGTGAATGTAGGGTACTCTGGAAAGCAGCTGGTGAGTGTTGTCCCTCCATTTTTGTATTTTGCTGACACACTTTTAGTGTTAATAACCTGACATCTCTTTGCTCTTATGTAGTCTTATGTTATCTCTATAGCTTTCTCCAAAAGGAAGTCATTCTTCCCCATTCCTTCTTTGGTAATGTATTTTTGGCATTATTTTAAGTAATTATAATTATAATGTGGTAAAGAATGTCTTGATGACTATATGATATATAAACAATAACAAATGACTATATGATATGTAAATAATAACAAATCATTGTTTATGAATTATTACAATGCATAGTAAGTATATAATAACATTATTATCATATAAATTAAAATGTTCACTATCCTTGATAAATCCTTGATGACATTATTTGGAATTATGTTTTTGCAATGTGATGCTTTGGGTTTTATGTTTGATCAGTATCTCTCTCAGACCACAAACAATCAAACACACAAACATATCAGACTGAAATTGTAGGTAGTCATTGTTCCATACATTTTTTACTAAAAGTGTAAACAAACATATAACTTTCATTAAATATTGATAAAATAGAATAACCTTGGCAAGACCTCCATGATAACTTAAGTTAGGCATTTCTATAAGTATGAAATTAAAAGAAAAGATAACAGGCTCAATGTTTAATGAAGAAAATTAAAGATAAACCACTTGGCACATTTGAGAAAGTTTGAATTTACTTCCTAACAGATGCTTATCTTTTTGAATGTTGTAAAGCTGGAAATTAATAATACATACTATTCAGAAAGAAATCTAAAATATAGCTGTTTCATGTAAAATAACATTATCTCTCTTTAAATCTTCTTATACCAAGAGCTAAACCACTTGTGTACGGTTTCCACCCATATGGATATTTGTATCTGGTTAAATAATATTTGGTATGAGAACAAGGAAGGGTGTATTTTAAAAATTAGAATGACAAGTTAAAATTTTCCATGTCAAGAATAAGTGAAAAGAGCATGAGGAAATAGTGCCATGGTCACAAGGGGCTATGGCAATCTCTCTGCATGAAGCATTTATTAGATACATCCAAGAGAGAATGCCTGCCTGCTTTTCTATCAGCGATAGTGTTAACAAAGAAATAACATCATCAACAAGCATCTTAGGAGACATTTCACTCATGAACAAGCTAAAATGATGTTTTCATTTTACAAGATGCCCCAGTGTTCTGTGCTGAAAACGGTATCTCCCAACTGTTTATCTGTCATCATGATGCTTTTTACATTAGAACGCATTTTCTCATTTTTATAAATATTCCTTCATGTTTTTACAGGGTGTATCTTGGCAATAGCTGTTTCAGTTTACTATAGACATTGAAGAGATTCCTTTAGTAACTTTTCTTTTGAGGGCAAATTCAAATGCCATTACTTAAAAGTTGCTTCCAGATAATAATAAAGAAAATTAATCTTGCTGGGTTATTTTCAGTTAGGAATATAGGTCTTAAGTCAGTCCGTACCATTAGAAGATGTCTACAGAATTTTCTCTGCCAGTTACAGGCATGCACATGCTAGTTGCCTTTGGTTATTATTAGTTAGTGCCAATTACGTGATTCTATAATAGCCATATTCTCTAGCTATTCCAACTTTGTAGACAGCACCTATACTAAGAACCATAGCAACCTAACTCAGTAAAATGGTCACCAGGCTGCAATGTCTCTTCAAAACTGAGTCCATAGTAGAGTTGTATTGCTGTAGTGTGGACTCACTCATCACCGTCTTGGAAAGAACTAGCATTCATGAAGGGACAGAAAATTCAGAGAAAGAAAATGGCCCACTGAATCAATTTTACTTTGTCTACAATGGATCTTGAATTGCTCATGTTTGTGAGCCATGGCCAGACTGAATGGAACCAGCACAGAAAAACCAACACAGGTCAGTATGATCAAGTCCACACCACTCTCAGACGTGCCCAGTGAATAGCACACTTAATTTTCTTCATTAAACACAGATCTGTTGCCTTTAGTTCTTTGATTTTATATTTACAGAAATACTTAACCAATTTGTTTCCATACAAAGAATTTTTGATTTTATCAATACTTAGTAAAAATTGTACTTACGGCTTTTTTAATAATAGGTTTTAATGGATCGATTGCTCCATACATATCTAATCTAGACAGTTTTACTTATTTGTTTGTAGTTTGAAAGTTTTAATGGAGCTTTCAAGTTGTTGAGCATCAATTCTTTATCTATTTAATAATGGGTGATCAAACCAACGTGATATAAAACAATTTCTAGTAGTATCTGTAACAATAAAATCATTAATGCCTCATTAATGACACTTAGTGGTGAATGAGCACCATTCATTTCTTTCATCACACTCTTTCATTCAATAACCTCAGTAAATCGATGGCAGGTGACTATGAAAGTAGAATGAATTCAGGCAACAATGCCATTGAGTCCTAGTGAGACAAGTAAATATAGTTTCCTATGGGAGGAAGAGTCTCATGTAATTCATATATTAATATACATGGATTTGTATATTTTGGTGTGTGTGTGTGTGTGTATTATGATGTCTACAAGAGTATGCAGGTACATATGGTCATGTGTGTATATGTAAGAGACCAGAGCAGGACACCAGGCATCTTTGTCTATTTCTATTTTATTATCTTGAGACAGGTTCTTCGCTGAATGTGAAGCTTACTAGTTTGGCTAGACTGACTAGCCAGTGAGCTTGTTGGATCAATCTGTCTCAGTGTCCTAATACTGGGGTTACTGATAAATGACCACACCTAATTTTTTCTGTAGATTCTTGGGATTTAGACATGTTTCCTCATGATTACAGGGAAAGTGCTTTTACACATTAATTCACCTTCCCAGGACCATGTAAGATTCTTAAAAAAAAAATCCAAAACAAAAGCAGAGTCTCATTCTTTAGCTCAGGCTGGTTCAGACTCATTATAATCCTCTTGGCTCAGCCTCCCAAATACTCCTCCAAAGCACTGCAGTGTCTTTGAGATGCAACAAAAACTTTTGTCCAATATCATGTATCTACTGGATTCTCATGTTCTCTGCTATCTTCTCCTCTCTTCACTCCATATTTTAGGAAACTGCACTGCCCTAAGGTTTTTCCCACAGATTCATTCATTTTAAATTCTCATCTGTTCCTCCTTTACAACATTTTACAATTGTAGTATTTATTAATTATCTTTGAATCTTCTTTGTCTCCCTGGTAACAAATGCATTTTGCGAGAATGAACATTTTGTTGTTGTAACTTTTTCCTCTCATATCTGAGGAGCACACAGCAAATATCCTAAACTAAATAAACTATTTGTTCCTGACATGGAGTTACATTCCACTAGATACAGTTTGGTATCAATTGTGTGAAGGAGTTATTTAGAAATTTTTTTCACGAGTGAAGAATAATACACATAATATGTAGTATATTTGTATATCATAATAATATACTATTCATAGTCTGGTACAACTGGAAGGACAGTGCCTTTAACACTATACAGTCTAGTTTCAAGTGGATGCTGTTGTGTTGTTATAACAAATCACTCAATTCCTTTGCTTCAGCATTCTTATTCCAAAAGGACATAAGAAGGCTTATACCAGGTCAGCTATGAAAAAGCACAAATGTCCCTGCATCAGTGGTTTGCGACATGAACATATTTAACACTTGTGTAGAGAGTGCATGATTCACATTCCTGAAAATCAGTTTCAATCTGGTAAGAAATAATCAATCTAGAATTTTCATTCTCAGAAAGTAAGAAAATATTTCTTCCTTTCAAGGGTCACAATTCTTTTGTTTTTGACAGGAATGTTTATTTTTAGAATAGCAGTCATTGGGATTTTGCTTACTTGTGTTTCATCTCTGTAGCCAAGCATGTGTACCCATGGCCAAGAAGTTCAGCATCCCACATGTCATTGTCCACCTTCAAATGATGTAACTGGACGTGTCTCCTCCAACTTGTCTGGGGTATGGGTGAGTCCAGGCATCCTTGCACATTCACAATGCCAACCTCCAGAGCCTTGTAGCACACAGGTAATATCTGCTGTGGTCCTTTTCTGCTGGTTTAGGTTGTGTTGTACCATGACATACACTGATCCTGCTCTTTCCCAGGCCATATATTTAGGAAACTGTCTGTATTTTCATTTGCTGTGTACTCAATGCTATTGTAAGTCACTGTGAAACAGTTCTTTGAAAGAACACTATTTGATAACCAGTTTTTACAGAACTAATTTTTAATCCTGAACTCTAATTGTCACTATAGAAAAAAAAACTAAATGAAAATCAAAGAAAAATGCATTAATCAAAGAAAAATATATTATGAAAAATAAATATGTGCTCTAAACAGTTGAGCAGTGAGCAAGGAAGCAAACATGTTGGAATAAAGTTTAATTAACTGTTTAGACTTTGATAGAAAAGTTATTCTATGTTAGCCTTAGTAGATCCCACTCTATGGGTGACTACTTGACTTTATTACACTGTATTCTTATACAGCTCCTAAAGCTGTGTATGGCTCTCCGTATAAGTCTCTGAATTCTGACATCAGAGCATGAGAGTTTTACTTAAAATTTGAACTGTCCTTTGGAGCATCTTTACTTTCTTTGGAAGTCAGACTCAGCTTTGGTTTCTGAGTTCATGTTCAATAAGCTGAATTGCTTTTACTTCATGATTCTGTCTCTAAGTATTCAGTCCTGAGAATGAGGACCTTGACTACAATTGACTGACATCATGTAGCAGTTTGGATGGTTCTCCAGCTCCTGAAATCTCTCTTCTTTTCTACATACACTTCCTATTTGGACCAGAATATTGCTTTGAGCTGAATTTCTTGATTGTGGACAAAAATGGCAACCACTTAAATTATGTTGGGGGTACTATGAAATAATAGATACAATTCAATAGATATATTTTTGTACCAATTAAGTACTCTGTGCTAATCAATATATATATATATATATATATATCCCATAACTGAGTGAATATACATATATATATATATATATATATATATATATATATATATATATATATATTCCTTAGACACTGGACTTTGAAAAATCCAATTAGAACTACTCTAAAAGCCTTCTTCCTGAGGACCGGCTCTCATAGTATTGGAAAGTGCTATGCAAGCTTCCAAGAGAGAAAAGCAAACAACAGTCTCAGTTGTAAAGCCTACAATCTACAACGACTGTTGCAGAACAATCTCTCCAATGTTGCAATACTGGCAATAACTAACGTCTGTCTAATTGAACTTTAGGCCCACTCAGTTAGAGGCCATTAATGCTTATTCCTGTAGGCATGGCCAATTACTCATAGCTTGAGAGGCCATAGACCATGGAAGAGAACATACTACCATAAATAGAAACTTTGAAGAATTTCTTTTTCAGTGTATAGTTCTAGGTGTTAAACCTTACATAATATGTAATAATGACCATATCCTTCTGGTCTTACTAGGACCTAGGTATTCACCTGTATATTGAAGAGTATGAAGTTATAAAGTATATTAAAAACAGATTACTATTTTAAGTTAATGTATCACCTGACAATCAGCATTCCTTAAAGAATTGGGATTCCTAAAAACAATTTTAAGCCCATATACAATATCACTTCTTTGCTAATGAAATAATCATTGACCACTATCTAGTTATTAATGCAAAAGTAAATGCCAACAGACAAGATATCACTTAGAGGGGTTACTATTTGTCATTATGTGTAGTGGACAGAGGATAGAAAAATGTATTCTCAATGGTAGGTGACGGACAAACATGACATTCTCATCTGATAACCTGGCCTATGCCAATGCTCTAACTTATGAGTAAACATGGTATAAGTGCATTGAAGAAACTGAGCAGAGGCCCAAGTAATCCAAGGCCATTGCTCAAGCTCAGGGCAGAGAGGAAGGAGATGAGTGCTAAGAGATATCAGCAGAGGTGGGGAGAAAGTAGACCATACTGGAATATTGCAGAAGGTGTTAAGAGATCTTATCACTATGTTGGCATACTTCAGGGATGACCCCCTTACACTAGTGAGTAGTATTGAACAGGTGAGCTGAGTAATTTGATGAGAACAGAGAAGCTTGTCAGGATTCACTAGAAATATACTATTACGTATGAACTGGAGGCATATATAGGACATCAAAGAAGTGATATGTTTGTTCACCTGAAGGCGGGAGAATAGGCCTGGACTGGATATAATCTTAAGGGTCACTCAGTTATGGGTGGTAAACCATGAAAATATTAAAACTGATTGGAAGTTGCAGATGTGGACCTTATTTCCCATGATTTGACTTGGAAATAAGTTTTTTTGTGAAGGATCACCTTCTTCATCTTCTACTGAAAACAGTAACTACTTTCACACAGTGGCTGATTGCAAGAACTGATAGAAACTGAAAACAACTATGGAAAAAAAGAGAAAGCTGCTGACTCCAAAGCAAGACTGGAAGTGATAAGGTGTGAGACCATTATCAATAAAGGCTGAGAATAATAATGAGCCTTTAAAAGAAACTGTGGAGATTCTGGAGAATTGGGAAGAAATAAAAAAGAATGGAAAACCACAGAAGCAGAAAAAAAATAGACGGCTCTAAAAAAGAAGGAATGGTCTCTAGTGGCAATTGTTGCCAAGTCAGAAGGGGACTTGTACATGTCAGTAAGATCCCAGTGAGTGAGTGCAAAGGGTGGTATTTTCAATGGTGTGATGGGAACGGATACCACATTGCGCTGCATTGAAGAATGTGTAAATGCAGACAATCTATGTAGAAAATACAAAGAAACGTTTTTCAGAGAAAGGGAAAAATAGATAAGATTTGGCATCAAAGGAGATTTGTTTATGTATGTATAAAATGGGGCAGATTGGAAGTCAGGTAAATGGTAAGTATTTTATCTGTGGGAAAGAGAGGGCAATCAAACCAAAACGTTGCTGGAAAGACTAGAGATCATGGCATACGAAGAACAGGTTAGGAGATGTTGACATCTGGGGAATCTGGACTCATTTGGTGCGAAATGCACAGAGTTTCTATGTATGTTCCTATGAGTTTTGTTAATCTAAAGCAGCCACAAAAGTAAAAAATCTGTTTCTTAAAAATTAAAAGAAAATTCATTGGGAAAGAGGTATTAAGAGGTTTGATATTATGGAAAGGAGGAATTACTTCCAACCTTGATATAACCAGGATTTTTATGTCTAAAGTTCAGATACTTAGTGATTCAAAAAAATGTTATAAATTATAAGAAATAGAAAAGACATGATTAATACAAGCAGTTTCCTTTTTTACTGATATTCTAATTTATACTTTTCACAGGTGGCTGAAAATAGCTGTGGTGACTGGTCTTTGTGGAAAGTCTTCCTGGCTTGCCTCTTAGCCTCTGTGCTAACAACAATGATTGGAGTACTCACGCTAAGCTTGGTGAATAGAAACAATTCCTCCATCATTATCCAGTTATTATCAAACACTGAAGCCTCTACAGTTACACCTCAAACAACCTCTACTACTTCTCAAACAACACTGGTCACTTTCACAGGGTCGACAAACACAACATTCCCTGAAACTACAGACACAATAGCCACCATAACTTCTACTGAACCAGCAGGGACATTCGCTGCAGCATTCACTGAAGCTAGTACCATAACAACCATAGCCATGACATCAATTCTACCTGTGACGACAACAGTCACCACCACAACTCCATCTGTGCCCACAAGCACAGCCACCTCAACACAGCCCACAATCTCTGCTGTGTCCACCGAAACATCAGTCACAAACATTGACTCAACTCAGCCTGAAACCACAACAGCCACCACCATGACTCCGTCTGTGCCCACAAGCACGGCCACCTCAATCCAGCTGGCAACCTCTGCTCTGTTCACTGAAACATCAGTCACAACCATTGACTCAGCTCAGCCTGAAACCACAACAGCCACCATCATGACTCCATCTGTGCCTACAAGTGCAGCCACCTCAACACAGCCCACAAACTTTCCTGCATCCACCGAGACATCAGCCACAACCACTGACTCAACTCAACATGAAACCACACGAGCTTCAGCATCAAATGAAGCCACACCCACTGCCAGTGCTTCAGAAACTTTAAATCCTGTGTAACCTATCAAGGAAGTGATTATAACCATAGCTACAATTGGGTCTCCATCTGGATCTTGTGAGTCACAATTGCAACAGCTGCTTGAACCAAGATGCCACCAAGTTAATAAACCCTCTAACAGTGGAAGCCTCAATAGCACCTGATGCTACTACAACTGAAAATTAGCTGGCAGCCAAAACAGTCGTGACTTTCCTTGTCATTTTCATGTGACCTTTGTTCACCTAAATTGGCAACCACTACTACTCGCATTTAACCTATAACTATAAGTTCTGCTTTGCCTACAATAAATGTACTCTTTATTCTCCTTTTAAGTTATAAGAATCTGAACTTGGTTCTATAGCTACACTAGCATAATTCTGTACAGGAAAGTGACCCATCTGGTTCCCTTAGGTAAGGTGATTAAGAAGTTTCATCTAAAATCTAGCAAAATTAGACATTTAGATTTTAGTAGGTTTTGCTTAAGCTTATAACACTGTATTTCTCAGTGCATAAATTACATGCATTAAATATAGAAATTTTATACAGAGGAGATTTGCATAAATTTATTTATAACAATATAAAATTTAAATAATTGTTTCCTCTATGTTGAGATTTGTTGTTTCTTTACCCTTCTCTATATTGTAAATATCTTCTAATCTATCATTGTATAGCCTGAAGACCCATGTCATAGACTGTTGATATTTGAAAAAGACAGTGATTGGGGAGGACAAAAGTCATTATTAAGCAACTATGGTATTATTATAAAGGCTTTTCAGGTCGTTGGTTCAATTTCTATTTTTCACATTGTTCTTTTACCACAGGGTAAATCTGTGGCTCACCGTTTTCTCCATTACCTTTTTGGTTTCAGTAACAGCTGAACTAGATAGAAGTTTCTCAGTTTTAATATATTTAATTAATAACATTTAGTAATTTTTGTCTCCAAAGTAGTTGTTGATACAAAGTAGTTGTATTTTTACATTTGTTTAAGAAATCATTGACAAGCTCTATTGTATACTTTTGTGAAGTAGAGTGACCTTTCAAAGTATATATATATATATATATATATATATATATGTGTGTGTGTGTGTGTGTGTGTGTGTGTGTGTGTATATATATATATATATACATATATATTACTCATATATAAATGAGTAATAATTAAAGTAATCATTGGTGGCACCTCAAACATTCATCAGTTCTTTGTGTTGAGAAATATCCAAATCTCTATTTGATAGTTTGAAATATATAATTATTTATTTTGATTAATTCAAAATTATTCATTGTATAGTCTACAACCTATGCCATTTATACATCCCCTCTTACCTCCCAGCCTCTGGGAATGACTACTCTACTCTCTACATTTAGGAAATCATTTTTTTTTTAGAACCAATATGTGGGAACAAATGATTTCTGTCTTTCTATGCTTGCTTCATTTTACTTAATTTAACAATTTCCAGTTCCAAAAGTGATGCTTCATATGACAGAATTTCATTATATATATATGATTAGATACATTCAGTAAATATAGATTTCACATTATCTCCATCAAGCCATTCATCCATCCACCTGCCCATCCATCCATCCATCCATCCATCCATCCATCCATCCACCTGCCCATCCATCCATCCACCTGCCCATCCATCCATCCATCCATCCATCCATCCATCCATCCATCCATCCATCCATCCATCTGTACATCCATCCAACCATCCACCCACCTGCCCATCCATCTATCCATCCACCCACTCATGCACAGGTAATTTGTTTTCATTTCTTGTCTATTGTGAATATTGCAGTGGTTACCATGGTCATGCAGATGACTCCTCAATCAGTTTTTTTTTTTTTCTGTTGGATAAGTACTCAGTAATGGGACTGTTGGATCATTGTTGTTATTCTAGGTTTTAAAGTATATAACTTCCTGTAATGTCTTTATTAATTTACATTCCCAATAATATACTGGAAGATGTAGTATATCTCAAAGAGTTAAAATGAGCAAGTGTGGATGTGAAGACAGGAGCACCATCCCTAAAACTTTCTCTATCGTAATCCTATTGATTGCCTTTTCACGCTGAATAGGTCCCGTGGGCAGCTGCCACATGCAGCGTAACATGTCCAGCAGCTCTTATGCCTCCTACTCATTAGGAATTGGCGACACCTAACTCCTGTTATGATGGCCCCAAATACTTTATGTCATTGCTGAAATGTTCCTAGCTGAATTAAGTGGATTAATAATACAGAGACATAAATCTTGTCCTAAACATATAAATATGAGTTTTAATTATAATGACAGTTATCAACCAAAGTGAAAGCAAAATAAAACATAGACACCTAGTTTATCTGCCTTTGTGGATCTAAACAGAACATTAAAAATTATTCTCTCTCTCTCTCTTTCTCTCTCCTTCCATCTCTCTCTGTATGTGTGTGTATATGTATGTATGTGTATGCATGTGGTGCACAGTAAGCATGCCTTATCCACTGACCCATTGTGCAGACCCTAAAACATAAGAGTTCACAGGGATACTGAATTGAAAAAGTTGATCTGGTTGGAGCCAGGGAGGTCTGTTCCAATGCTCTGTTTGCTGAGCATTCTTTAAAAAAAAAAAAAAAAAAGTGCTTCTCTTTCTTTAAAAAAAAAAAAAAGGTTTTCCACTGACTCTATTTTTAATTGGATATTTTATTTATTTACATTTCTACTGTTATTCCCTTTCCAGGTTTTCCCTCCGCAAACCCCCTATCTTATCTCCCTCCTCGTGCTTCTATGAGGGTGTTCCCCCATGCACCCAGGCAGTCCCACCTCCCTGCCCTAGCATTCCCCTACACTGGGGCATCGAGCCTTTACAGGACCAAGGGCCTCCCTTCCCATTGATGCCAGATAAGGCCATTCTCTGCTACATATATAACTGGAGCCATGGGTCCTCTTTGGTTAGTAGTTTAGTCTCTGGGAGCTCTGGGGAGTCTGGTTGGTTGATATTGTCCTTTCTATGGGGTTGCAAACCCCTTCAGCTCCTCTAGTCCTCACCCTAATTCCTTCATCGGGGTCCCTGTGATCAGTCTGAAGGTTGGCTGCAAGCATCAGTATCTGTGTTGGTCAGGCTCTGGCAGAGGCTCTCAGGAGACAGCTATATCAGGCTCCTGTCAGCAAGCACTTCTTGGCATTAGCAATAGTGTCTGGTTTTGGCGTCTGCATATGGGATCTTAACAATAAGATTATTATTGTAAAAACAAGTTTCATTCTCATCATTCAAAGCAGGGTGTTCTTCAAAATCTTAGGACCTTAGTTTAACTGAAAAACAAAAGGATTAGAGTGGATGAGCTCTGAAGCATCTTGCAGTCTCACTTCAGGGATCCACCATGCTGGGTGACGTGTGACATAAGCTAACACTAGTACTCCAGGCACTCTTCAGGACTGGACTCCCAGCTTGGTTGTGCCAGGTGCACGGAACTTGGTGGAGTCATTCCTGAGGATGTTGTCCTTATCACTTTCGATATGAAGTACATGCTGACTTTATAAAATGAGTTCTAAGTGACTGCCTGTCTCATCATTGCTGTCACTTTCTGTCTTTAGTGGTCAGGACATTGACAAATTGAGAGAGTATCGGCCAGTTACAATTGTGTAGAATGGCTCTCATTTTTTTTTTAAATTTTCTTTTTCTAAATCTGGTTATTATGAGCTTCCAGAAAAGAGCCAGAGGGGCAAGAAGTCATCTTACTATGTCACACTGGAGGTACATTTGGCTTCACCCAAAGTCACTGGTTTTACCAAACTCAATCATTTGCTTAAGGTCATAGTTGCCAAATTCCAAATTGTAAAGTGCTCATAGGGGTTTTTGTTTGTTTTTTTTGTTTTGGGGGGTTATCTGTTTGGTTTTTTTTCAGTTTTCTTTGTTTGTTTGTTTTGGGGGGGTTATCTGTTTGGTTTTTTCTGTATTACTTGGAACCCAGTCCCTGAGGACAGCCCAGGCTTAGAGTCGCCCTGTTTCGTAGCATCTTTGCCCTCTTTTCATTAGGCATCAACAGTGTCTACTCCCTGTTGTGACAGCAGGAAACCCCTCTAAATGTGACAAATGCTGCCACATGGGCTAAACGGTTTGATAAGCACATTAAATTACACCCTTAATTTGGACAAGAATTTAAATGAGATATTATTTTTCCTTTTATGGAGAAGAACAAAACAATTCAGTAATTTAAAAAAATTTCTAGCCGGGCGATGGTGGCACACGCCTTTAATCCCAGCACTTGGGAGGCAGAGGCAGATGGATTTCTGAGTTCGAGGCCAGCCTTGTCTACAGAGTGAGTTCTAGGACAGCCAGGGCTACACAGAGAAACCCTGTCTCGAAAAACCAAAAAAAAAAAAAATCTTTTTATTGGAAATTCATACACTACATTGTAATGGTGGCTTCCCTTTCCCTGTCTTTTCCCAGATCCTTCTCACTTCCCCCACCATGCAATTTTAAGTCTTATTTCTCCACCTCTTTCAAAAATAAACGGGCAAATAAAAAAGAAAACAAATAAGAATTACAGAATAAGAAAAACAGCAGAAAAAGCACAAGAAACACACACACAAGCACTCACGTAAACAGACACACACACAAGCACTCACGTACACACACACACACACTCATAGACAACAAAATCTATAAAACAGAAAATCAGAAACCATAACACATAAGCAAAAGACCAGGAAGATAAACCATGCCCAAACAAAGCAGTATGAGATGAAAAAAAAAAAAAAACTCTACCAAAACAACATTGTGTTTGATTTGTGTTGGACATGTACTATCAGACATGAGACCTACATTTAAGCACTGTTATGTACCCAGTGAGGTGTCACTGGAGAGAACTAATTTTTCCATTGTAAGTGGTTGTCAGTCGGGAGACAACTGAGTAAGGATGGGAGCAAATGTCCTCTTCCCCATCTCAGCACTGGGACCTCTCCTAGCTTGAACTTGTGCTTGCATTGCTGCCTTAGTCTCTGTGAGTTCATATGGGCATAAGTCCTGCTGTGTCTGGGAGATACTGGTTTTTTTTTTTTAAAGTCATCCATCCCCCCTGGCTCTTATAAGCCTTCTTCTCTTTCACATAGTTCCCTGAGCCCTGAGGAGAGGAGACAGATGAAGACATTCCGATTAGTACTGACTGTTCCAAAGTTTCTCGCTCTGCCCTGTTGTTCAGTTGTGAGTGTCTATATTAGTTCTCATCTTCTACACGAGGAAGATCCTCTGTTAATGGCTGAGTAAGACGGTTGTCTATGTGTATATCAGAATGTCATTAGGAGTCATTTTATTGGTGAGCTCTACTAAAGGAATTCTTAACTTAAAAATTTTGTAATGAAGTGATATAAACTGTGGATTTAGTCTACCTTTCCAGTAGAACCTGAAGGTCACCTCCATTTGATGAAAGTTCCCCCCCCCACCACCCCGAAGCATATCCAGAATGAACGTGGAAGAAAACTAGAAAATATTTCTCAATCCCATTGAAATAATTAACTCAGGCAAGGGTCATGAATCGACACAAGATGATTAGGTCAGAAGCTGCAAGGAAAAGAAACAAATTTGGAACTAAAGAAACCAATGTACATTTACAATCATAAGATCAGGAAGGCTAACTCTTCTCCAAAGATTATCTCAGGCTTACTGATATTTGTTCATTCATAATCTCTTGAAAATGCAAAGGAAGAATCTGTTTGAGTCAATTTTTCCTGTTCCCTGGTAATGCTGCTCAGATTGTTACGTCTCTGCTGGTACTCACTCTTCTGGAATATTTTTTTCCCTAAACTTTCTCAGTCTTCTATTTTACACACCTTGATGACTGCACAGCTCTAGGTGTCTTGAAGTTCCTTTCAGATTTTGGCTTATATGTCTTTGAAACTGTGAGGACATCACCGGCAATATTTTCCCCTCTTGGTCATATTACAGGACAGAACATGTTTGTGGAAACACCACAGAAGAGCACTTAGTTTAGTTTTTTGCTGGTTGTCAGCCAGCACTGCTCAGTGTGACTGCTTTAACACAAAGTACAGAGCTTCCCAAATAAATGGGACACAGAGACATCAAAGACCAAGAACAGTGGCCAAGTCCTCTCAACTGAACTCTGCTGTGGGCCACACCTGGGCTTAGTTTCTGTCTTCCTGGATGTTAATGCCTGTCTCTGTTTTGTACATACCTTGGCATGGTCTTCCGGCTTGCTCGTCTGAACTAATACGCAGGCTATAGTTCAATTATCGTTAAAACTGCTCTCTTATATTTTTTCTCTCAGATTTACCATCATACACATTAATAAGATTTACATAATATACATTAATAAGCAGCAGCACCAGAGTTCAGTAATGGTTATTCTTGGTTATCAGATTGGCAAACTGATAGAAAAGTGGTAACACACACTTTCAGGTGGTTAGGGTAGTGAGCAGCTTATGAAGGCAGAGTTAGTTACCCTTGTTAAATGAGAATAGACACAACAAATACGTGCTTTCCATCATCCATGCTACATAGTTCTCTATGAACCAGAAAGCAGACACTCGCCACTTACTGAATCTGCCTAGATCCTGGATTGCCAGTATCCAAAACAGTGAGAAATAAATGTCTATGAGTTGTTTAGGAATAATCTGACTATGAAACAGTGTCATGTCCAGAGGGGACTCCACCCCTCCCCTTTGTTTCTGTACAAACTCTACATCTGCTCTAGTGAACTTACTTCTACTGAGCTGTCAGTTCTATCATTTAGCTAATGGCGTTTCTCAAATGTACTTTTGATGGTCTTAGTCCTTTTGTAAATAATCTCAGGTTCCCAGTGGCTTCTCAGCCTCTTATCTACTATGTTGCTTGTCTCTTGGCCTTTCTTAGGAAACCAGGGTTTGCCCCAGAGGTCTTGTGGTACTGATGCTTGGTCCAATAGCATAAGTCTGACCTCTGGTGTCCTTGTGAGGAACTGTTTCAATTTTTTTAATTGGTTATTTTGTTTATTTACATTTCAACTGTTATCTCCCTTCCCACTTTCTGTTCCACAACTCCCCTCTCCCATCATCCTCCCCCTTGCTTCTATGAGGGTGCTTCCCCACCCACACACCCACTCCCACTAGCATTCCCCTACATTGGGGCATCGAGTCTCCATAGAACCAAGGGCCTCCCCTCCCATTGGTACCAGATAAGGCCATCCTCTGCTACATACACAGCTAGAGCCATGGGTCTCCCATGTTTACTCTTTGGAACTATACCAGTTCTCCATAGTTCCCCAAATCTACTCCGAATAAGCACCATCAGAGATGTGCCTACAGCAACCGCCCTCCCTCACCATACACATGTGTGTCATGTGTATACTACATCATGCACAATGTGTGTATGATCAAATTCTGTTCATGTCCATGTTAGCACTGGGGGATCCACAGCCATGAGTCCCTCCCAATGTTGCCACAGCAGGGGTCACTGCCGGCTCCCCTGTCACTCCTCTGCTCAGAGAGAGGGAATTTCTGAATCAACTATGTTTACAGTAAAGAAAATCCTGGTTGTCACGAGTAGGTTGAAATTTCATTTGAAGATGTGGCTTTTATTATCATTGTAAAGCAACAAGAACAAAACAACACAGTATAAGGGACATCTCTTACCATCCCTGTCTCTTTCTTGTGTGTCTCTTTTGAAGTTTATTTTAATTCTACTTTTTATTAGTTAAGCTTATTCTTTGTTAACAGTATTCATGATTACTCTCATAGTTGTTTCTCTTTTATCTTCCCCACACTGCCAACCTCCTCTCCTTCCTACAAGTCCCTTCTCATGTCTGCATTCATGTATTTTGATTTGTGGCCCACTGAGTTTACCTGGGCCCCTCATCGTGACCATAGGTGTGGAACTGTTTACTGGAGCCTGGTGAGCTCATCAGCGGATATGTAACCAAAGACTGTGCACCCCCACCCTTGAGTGTATCAGTAGCCAATATTCACCAGGAAAGGGGAATTGACCCTGCCCATCCCTGACTAATTCTACATAAGCAATGTGTATGTGTGTGCATGATGAATATGTATATGTAGTTCTGTGTGTGATTTGGAGGCACACATATGTTGTGGTTCATTATGGAGATCAGAGGACCTTCCTTTCCACCTTTTTTGAGACAAGGGTCTCTATTGTTTTTCAGCTTCTTACACCAAACAAAATATCCTGTAAAATTCTTGTAGGAGCCAGGCAGTGGTGATGTATACCTTAAATCTCAGGACTTAGGAGAAAGAGACAGGCATATCTCTGAGTTCTAGGCTAGCCTGATCTACAACTAGAGTTCCAGGATAGCCAGGGTTACAGAGAGAAACACTGTCTTGAGCCCCCGCCCCAAAGATTCTTGTAGGATCTCTGGGAGACACTTCAGCTCATCCTGCTGTTACATACATTTCTGGGATTCTCACTCAGGTTGTACAGCAAATACTGTTTCCCATAGATCTGGCTGCCCAGCCCCTTTCACATGTATGTGAAAGCAGAGTGATAACTGGGTCTTAGCACCTTTGCTACTCACTTGGTTAGGTCAGCAGTCCCTGTGTCTCTGCCTGCTCTTTGAGCTCTGTGCTCCTCTCCATCACATACTTTCCTCACTTCTTTTCCTCCCCCTTCTTCTCTCACCCATTTTATCTCCTCCTTCTCCTCCTCCTCCTCCTCCTCCTCCTCCTCCTCCTCCTCCTCCTTCTTCTTCTCCTCCTCCTGTCTTTCTCTCTTCTGAAATCTGCTCTTTGGAAAGGGCAATGTGTACTTTGCTCAAAGCAAGCATATCATTATTTTAGGAAGAGGACAAACCTATAAAAGAGATAGGGCCGGAACTCAGAGGTAGGAGGAAATGGAAGAGACCTTGGTGCATTGTAGTCAAAGAGAACGATGAGAAGAGACAAGAAGAGAAGAGAAGAGAAGAGAAGAGAAGAGAAGAGAAGAGAAGAG
>JANHMN010000013.1:18265416-18359367 GCA_030674055.1 Rhabdomys pumilio
AGAAGAGAAGAGAAGAGAAGAGAAGAGAAGAGAAGAGAAGAGAAGAGAGGAAAGGAGAGGATAGGAGAGGAGGTATGTATATAAAACAAACAAACAAACAAACAAACCAAAACATCATGATTTAGTAATGAGGGAGTCAATCAAAAAGTAACAGAATTGTTGAGAGAAACATCAGGTGGACAAGTCAACCATAGAGTAGAGGTTGAAGGGAAATTAGCCACAAAGAACATTGATCTCTCTTTACAGAATTCTAGGATGAGAATAAGAATACTTAAAAAAAAAAAGGAGTGCAGAGATTAACCAATACTTGCTTTTCTTTCTTTTTTCTTTCCCCAGATTCTAAGACTTGAATATGTTGATCAGCCAATATGTGGGAGCTACTTAGGACATTTTGAAACCTGTCTGTTATGAGTGTCACTAAATATTATTCTTTCTGTATAATGTGTTAATCCTAGTCAACCACTCAGTGGCATATTTCATTCATTATCTGTTCAATAACTAATCACTGGTTACTTATTGCTTAAGAGATACCACTGGATCTAGTAAACCTTAATAAACTGTACTATCCAATAAAAATGCAAATAAAAGAAATCTGCAGAGATCCACAGCCAAACCCTAGGTGGAGTTAAGGGAAGCCTGCAGAAGGGAGAAAGTGAAGGACCAGGAGTCAGAGGGGTAGACTCCATCAGGAGAATGCAGCCCACAGAATCAGCTAAGCAGGACACATGGGGGCTCACAGAGACTGAAGGAACAATCATAGGCTATATACAGGTCTGAGCTAGGTCTTCTGCCTATATGTTATGCTTGTGTAGCTGGGAGTTCTTGTGGGACTCCCAACAGTGAGAATAGGGGGTGTCTCTGACTCTTTTGCCTGATCTTAAGACCCTTTTCCTCCTACTGGTTTACTGTGTCCAGCCTGGAAATGAGAGTTTGTGCCTACTCTTATTGTAACACATTTTGCTGTATTTGGTTTTTATAACACTGCAAGGCCTGTTTTTGTTGTTGTTGTTGGGTTTTTTTGTTTTTGTTTGTTTGGCTGGTTTTTGGTTTTTTTTGTTGTTGTTGTTTGCTTTTTGAAGGGAAATGGGGGATAAGTGGATGTGGGGGAGAAAGCAAGTAAGAGAGAGGGGGAAATGCAGTAGGGATATAATGTGTGAGAAGGACCAGGAGTAAGAGAAAAAGTCTGTATATTTTCAGTTAAAGTTAAGTGTTATGAAGAATATTAAAATAAAAAGAAGGGATGTAATGTTTGCAGGGGTAAAATTATATATATGGCCGTGAAGAAAAGAAGCAACTCAAATAGAGGAAAATATTCATGGTAGTTGAAGAGAGGGCTAGAGTGTGATCAGAATGAACCACGTGTCCAAGGGCCCATAGAGATTCAGGAAAGTAACTAAAGGATAGTCAATAGAAGTCAGACGAGAGGGTGGTGATGGGGAAAGGTATATTGAGCCTTTCACAACATGAGGAAGACTAGCTTCTTAGTGAAATGGGACTCCATGGGAGAGTTGGAGAAGAATATCAGACATAATTATTGTCTTCTATAGTGAATACAACTAAAAGGTCAAGGGTAGCAGCAAGCACTCTAGTTAGCAGAGAACTGAGATAGTGCAATAAAGGGTGGGTGGGGCTTGGACTAGCATGGAAGCAGTAGAGGTTAAAAAAATGCTAGGTAGGGTTGTTTAATTTGGTACTGGGGCCATAGGAATTCACTTGGATGGATTGTGAGGATGTGAATAATAAGACCATCTCATAGGTCTGGTTTTATTCAACTGGAAGAAGTGTTGCCAATTACTGAAATAGGTAATGACGTTAGGACTACACCCAAGAAACTAACTCCTTTGAGGACGTTGGACTGGAGACAGCTTCTCTCATGGTTGACATCTGCCTACCTAATAAGGACTTTCAACTGCCTCCTCCTTCATCACCAACAGTGTCAATGAAAGATGGAAATAACAGCCTACTCACGGGAAGTACATCTCTCAATTTACTCTCTAATCACAATAAAGCCAGCGCTTCTTACTCTGCTCTGTCTAATCACTTTAAGAGCTTCCTTCTACACTTCTCTACTCTCTGCCGAAAGTCTGATTGAGTCATAGATCTGTCATAGTCTTATGGTGTCTGTGGGGCATTGTTAGTCACACACAGCATCCGTGTTGGATTTTGAGTGCAGGTCATCTACAACAGAAATGAATCAATGTTGTGGACGGTGGAAGGGTTTGAAAAACAAAATAAGGAATTTATCTGTTGACTTATAGAAGTTCAAGATGCATGGTAGATAGCTGAGTGTCACCAGTGAGTCCACCAACACAAGTGTCTGAAGTTTGGAATACAGTCTTTGCTTCAGAGAGAAATTCAAGGGTCATTAGCATACTTACAGTGTAGGTCATCTCAGGATGGATGAGCTTACTATGGCCTGAGCCATATGGGTGATCTTATTCAACCTGGGGCAGGGCAGCCTAACTGGCACCACAGTAATTAAAGGGTGAGAGATGAGCTAGAACAGCTAGCTTTCTTGTAACTCAGGAAGGCCAAGAAAAATAATGACCTGCGTAGGCCCATGAAGGAGTTGCATGGAGAAAGGAATTATGGGATGTAGAAAAGACTACATGGAGAACTAATCTATGTAGACTGTTGCCAGGACAATGTGCCCTCTGTTCAGATTTATGGAATAAGAAAATAAAGACTTTGAGCAATAGGAAAAAGGCAAAAACCTTGACAGTGAATGAATTTAGAACATACAGCCACCTGTTTTCACATATGATGTAATGGATTTCTTTTTTAGCAGCCTATCAACACCCTTTTATTTATTTCCCTCAAGTGTCCTGGCTCTAAATGTCTAGTCTTGGTTCTCTAAATGACAGAACCCTATCAGCATCACCAGTAAGTTAAGCATCCTCTGTTTCAAGTATCTGCCCATTGGCTGTTCACATGCTGTACTGATCATCCAGTTATTCCCTAGATTCAGGCTCCAGGACTGTCCTGTAGGACAGGCTTTGAAGGCACATCTGTGACTATGGTTTCTCTAAGTGAGGTGTTGGTGGATGATGGAGCTCATCTCCTTGAACCATGGGGGAAGTTCCTCTCCATGGCTCTTCTGGCAGCCAAGAGACCTCAGAAACCCAGCCTAAACTATTTGTGGTATGGTATCTGGGTTTCAGCTCCAGGGCTAACAAGATCAACTCTATTCCCGTTTATCCTAGGCTCTTGAATGCAAGAAGCCTCTTGCGGTTATAGTCTTCTGCAGTTTCAGCAGTTTCACATCTTGCCTGATAAATGGCTACAGAGCCCATGGGGCTTAGGTGAGCCAGTTCTCTATGATGTCATTCTGCAAGGCAGAGGCCAAAAAAGGTCCAGGGTAGAGTACAGAGTGGGAAAGAGACTGTGGGAGAGTCTTCCTCTTCTCATTCTTCCATATTACTTTTTTCTACTCAGCAAAGTTCCTAAAGGAAAGCTCCATTTACAAACAATGTATCTAGGAATAGAAACTTAAGGGAATGACTGCAATCACCAGGAAAGACAAAGTCATTAACTGATGGCTAGTCTGTGATGGCCAAAAGTCAGGAAACACAGATGTGACAGTTCTGTAGGGAGGTACCTGGTGTTTCAGGGGCGGTTGGAAGGGTTGGAATCAATTTTCCTGGGTGTGGAAATCTGAGTTCAGAATGTACCAGCTTTGTAACCTCTGCGTAAATCAGTGATAATTCCGTATCTCAGTTGTACGTAACATGCATTAAAACTGTAGAACCTCAAGTAAGTGTTTTAAAGATAGAAAATACACAAGAGAAAGGTTGATGATGTTGATTGCTCTTGCAAAAGCTTGTGTGGCCAGGCAGAGCTGCCAGATGAAAGGAGATGACTTTGGAGCAAAGCAGCAATCTGTGCAGACATCAGATTCAGAGAAATAAAAAAATGGTAGAAATGGTAGAGTCTGCTTTGCACTTAACACATTGGCACTGGCTCCAACCACTACTAACAAAGGCTCAGTATAAGTCATGTGACAATTTAAGGATATTACTTGATGGGGGGGGTCACATCATCATTGTCTTTTTCCATTGCATACTGGCTTGTTTGGTTTTCTTTCATTGTATTTAGCTAATCATGTAAAGGTGGACACTTTGAAAATGTTTACTTAATATAATTTTCACTGATGTGCCTTTTTAATTATGGTGGGTTCCTAATTCTACATAAACACTTTCCTTTCTTTAAAGACATTTTCTAAATCTTATATTTTGCAGAAGACAGCAGACATCTTATTTGGTGGGTGACAAATCACTGCATAGTGAATATGAAAATAAGTATTAGGAACAAATAAGCAAAGAGGTGTTTACTTAACAATTGTCCAGAGAGTATATACAAAAAAGTTTTCTGTCCTAAAAAAGACTCTGAGTTCTTCTGATGAATCAGATTAGCCATCAAATACTAATGGGATACTAATATTGCCAGAACACAGCACTTAGCATTGTCTTTTAAAGTGAATTGTTTCTATCATCCATTTTATCCATTGATGTGGTTTGGATAATTGCTTTATGGCCAGCTATGTGCTAAGCACTATGAATGCAATGGATAATGTCATAGGATGAGAAGACTATTTCAAAGCTGAGTTATAAAGACTGTGAAAGGAGAGAAGAAAAGGATAGATTAAGAAACTAATATATGTACAATGCTGGAGGTTCTATTTAGCCATCAAAAAGAATGAGATTTTGGTTGTGAGCCTAGCCTCTAATTGTTGAGCCATCTCTCCAGCCCTTCCAATGATGATGATAGAGGACTTTAAGAAGGACATAAATAACACTCTCAAAGAATTTGAGGAGAACACAGGTAAACAGGTAGAAGCCCTTAAAGTGTAAACACAAAAATCCCTTAAAGAATTATAAGAGAAAACAACCAAACAGGTGAAGGAATTGAACAAAACCATCTAGGACATAAAAATGGAAGTAGAAACAATCAAGAAATCACAAAGGGAGACTACCCTGGAGATAGAATACCTAGGAAAGAAATCAGGAGTCATAGACACAAGCATCACCAACAGAATGCAAGAGATAGAAGATAGAGTCTCAGGTGCAGAAGATACCATAGAAAATATTGACACAACTGTCAAAGAAAACGCAAAATGCAAAAAGTTCTTAACACAAAATATCCAGGAAATCCAGGACACAATGAGGAGACCAAACCTAAGGATAATAGGTATAGATGAGAGTGAAGATTCCCAACCTAAAGGGCCAACAAATATCTTCAATAAAATTATAGAAGAAAACTTCCCTAATCTAAAGAACAAGATGCCCATAAACATACAAGAAGCTTATAGAACACCAAATAGACTAGACCAGAAAAGAAATACCTCCTGTCATATAATAATCAAAACACCAAGTGCACAAAATAAAGAAAGAATATTAAATGCAGTAAGGGAAAAGGGTCAATATAAAGGCAGACCTATCAGAATTACACCAGACTTCTCACCAGATACTATAAAAGCTAGAAGATGCTGGACAGATGTCACACAGCCCCTAAGATAATACAAATGCCAGCACAGGATATTATACCCAGCAAAATTCTCAATTACCATAGATGGAGAAACCAAGATATTCCATGACAAACCCAAATTTACACAATATCTTTCCACAAACCTAGCATTACAAAGGATAATAGCAGGAAAGCTCCAATACAAGGAGGGAAATTATACCCTAGAAAGAGCAAGAAAGTAACCCTCTTCTAACAAATCCAAAAGAAGATAGCCACACAAAGATAACTTTACCTCTAATAATAAAAATAACAGGAAGCAACAATCACTGTTCCTTACTATCTCTTAACATCAATGGACTCAATTCCTAAATTAAAAGACATAGGCTAATGGACTGGATACATAAACAGAGCCCAGCATTTTGCTGCATACAGGAAACCCACCTCAGTGCAAAGACAGACTCTACATTAGAGTAACAGGCTAGAAAACAATTTTTCAGGCAAATGGTCCTAAGAAACAAGCTGAAGTAGCCATTCTAAAATCTCCAGCCCAAGAACACAAAGGGAGGGACTCATGTCTCCACCTGTATAGGTAGTTGAGGGTGGCCTTGCCAGGCATCAGTGGAAGTAGACAGCCTTGGTACCTGAAAGTTTGGATTCCCTAGTGTTGGGGAATTGCAAGAGCAAGGAGGCGGGAAGGAGAGGATGTTGGGAACACACCCTCATAGTAATTGGAGGAGGGGGCATGAGGTAAGGGATTAGGCATCAGTGGAAGTGGGGGGCCTTGGTGCCTGAAAATTTGGATTCCCTAATGTGGGGAAATTTGAGAGCAGGAAGGTGAAAATGGGAGGATGGTGGGAGCACACCCTCATAGAAACACCCAGAATTATATGGATTAGACATGACAGAGGCAGGCCGCCAGAAGGCTAGATTCCAGAATTCAAACAAATAATTATCTTGATACTAAAATTTGTTTTGAGAATTGTATATTGCAGAATACATAGCCTTGGTGTATCTACTCATCAAGCAAGCTGAGCAGACCTGCTCGAACCTCTGATGTCCTGGAATTCCATCTGGATGCAGTGAAGATACAGAGGTTTATCAATTTACTCTGCTCCCCACCCCTCTTCTAATATCTCAACACCCATAATCAGCTTGAAGAAGTTAATGAAGTGTCGGTGCCCCTATTCCCTGGGATTGAGGACTGAGGTGGTTAATATTGGGCTGTCTTTCTAGAGAAAAGTAGTGGTTTTGGTGGAACAGGGAGAATTAGCTAAGATTTATTGCATAGCCATAACCTACTGGTAGAAATATGTATAATCGTTATTAACATAAAGTTATAATTTCTTAAATGGTACAAAATTTACTTTGATTTCAAATTTAAGGTTTTCATTGGTACGAGCTTCTTATTGATATAAAGTGAGATTAATATTGTTGCTCTCATAGGCATTGTGCCTGTATAACACATTTAGGAATACAAGTCTTAGACCCAGTCCTTCTATAACTTTTTTAACTTGTTTGAGATGGTTAGACTGCGAGTTAAGGGCCTATAGCAAATTCATGGCTTTGAGTTTATTGTTAGGGTGTTTTCTATATTTTCTTTAGAAATAGCTGAGAGGACTCAACAGACAACATTCCAGATTGCCGTACATGGATAGTTGGTTTTCAAAACATCAGAAATCCACAGAGTTGATGTTACAAACATTTCTGTATTAATGTTCATTTTGATTAGAGACCTGTCTGCTCCTGACAGCTTCCTGTCTTGGATTCTAAGAAGAAATTGAGCATCTTTGGAGTTGTTCCAGTTGTGGTGAGACAGCCACTAGGCAAAAATTGTCTCTTTCCATCTGTCCAGAAAAGGACACACTTGCAGAATAGTCGACTGATTATATCTGCCAAGGCAGAGTAATCAGCCCTTAATAATTCTGCATCTCTAGGTCTGTCAGATGATCCTGGGCCAGAAGGCTGAAGATCAGGTGTTCCAACGTTCTGTAGTATAGGGACTGTCCAGGTGTTCAGCGGTCTCTATAAATTGGCTAAGTTTTAGAAGCTATGCTTTGTGCTTCCCATAATTTCAGTTAACTCAGTCATTCTGGATTTCTGATGGCGTTGAAAACTTATGGTCTCATAAGCCAATCCTCACTATTTACTTTGAGAGAAAAGATTTGAGAGGATGGTTTTCAACTTACATTCATTCTAAAGCCAAGAAAAAAGCCAGGCTTAGAACTAAGTCTTTTATCTAGGAGAGATGACAGAGGTTCTAGTTAGTCAACAAAATGATGGACTGGGTATTATCTATCTTGCACCTTACTGACATAAATTGGTATAGTTGTGCTCTAACTGTATTTTGAGAGAAAAATTTTATTTTAACAGGAAGAGTGATATGTAGGAGGAGCTAAGGTGGGAGGAGTAGGGAGAGGAAGTGTAGGAGTAAGGAGAGCAGGAGGAGAAGGAGAGGAGGAGCTAGGTGATGAGAGAGAGAAAGAGAAAGGGGGGCCAGACATGGAGGCAGATGTTCACATGTCTCCGCCAGCCAAAGATAGTTGATATATCTAGGTTGGGTATTAGGTTACACTTCTGATTGATATTGAGCATTACCAAACTTATAAAGCCTTTGGTTAACGTTAAAAAATTTGTATAAAAGCAAAAAGGAGAAGGGGACAGGGGATAGGGGTTTTCTAGGGAGAGGAAATGGGGAAAGGAGAAGGCATCTGAAATGTAAATAAAATATCCAATAAAAAAATTAAAAAAAAGAATGAGATGATGTCACTTGCAGAAAAATTGCTGGAAATTGAGATCATACTATTAATTCTCACAAAGGATCACCTGTTAGCCTTCATATCTGGAATGCGGGAGTAGAAAAGACGTGACTAGAACATTAAGGCAGCAATGTGGACAGAAGATGGGGTCAGAAGTCACAGAATGGGGGCATGATCAGAGTACTTGTGCATATATGGGACTGTGACAAAGGAGTGTCTCATTTTAAACAGTTGATATATTCCTATTTAGAACGTGAAAAGTAGTTCAAATGACTCCATGGGATGACCGTTATCACAAGGGCACATAGAGGAATAGACAGCCTATGCTATGGTAGAAGTAAGGCTAGAGAAATGTGAGAAAGAACCACAAGCCACAGAATGCAGATAATCTCCAGAAGCTAAGGAAGACAAGGAAGAGGATGAGTCAGCAAAACTTCCAATAGGAAGCACACATGTCAACATCCTAACTGTAGCTCAGGGACAGTGCTTTTAGATTTTTGATTTCCAGGAATACAAGATAGTGCTATTTTTGATATTTTCTTACTTACTTACTTACTTACTTACTTACTTACTTACTTACTTACTGTGTAATTCTGTGTGTGTGTGTGTGTGTGTGCGTGTGTGTGTGTGTGTGTAAAGATGTCAGTGTTCATATGTGACCAGGTATATGTATGAAGGTCAGAGGACAACAACTTGCCTGCGACCATACTCTCCTTTCCCCATATATGTTTCAGGGATCAACGGTAGGTATCTTGGTTTGCAGAGAAGGAGCCTTTTTTCACTGAACCTTCTTGCTGGTGTGTGTGTTTTTAATGATCAAAGAGTTTTAATGGTATTAGAAACGGAATCTAAGGGCCTCACACATGCTAGATGAATCCTTCACAGTTATTCTATATCCCCAGGCAAACCCATTAGTTTTAAGCCACTAAATTATTTTACAGTGGGACACCAATGCAACCTGGAATTCACTTATAGCAGTGGAGTCTGAGTGCTTCCCTCAGTAGCTATGACTAGTGAGAGTAAGACAAGGGGCAGAAAGTAAGGTTTTCCTGATCTGCAGGGAATCATTCAGGTAGGAAAAAGGAATGTCCTTGTTTTAGAAACCTTTAGCAAAAGGACTCTTGTTATTTCTACAAGCCACAGAGATGCTCACCTGCTGTTGTTCTTAAGACAAAGTGATACCCAGCAATCATCGTTTTGCATTTGTACATTAACTTCCATGACATGCAAGGTCTTGAAAAACCTAATTTAAAGTTATTACCCTAGAGGCAACATGGGATATAGATTGGGGTAGGGGAAGGAGAGAAGATAGTTGGAAAGAGTAGTTAATGAATTTATGGTGTTGAAGATGGCAAAGAGAGAAGACCCAGATTGGAAGTGAAGTAAATGACATGTAGCCTTATTTATTATGAAGGAAATCAAAATTTCTTACCAAGTAGAAATATTTTATAGCTTCTAGATTGGAAAATATTTTTAACTTTGAAAGTATAAAATATGGGTAATGTTTTAGTGTGGTGGGTATTCTTATTTATGAAAAATAATGCCAGTGAGAAGCATCAGGAAGTAACAGATGTTCATTGATGTTTTATCTATCTATCTATCTATCTATCTATCTATCTATCTATCTATCTATCTAAATAGAAAATAGAGTCTTCTCTCATACAATACACCACAAGCACAATACATCTCTCTCTCCACTCCTCTTAGCTCTCCCATCAACCTTCCTTTTCACTCAGATCCACTCCATATCTGTTTCCTCTGCAGGAAAGAGCAGGCCTCAACCAAATAACTAGAAGACAGGGCAAAACAAGACACAAGACATGATGAAAGCTTTCATATTGAGGCTAGACAGGGCAACCCAATAGGAGGAGAAGAGTCAGAGATACCACTTTCTCCCACTGTTAGGAGCCACACAAAAAGCAAATAGCCATAACACACACATAAAGAACCAGGTACAGAGGTCCCTCCCTTCAGAGATGAGAGATCCACTGAAGAGGGTGAGGAAAGACTATAAGAGTCAGAGAAAACAGAAGACATCAGGAGAACATGCCCCACCGAATCAACTAAGTAGGGCTCACATGGGCTCACAGAGATTATAATGGCAAGTATTGGGCATGCATGGGTCTGTATTACTTATTTTAAAATCACCATCATAACAATATCAATGACAAAGTAAAAGCAAGCCCATAAGCATACTTATGGTACCTTTATTACTTGTTTCCAACACCATCTTGTATGTGTATTGAAGATTAATACTAGTGGTTTCTATTCATTATCATAGGTATTAGACACAAATGAGTTTTGTTGTTTTTTGCATTTTTGTTGCTAATATTTAGGAATTCCTAGAATACTTAATAGTGAAATCATCCTTATTGCTTCCTTCACTCATATTCCTGCATAAAGATTTTTCTGTCAGCATTACTCTGGCCATGGTGTTTTAAAATGTAGCCATAGTCAGTGGAAACAACAGCCTGAGTTGACAGAAGCCTGGGAGACTTTAGTCCCTGGGTGCTGTAACTAGTCCATTACAGTCGTAGCCACATGACAGAGCAGAGAATTAAAAACTATCAAGATAGCAGACATGAGAAATTTGAAGCCTTTGCTGTTAGTGAAATTTTCTGTAGGATGGGTAGAGTCCTCAGGTATAAAAATGACAGCTGGTATTTATGTGTGGCAATTCTCTCATCAACTCTAACTCTCTTAGCTACTCCAAAGTCTCAAATGAGTCGAACACTCATTGTAATTATCATAAATGATATATTTATGGAACTTGCTAAGCCCAATCCAGCAATTTGTCAGTTAGCAATCTCATAGTAGTTAGGTTCTAATAAACTATAAGGTTATATCCGAACCACTCGGGAAATTCATTTTATATAATAAACCTAGACCCCACCCTGGAAGAACTAATGTTTTAAATTATAGTTGCTTATGCTTGGCCCTACAGTATGCCTAAACTAGTAATAAAATGTCTGTAGGAAGAAGACTGAGTCAAAGGATAAAAATGTAGAGATGCAGATAGTAATTAAAATAATGAAACTGTTGCAGGAAAAGCAAGGTTGAAGGACAGGACCTCTGTCAAAAGTCAACTGCTCGCACTATTTGACATCGATATGGGCTATTACTGTGAAGAATAAATATCAGGGTTCGTGCACATGTCAATCAACTCTCAAACCACCTAATAAATGTGTAAATTTCAGAAGTTCCTAAAACTCATAGTACAAAAGTTTGCATGTTCATGGGGTATTAATCAAAGCATTCATATGCTACATGTGGTAAATAGTGTCTAAAATTAAAATTAAAAAATATATTGACAAATGGGGCACGCTAACACAAATATAAAAATACATTTTTTGTGAATTGATTTTGACCATGTGCAAGAACACACAATGAGGAAAAGGCAGTCTCTTCAGTTCATGGCACTAGGAAAACTGATACTCCAAGCAGATTCACTAAAAGTCTACCCTTCTCATAGAAAGTATACATGATTCACCTAAAATCAGATCAGAGTCATAAAAATGTAAGATCTGAAACTGCAAAAAGTATTGTAAGTGAACAGGGGAAAGTCACGCAGCATCAGCTTGTGCAATTTCTTAGATATGACTCCAAAATAAAGTCAGACAAATGTGGAGGGTCCATCCTTCCACACACACACACACACACACACACACACACCACACACACACACACACACACACACACACACAAAATCAACAGTGTCAACCCACACACAGAGTATTTGTAGCATACGCATTTGGCAAACTAATATCCAAACTATACAAGAACCTTGTATTTCATAATGAAACAAATAACCTCACTTCCAAATGGGCAAAGACTGTAAGTAGGCATGTCTCAACACAAACCCAAATGATTAGCGGGTAAAATTAGATGTTCAACATCACGGTCATCGGGAACTAAAGGAAAACTGTGGTGAGGTATCACCTTTAAAATAACTGTTATCTAGAAGGGAAAAGTCAACAAAGGTTGGTGAGAATAGAGAGAAACGGGAACCATACATAATGTAGTCATTTTGGAAAATGATGTATGAAAGATTTTTGAGGATCTGAAATAGAAATTCCATATAATGAAGATGTTTCATTTCTGGACATTTCACAGGAGGTTAATATACATGTTGAATATAATCTGTATTCCCCCAAACACTGTTTTTGGAGTAGTATTCGGTTTATTCCCTATCTCCTCCTGAGCATAAGCTTTTAGAAACTTGGGACTCACGGGGCCTTTTAGTCCGTTTTCTTTGTTCTCTACTACTGCTTGGATCTGCAGAGGGACACAGACTACGAACTCTGAAGTTAATTCCAAGCATCACCTCGGTTTTGCATACTGTGTCATGTGCTACTTTTCCCTGTGAAACATGGAAAATAATCAAAGGCACGGGTTTTCTCTGAGTCGTTCCTGCTCCAAAAGAGTTCCATCAAGAGTGACGGAAAGCAGGGAAAATCACTGTATAACCTAAAGCGAGATACAGTATCCCAAGAAGCAGGTGACATTAGCTTCATGTCATCCTATACTTATAGAATTGAAAGCTTCTTAAATATATTATTTCTAATTTTTAACGTTAGCTAAAATCATTCCAGTGTTCTTTTACTTGACCAGTTCAACACAGTCACTGATAAGAATAACAACTGATGTTCCCTACCATGTAAATTTATCTATTTTAAGGATAAAATATAATTATGCTTATTGTTCATTAGCAAAAGTTTTTATAGTTATATTTCCTCAAAACTTTAGAAGTGTGTTTAACATTAGTAATTCACTCATGTTTTCTTTCACTATCACAAGACTTTGAAAGTACTTAGTTCTATCTAATTTTGTGGGGCCACAATCTCAAACCTAGAGGAAACTTTGTTCATTTCAAGTATGTGACCACTGTGACCAAACTGTTTCATAACAAGGAATGTACCCATGGTTACTAATATAAGATTGTTCTTATGTTAAAAATGGAGACAGTTGTATTTACTGTGAAGTGTAAATTTATCTTAATCCCCAAATCTCAGCATGTCTTATCACTGAATCCTTTGAATTTAGTCCACACCTTAATCCTTCGGTTTGCTTAGGTAAAGGATTCCTCAATATGAATAATCGGGGAGTGGCTTTGTGGCAAGTTCAGAAGCCTCACAGGATTCCTAAACTGTGAGAAACTACATGAAATCAACAATGGAGCAAGAGTTTCTATATTTCCAGCATCCTAAAGCCTTTCATATATAAGAGACTATTTCCTCCTTGGTACTTTAAAAGACAGCCAGCATCTCTACTTTTCTTTATCTCATTTTGTAGTCCTTTAGACCTCTTCCAAGAGCTATACGTTTATAGAATTCACATTGACTAAAGGCACAATTATTAAGCTAACACAGGTTCGGCGTTTCTTCATTCTAATCCACAGAGTTGGCACATAACTTCTTGGACTTGCAGCTGAGATCATCTGCCCCAGAATGGTTAGAAAACAGCAGCAATATAATTTAAATGTTGAGCAAAATGTGGGAGAGCAGGTGAGTACTATAGACAACTTTTAATACCTCTCATGTCTAATATTCTTGATTTCAGCATTTAACCATGAAGGGACTTCTTAACTTTATTGCAGAAGAAATCTGGTTGTCATTATCATAGATGTGTTAGTTAGTATGTCAGACTATGTTTTTATATTTTTGAATATCTGAGAATTAGCCTCGATGCATGGATGTTAGTATTTATATCAAAACATATCATGAGGTATCTGCAGGGAAAACAAAACAAAACAAAAGCAACTTGGTTAGATGATTTGAAGAGTTATCTTAATAGCGAACATTGTGGTATATTTTATTTTTACATAGATTAGTCCACTGGAAATACTTACCGTCTAGTTTTCCACAGAAATGTATCTATTTAGAATCAAGGTAACAATTATAGAAAGTATCTTATGACAGAGAGAACTTTGTTGATAATGCATTACTCTGCTGGTGAAAATCAGGCTTTTCTCAGACTCATGAAAATGTATCTGAGTGATCTTGATCTCATTTCATAGTTAAACTTAATGCCTTGATTTCACAAATAAGGAAACAGAAATGTTGATGAGTGCATGTAGCTATTCAGAGTCAGAAACTGAATTTTTCTCTCATATATTCCTTTATAAAAAATAAACTACTTTTCAGTTCAACATCTATGTCCACGAAACAAGAAAATGATTTTTTTCAACTAGAATTTGTATACAAACTAACAGCAACATAAGAACTTCCTAGAATATTGTCTTATTCCTCTAAGTGGAACATGAGAGCAGTTTAGTTTTCTAAAACTAGACTATCATACATGTAATTAATACTTTTCCTGGAATTTCAAGAGAGCTGCACATCATTGCTTTAACCTCATATGTTCAGCAGTTTGGCTATGACCCAATATGCTGCAGAATGTGATTTATGGTGCTTGCTCACAATAAGGAAAATATTGATTCAATTCAATTCTTTATGTAATGTATTTAATTATGCCAAGAAAACAATTAGACAAAATTATGTGATTGCAAAAAGAAAGAAAGAAAGAGAGAAAGAAAGAAAGAAGGAAGGAAAGAAGGAAAGAAAGAGAGAAAGAAAGAAAGAAGGAAAGAAAGAAAGAAAGGAAGGAAGGAAGGAAGGAAGGAAGAAAGAAAAGAAACAGTAAAGAAAAAACACCAACGAAACAAAGGAGGGATTCGAATTCACCGTGTACCAGTTTTTCACCATTCTGACAGATGATCTGAACCCTCTTGTGGTACTTAAACTTCAGACAGAGGAGCCTTGTTTTGAACAATTATTTGGTATTTATCTTGGGAACCTTAGAAAATCATTAAAACCTAACACACGCAGAATTTTACCTAGAGAAAGTCAGTGGTGTTCCCTCTTCAAATTTACCTTAATCTAATACTTCCAGTTTGTTATTTTATCACATGAAAATTATTATCAAACAATCAAAGCATTTCTTCTAAAAATTATAATTATATTGTTTATAGATCAATTAATTCATGTCTCATATTACTAATAATTCAGGGAATTGATAGGTTATACTCTTACTGAAACTTTTTTTAAGAAGATGCATATTGAAGTTGCCTCTTGCTCCGCACTAACGTTTATGGTTTTCTATGTGTGAATTATATTGCAGTTTAAGTATTTTGGCAACTTACATACTTCATTACTACTATGACACACATGTGCCCATCATGAGAAAGCGATGGCTTTCTCATGCATATTTCCTTATATATTTTCTTATATATTTATGTATATATATTATATTCCTTATATATTCATGTATATTTCTTTATATAATTAATAAAGTGTGAGTTGTTGTTTGATATGGTTGACTATTCAAGATTCTGCTATTAAACTATCCTGCAAGTGTTGTCAATTTTGTCTTTACTGTTTTTTGCAATCTATATGTACTGAGGAGAACTTTTAGGAAAACATTATCCACTTCTCCCTCCTTTAATGGGACGGCCCTCCTGCCTTCCTGTTAAACATCATCTTGAAGTAAACAGATCCTTTCGCATTTAGGAATGCTCCCATCCATTTTAGTTCATGCAAAGTCACTTTGCTCGACCCCTTTTGTCAGGATGGGTTCTTTACACTTGTTCAATGCTACTAAGGCAGCTATTGATGTGATCAACTTATTTTCTTTCTTCAGTCACTTGATGCGATCTGTAAACATATCTGTGTCATCACTAAGCACATATCATTATACTCATAGAATTTTACCCAATTCTTCCTTTTCACCATGTTACATTCACATTATTTTGTGTTTGTTTTATGTACTATGTTCCCAGATCACATAAACTTTCCTCATTCTGCAAGTTGAAGGCTTGCTTTTTAAGTTGGCTTTCTGTCTTTTTCTGTGCAGTTTTTAAGGAATCCGTACTGTTCATCTGAAGGGACACACTGTGAGTGTAGATCACACCATGTGATCTGTGAGCTGCACCGGGTAAGGTCTGAAGGAGGTGGTTAGGGACATCTATTGTTTCTTAGAATAACTTGAAATAAGAGAGTAAAGTCCTTCTCTGGCACTTCTATGAGATTCCTAGGACATCATAAGCTCTCCCACAAAGGGATAGCACTAGATTGTGTGTCTTTAATATTACCCAGATTAAAGCCGACTTACTCTCTCTGTATATTTCAGTGAGATCCTTGTATTTATGCTTGATGTGCAAAATATATTTAATAATTTTAATTACAAGTGTTAATATGTAATGTGAAGATTCATATAGAATGAACAATGAACAAAAAATAAGCAAAATGGTCCCTGCAATGTTCCACCTTCCAAAGACAATTATCTAAATGTCCTCCACTTTTATACTTGCCACTATTAATTAGAAAAATTATCTACTTTGAGACATTTGTACTTGATAACATTATGATAATTTCTAAGGCAATCTATTTAATGGAAAAACATTACTTTAATATAAAAGGGATCACCGAGGGATTTCGTTGTCCTTACAGAATTATATGTTATGTTGTGTGTGTGTAAGGGGAGACATTTGTATATCCCTAACAGCCTTAAGACTAATGAAATACATTCATCTTTTAATTGAAATCTGTTACCTGTTACCATTTTGCATTTGCAGAAATAATCACTCTTGTAATGCTTTTCAGGCTACGAAAAACCGATGCTCCCTCTGGAAAATATTCCTAATATGTCTGTTGGCTTGTCTAGTAGCCACAACCATTACAGCTCTGGCTTTTTACTTTGGCCCTTTTGGAAACCCCACCAATACCACCATCGTCATCCATACAGATGGAAGGTCCTGCCAAGATCCCTGCACCTCTCCCTCTACGCCATCTCCTACCACAATCACTTCAGCTGGACCGGGGACCTCTCCACTTCCCGAAAATACAACCACCCCGGCCTTGCCTACCACCTCACCCACATTTACTACAACGATGCCTAGTACCACCATAGAACATGAAGTTGACATTGAATATCAGATAGTGTGAACTCTCAGTCCTCAAGCCAGATCAATATTCTCACAGAAGCACATGGCTTCGTTAGACCTAGTTCTCTCCTAATCTGTGCTGCTTTCCACATGGTGATAGTCTTGCACTAATTATTTAATACCTGAGAAAGATAGAGGTTCAGAGACTACTGCCACCTTCTGGAAATTCTCTCACTCTGAGACATTTTCCATGTCAGGTGACAATGAAAAGGGACTAAGGCTAGGACAAAGCCAGCTAAGATAATCATGTTACTGCTTATGAATTCTAATTTTCCAACTTCTCTCCTTAAGAGAGTTGGGTGTGGTAAAGGAGCATCTTGGAAGGGACAACAGATATACGTCTACCTGGTGGCCACTGGCTATCCAGGGATGGTAACATGGTATAGAGTACATGTATTGTTGGGCACTGTGAAGGACAGAGGCACTATTTGTCTAGCCTGTGGCATGGAGTCTTAGCTTTTTGAGGTGTCTTCTGCCTAACTTTTTGTTGTTCTAGCTTCCTTCTTTGCAAGTTTCAATAAACCTAATCTTGCATGCCACCCCTGAGTCTTATATTTGACTTCTCAACAAGCTAGCCCACTGTCTTCACTATGAATGATACACCCATTAGGTTAAGCGATTAGAGAAGCAGAATTCCAATAGAGTCTGAACGATTCTTGTAGGATAATACAAAGAGGGTTTGTTATCTATTCTGTACTATCAACCTTCTGGGAATTATTTCTGTTAATTTTTGACCGTTTTATGTGAAGTATTTTGAAGATGTTTGCCTTTCACTTCCTCCTCTCAGAACTACTTTTTCCATGCTTCCATCTTTCTCAAGAAACTTGGAGGTTATTTATTTTTCACTTGTTTTTCTTCTTTGCTCATTGAGCCTGACTTGTGGGTGGGGCTTGCCCTATAATATGGTGGTCTGCCAGGGTCATATCTTTAAGTCTTGGGAATGGGCTTACTTTGGAATATGGTGGTCTATGAGGGTCACATCATTAAGGAAAGTTGACTCTCCATCTCTCAGAAACTATCAAATGTCAATAGCTCCACAATTCGTGACAGCACTTCCTATTCACCTTCTTCCCTCTATGCTGGATTTTAAGTTTTTATTTCAATTTTTGGGGGCTGGCTAGAGTTTATGCAGGTCTTATGCAAGTTCTCACTACAACTTCTGTAAAGTCTTACGTGCAACTCCTCCATTGAGTATTGGAAACACCGATTCTTTGTGGATACCAACCTCTTCTGCATCTTAGAATGTCACTTATTCAAAGATACCTAAGCCGTGGGCAGAGGGCTGTGATATAAATGTCCCATTCAGCACTGAGAGCAAATGTCCCTTTTAGCATTGAGAGCACTCTATAGTCTTTGACCAGTTGAAGGGTATCTCTGTGTTAATTGACATGTATTACAAGGTGAAGCTTTTCTGATGAATGTTAAGAGATATACTAGCAAGTGCATATAAATATAAGAATTTAGGAGGCAATTTATTACTATTGTTTAACAGAATAATAATATTAGGCCCTGAACAGAGCCTCTGGCCTAGGAAGTCATGAGTTTGGGCCCAGTTAATTGCACTGGGCATGATTTCTATATTATGGAGCAAGATTTAGATCTAATCAGAGACTAGTTGGCCACACCCATAACATTTGTGCTACTCCTTTATGATTGGTAAATGTTGGCAGGCCAGTTTATCTTAATTGCAGGGTTTCTAAGTGAGATTGAGGAGTATTATTTTTCTTCCTTTACAGCATGCATAGCAGCTTACAGCATTCCAAGAGGAAAGAGGGATGCTGTTATATTCGACTCAATGTAGGTTTTTGCTTGTTAGTTCTTTAATCACTATGTACCATCTAGCCAGTGAGATGTCTTTCTAATCATTTGTATTTAACTGATTTTTGTTCGTTTTGCATTTCCATGCCAATACTGAAAGAAGCGAGATGTTCATTAAAGTGATTTTTTAAAATTAATAAATACTTATTAACTTATATAGAAAAGATCTTCATATTGAGGAATTTTAAAAAATATATAGTAACCAGTAAGAAACAAGCAATAAATGTTTTAGTCAAATATTGAATGTAGGACAAAGGTGAATATCTGGATTAAAACAGAAATTGAAAATACAAGGGATAAAATAAAATTCAAAGTAAAGGCACACCAGGGAAGACTTCCGATGAGGACAAGGTATACATTTACATGCGCTCACACCACACTTTCTCATGATCACTATCAATGTTATTCTCAAATTATATATGTTGTTGATTTCTACAGCTATTTTAAGCATCTACATAGAAAATGTTGAGGTATTAAGTTGTCTTGTACTTAACACTATAACTGGAAGGGCACATTGTTTATCATTTGTGATAAAACACAAGAATTGTTCAATGTTACCCATGTTCTGAGTGATTAATACTTGCTTGGAGCATAACCTTTTCAATATATAAAAAAAAAACTCAGTTGTAAAGAAACCTGCCTGCCTACCCTTTGACTACTAATCCTATAAAAGCAGACGGGCCTGAAAAGCGATGCTCTTAGACAAAGATGTAGATTACAAATAAAAACTGTTTGATTTCTATGTAGTTCTAGGTTTGTTTGCTGAAATGACAGGCCAGTTAAACCAGACTTGATTTTAGAGGTTTGAAGAGAAAATGGGATTTGCAAAATAAAGAGTTGATATGCTATCAGTCTTTTTATTTTGCTAATTATAGTCTTGTTTTAATACTTCTCACAGGTAGTGGTAAACATAAATACTCTTTGAAGAATTATTATATATGCCATAAAATGACTCACTGGTAGAATATGAGAATGAATAGAGAGATTATATGAATTTAAAAGTATCATTAAACTATATGTAAGAGTTTTAAAAATGCAGGGGAATACTTATTCACACCGTTTCCTTAAGAACAGCATCAAAATTTAATTCTATTATAGAATGATGTAAGAAAGTTTAATTTTGCTAGATTTGAGTTTTCTTCCTTGCTTTGTGATATGAGTAAAGACAGCTTTAGGCTTTAAATATATTGCCAGTAAAGGATAATACAGAATGTTCTGTATTCCCCAAGCTATTTTGAGCAATGGGAAGCTGTGAGGAGACTTCCCTTCCCATGTGCCTAACAATGATGCAGGATGCAACAATATGGAAGGAAGCTCGTCTTATTCAGGTTGGACATCCCAGCATCATGGCTGAGAGATCAACTTCTGGGGTTAAATATTTGTGTGGCAGGGATCCCGTCTCAGGTTATTGAAGATGATCAGGTTTCTGTTCTTAATAATAATAAAAAAAGAGATTGGAATGGATTCTTAAGTTTTCTTTTGCTTTAGGCTTTAATGATTGAATAGATTATTCAATAGTCCACTATTGAATGGAACTCTATTTGGACTATTGAATCATTTATGGGAGCTATCTTCAAGCGTTAAAGTATCTAACTTAGCACCATTTTAAAAATGATATGACAATGTTGAGTGAGCTGTGCACATTCATCAGGATTTTAAATTATTCACATAAGTGTTATCTTAAACATCTGGCAAAAGTTTTTTTTTAATCAGTTTTTCTTTTCATGTTTATCTTGTGTGAGTTTTCCTTCTCTCATTGCTTTTGCACAAATCAGAGCAAATGGATTTCAATTATCTTTGAGAAATCTCACAATAGAAAACAAACTGAAGAAGCACGTGATGTAAGAACAGAGAGAAGAAGCTGAAGTGGTTGGTAAATCATGGCGAGTTGTTTGTGTGAGTGTACATCTCTGAAGTTTAGTTTGATTTATCAGAACATTGTATGCACAGGTTCTGGGACATCGGGTATATCTGTCCCTAGATTTGCTTCTGACCTAGAAGGAAGCCGTGCATGCTCTTATAAACGGTACAAGAAACTCCAAGTTATCACTTCCTGCTAACTGCCTTAAAAATAATTCTATTAGTCTGTAATATTACATTTATTATTATTGACAAATTACCACAATAAAGGAAGTCATGTACTTCAAAGTGCAAATCCTCCCAAAATTTGCATATAGCAATTCTATAATTTTCCATTTCCGGAAATTAGTCATATGAATATATCTGGGTACCATAAAAGGGCTAGGAAGATGGATGGATGTCTCTGTCTAACATATGAGTTGTATCTTATGAAGAAAATAAGGACGATGAATATTGGGGACAACCAGAAGTCTGACACAGTAATTAAATTAAAACATTAAGAGGGATATACAAGTGTTTTTCTCTCTGTTTTTAATCTCTTCTCAAACCTCAGGTCTTTTTAAAATAAATTTTGAATAAATGTCTGACAGTTAGAAAATTATAAGGAATTCTAATAATACTGAGTCATGCACAATACAGTGATGAGCTGGCCTTAGGTGGCAACCTCACTTGCTAAGGATTCATGTCTCCAGGAGGCTCACCTTCACTGGAGAACAACAGCAGTCCCTCCCAAAAGGAGTGGCTCATGCTTTCTACCTTTGTATAACCCTAAAGAGCCAAGCCCTGTACTGGCAGAAAGAACAAAGCACCTGTGTTGTTCAGATGAATGCACGCTGACAATATCCATCATGGAGACATCACGCAGCTAGAAGAGCCTTAGGAATCATCCAATCCAGGACAGGAAGGGAGTGGAGCTGGAACAATCTTTGGAGGGATATGGGGCTTGCAGGCACAGTGCAAAGCATTTAATCCCTTTACCTCATGGATTTCATTGGTGCATAGGTGCCTAAAGCTAAGATTAGAACCCAAACTATGGGGCTCTGCTCTAGCATGAAACATTTTCTGGCTTAGATTTGACTGTCTCCTTGCATTTGTGAATGGATTCAAGTTACTCCTCAATAGCTTCTATTCATCTTATGCAATATTTGGAAGAATATTGGTGGAAACTGGAAGAATAAACAGAAGAAGTAAAATGAGGCTTTGCACTTTTCTCTTGGTATTTTCTCTATTGTGTCTTCAGTTTTACCTTCCGGTGCTTCTGAGATCCAGTTTTGTATTTTTTTCCTTTCTTGGTCTCACTGAAGGACAGTATAGAAATTAAGATTTTCAAACTCTACAACTAAGCGGCCAGTATCTGAATTCTTCAGGGTCAGGAACTATGTGACCTTTGGAACTGCAAACCACCTTTCTTCACCTCTATTTTCTCATCTAGAAAGAGTGGATGAAACAGACCTATCTTGTAGGTTTGCTGTGAGTATAAGTGAACTAATATGTGTAGGGCACATAAAGTAGTCTAGCACATGATAGACATTAAGTAGATGTTAACCATGCTGTCAATCATTCCGAGATAGTGGTGAAATCATTAAGTCCTGGTTGGGTTTTCCACTGTCACGTGGTCCAGTTGTTGGCACTTCTCCTCATTCAAATAGAAGTCGATAAAGAATGAGAGAATTTCAAGTGATTATGCTATCCAGTTAAGAAAACGGTTGTGAGAGAATGAAAATGTCTGAGGAAGTTCTACTCATGGTTTGCTCAAAGCTTCACACAGGTTAGGTGGGGTGGGATATAAAGTAAAATGTATACAAAAATACATTGGAAATGATCCGAGGTGAAATTTGGATGTAATATTAAGGGATTTACCTCCAGTCACACAAGAATGACACAGAATGTGTTGTCCAATACCTAAGCCATAGCAAGATATTTGCACTAATACTTCTCCTAAAACAACAAAATAATTTTTAAAAATTAGTAAGTTTTTCTTTTACTATGAGGACCATCTTAACTTAGAGTATCAAGATTTTTAAACATAAATGAGGTAAGTTCTTATGTCTTAATCTTTGTAGTGCTTGGAACTCTCATGAATCTTTCCCTCAAGTACATCTTAACCCATGTGCAGTTAACTGATGGATTTCAATAAGTGGGTAACAATGGTCTGGTCTTGTCTGCAGCCTGGACAAGGGCAAGGGATGAGCTCAGATGCTTCATCCAATCTTCTCCCTGACCCAAGTGTTCTTTTGTTTTGTTGTTTTTTCTTTTCTTTTCTTTTCTTTTCTTTTCTCTTCTTTTCTTTTCTTTTCTTTCTTTTTTTCTTTCTTTCTTTCTTTTTTTTTTTTTTTTTTTTTTTTTTTTTTTTTTTTTTTTTTTTTTTTGGTTTTTCAAGACAGGGTTTCTCTGTAGCCCTGGCTGTCCTGGAACTCACTTGGTAGACCAGGCTGGCCTCGAACTCAGAAATCCACCTGCCTCTGCCTCCCAAGTGCTGGGATTAAAGGCGTGCGCCGCCACCGCCCGGCGTTCTTTTTTTTCCTAAATTGAAAATAGATTGTTTTCATACAATATACTCTGGTGACAATTTCCTCTTCTCTGTCTCCAAATCCACACCCCACCAGAGTGTTCTTAAGCCAAGACTTCTTTTAAGAAATGGAAGCATCTCACAAAAGTAATAGCTTTCTTCCTAGAACACCACAATCTGTGACTCTTATACTGGGCGTGAAACACTAAAAGAGATTTGAAGTCTTTCTTTTCTACCTCTTAGTAGCATGGCTCTCAGAGTGTGTGGGTGGGGGAGGGGTGTTACTTCTCCTAGTCATCAGCATCTTTGTACACTTGAGGCAATGAGTTTGCTTCTAAAGTTGTGAAGATAGTAGACTATCTTAGGCATGAGGCACTTTGCAGCTAGGAGGACGATTCCCAGGAAAGCTGGGGTTACTATTATTTACTCTTTTTATGACTTAGAAGAACCACCTGGACTTGGTGACAGTATATTTTTACTATAGAGAGATGCCTCGTCCACTATGATTGGAAACATGGATTTGGAGGAACAAAGAAAATAGACTATCAATACAAGCTCCACGTACTAACTGTCATCTCTTCAAGGTCCAATATGGATTGCCATTTGTTAAAGAAGAACAATGGTAGCATTTAGCTTACATAGTTATAAGGACTAAAAGTCTAAAGAGTTATAATACAGCTATATGCAGATTACATGGTTTAATATTTTTCTGTAGAATAATTGTGTCATTCACTAAGAGATTTACTATCAGGTATTGTTAAGTCCACTTTCATCTGAAGGACCGGGCTCACTAATAGTTTGTACTCAGAGTTCCTCCAAGGTAAAACGTATTCTGTAGATGATGGTTGTTTCCATTGATGCCTTCTTCTAAAAATCCCTTTTCTGCTTTGATTCTCCCTGCTGGGGGAGCAGGGTTTCAGTAAACCACATCTCCCTTCTCACAGTGGATCTCCAGGGACAATAGATATTTCTCTGAATTATAGTTACCTCCCAATCGCCTACATCAAGGTGGCATCTCCTGAGAACCCTTTGAGCTTGGCTTCAGGAAAAGATTGGGATCAGCCCAATACATTTTCATTTTAGAGTGTCCTTCAGTGTTTTAGGCCCAAGCAGTCATGTAAGAATGAGAAGTTTAGTGTTTTGATTCCTAGTGGACTGTTAAGTTCACCATTTTCATATTTAGTCTGCTTCCCTTCTGCCTCTTTTATGAGAGGGTGATTTATGTATGTATGTGTGAATGTATGTATGTATGTATGTATGTATGTATGTATGCATGTATGTATGTATTTACTTATCTATCACCCCTTAGACTGCATTGGGATTCAGACTCTTCATGGCTACTGTGCATTGCTCACACCCCATATTGATCTCATTCTCCCATGACTCCTAACTAGGTCAGTCTTGCTTTGCATAAGGTGGAGTGTCTACTTATTCCTAGCTTGTCATCTGTAGGCAAGCTATTAATCCTTACTTTATTCCTCATGGTAAGTAGAAGACTGACAGAATAGTCTTCTAAGCCACCCCGAATTACAGGAGATTAGTAGTCTCAAAAACAACTATGGAATATGAGGAATAGAAATTGTCACTGACGGGAAAGCCATAAGTCTCTACTCTGCTGAATGGGGTAGTCATCTGTATTACACATTGCTGGAATTCCCAAGAAGTTCCCATGGCAGTAAAACTTCAAAGGAATAAGGTGGCGATTAGATTGGGAGACCTTGTTTCCTACGTTGTTCCAGTTGGCAAGGCTTTGGCAATCGTCAGTGATGACTGGATCACAGCCACGCCTAGCATAGATGCATATGAGAATAATAGCTCTAGTAGGCAGCAGTCATAGGACATTGGTGCCTTGCTCTGCCACTCTCCACCATTTGTGAGAAGGCTTATCTGTTACACAGCAGAATGGGGTGCATCACTCAACTTCCATGAAAACCAGTGAGCTATGAGGCACCAACCATTCTGCAAAGACTGTGTTTCTTCAAATACTATTGTCTAAATTATACACATTTATGTGACATGACTTGATAACTCCATCCATAAATTCTACAGAGAGGGTGGGGGAGTTAGTATTTCTACTTCCTCAAAAAATTTTTTCTTGTTGCTTTTTTCAAGACAAAGTCTCATTCTACAATCTGGGCTGGCTTCAGACTCACTATATAGTCCTTAGTGGCCTTGAACTCATAGCAACCGTCTTGCCTCTGCCAAGATTACAAGTAAGAGTCATCACACCCAACTCTAAACATTTAAACTATTTTTTTTTAATTTTTAAAATTTAAGTTATTTTTGGAATAGCAACATCCTTTGTAGTCCAGGGTTGGCCTTGAACTCACAATTTTCTTTTCTCTACCTTCCAAGTGCTGAGATTTCAGGGACAGTCCACCAAAGCTTCTGTCAAATACTTATTAATATTTAATAAGTGTACATGTGTAGGAGGCATGTAATTTTATGTCTGCATACAATGCACAATGGCCAAGTTAAGGCAATTAAAATGTTATTACTTTTTAGGAAAATAAATGTAGCATGTTCTCACGAGAATGCTATAAAAATAATTGACCTGAATATAGAATAGTAACTACTAGAAGCTGGAAAGGGTGAAAGGAGGGAAGAAGAGGAAAAGACAGTGGGAAGTAGGTAGCTAATCACAGTTGCATAGAAGCAGTGAGTTCTAGTTCTCAACAGTATAAAGGGGTGGTACAAATTCACAATACTTTATGTATGTTTTATGAACTAGAGGAAATGTATTCTGAGATTGTTGCTTTTCTATTTTGGTTTGAAATCTTTGCTCACATATTTTCAATGTTAAGGGATGTGAAGAAATAAAAGAACATTTTAAACTGTCTCTCCTCAAGTAACTATTATTGTAATGAAAAACAAAAGGGCCCAATCTGTGAAGGATCAGAGTTGTACCACCTATGGATTTATAGGCGTTCTTTTCTGGGAAAATTAGAAAAGACCTTGTGGAAGAGGCAATAGTTGCTGTGGGTTTTAAGATGTTTTAGAAACTTTCTTAATCTCTTAAATTCATCTTTCTGATATAAGTCAAACATGCTTATTATGCAAAGAAATTTGATCAATTCAAAGGAGTGTACAGATGCAGAAAGCATTAGCTGATTTTATTAGTACAAGAAACAACGACTAATAATACTTTCCTTTGTTTAAAATGTCACATTTATAAAGATGGTTTTCAGTGTTCATAGCCTTTAATATAGTCTGCCCTTAAAACGTGTAATGAATGGTTAAGGATCCAGACAGACTTGGGTGAAAAGGTATTCATAAAGCACATTCACAGGAAAGCTCATCTGCGACACTGTAGAGATAGAGTAGCACATTTGTAGAGGATGGAAACACTCCAATTACTCCCAACAAAGAGAAGTTTAAGAATGGCAAAACCAAACTGCTGAGGAGATGACTCTGCAAATACAGAGCATGTACAAAACCTGTTCAGTTCCAGCAATCACACGGGACAGTTTACAGCCATCTGTAGCTCCATCTCCAGGAAATCAGATGCTCTCATTTTTTTCTAGCATCATTTTAAAATATACACATATGAAAAGAATTTACGGATGTATCATCTAACGGGAGAGATAGTGCCTTTGCTAGACATCTTATTCCACCAAATTATGCTTCCAGTGCTAGGGATGGGTTGCAACTCTTTGATTCATTGACCAAATGTGTCCCATTTACTACCCTCAACCCAACCATATTGCCAAGCATATTGATTACTCTCAATAACCTGATGGAAAGTCCTTGTTTCTGAAAGCACAATTTACCTACGTCATTGAAAATGGACCCAAATAGAAACTTCACCTGTACTTAAAAGCATTTATGGTGCTAGAAGATACTTTGAGTGATATCTACCACAGGAGAAAATAATCACCATTATCACCCAACTACAAACTTTACTACTTATAGCAGTGACCTGCCTGTTGGTGCCAAAGTGGCATGAATATTACATGTGTAACTCATGATTTTTTAAAAATTGAATTTAAGTCTGGAACCCATAATTAACAGTGCTAAGGTGGTCAAGAACAAGGGACTAGATAAGTCTTGGGCCCTAGGAGACAACATATGACTATTAGTTTATTAAAAGAATACAACAATAAAGTGAATACTACTAGTATATTGTTTGTGATACTCACAGATCAGAGAACTGCTCAACTCCCATTAGAAAAGCTTATTCTTGCTTGGGAATTTATAACACAGAGACCTACTAGACAGTGTTCAGAGAGTGAGAGACTTTGGTGCACTCAGGTCTAAATGGAATGTCTTTATCCAATTCCTGTCCTCAAGGTTCAGGACTCTATGCAATAAAAAGATGGAAAGAATATAAGGCAGAGACGGTAGCTGGCTGAATCCAAGGAAAGAGTGTCATCCAGATACTACAGAACTGATATAGATATAAACTCACAGAGATTATGACAGCTCCCACAGCCATGCACAGATTTAAACCAGACAAAACCCCTAGCACTGAGAATGAAAGACGCAAATTTTCACTCCTAACCAAGAAGATACTGGCAATTGATACCTATTGGAAAATGAAAAAATCAGTGTTCTCTAATGGAGTGTCACTGGTAATACCAACCACGCACCAAGGTAGGCCCTATGCCTAAAGTAACTGGTCATCACAAAATAGATTCTGTGTGTATGTGTGTACATGTGTGCTGTTTGCTTTATTTTGGTCATTTTTGTCTCATTATTGGTTTTAGTTTGTTTTGTTTTAAAGAAAAAGAGAACTTGAATTTGTATGGGTAGGGAGGTAGGGAGGGCCTGGGGCATGTTTAGGGAAAGGAAAGAACGTGATCAAAGTATATGAAACATTTACATAAAAATAAATTAAATTAGAAGATAAAACAACAAACTTTTGCCCCCTAAGGCTTAGGATTTGTAGCAGGGAATAGGGTGGAAAGGCTGAAAGAGCCAGAGGAACAGGTAGTTTCCTGTGAGATTGTGTCTTCCATGTATACATCCATGAAGTCTCATCAGCACGAATGCCTAATCAACACCTGAACAATGACATTATCAATAGACAGGCTAACATGGAATGGAGCATCTCGTAGGCTTCAAATAACTACATAGTCAAATAACTACAGGAAACTAAAGAACAAAGAGTGAGGACTGGTCTTTTCAAGGGAATAGTTACTCAGTTGATTATCCAGTGCGAAGTGGTATATTCATTTGAATATATCTATTTAGGAACATATGACTATCTGTATGCTGAATTGTTATTGCATATACATACACACATATGCATATATATAAGTCTATGCAATATGTATATGCATATATATGTGTATGTAGAACAACAATTAAAGATACAGAAGCTATGAATTTAATAGAAAGCATGAGTGTGTCCATGGGAAAGATTGGAGGGAGAGAGGGAAAGAGGATATGATACAATTATAGTTTAATGTTAAAAAAAAGTAATATAAAAGAGAATTAACACAGAACAAGGTAAATCCCTGCTATCCTAGCAGCATTACAGTGGGATCACATTTAAATCCACTGTGTTTTGGTGACGCTTTGGCTGTGATTTCATATCTTGTTTGCCCAATAATATGTTGCAAGCATACTCAGAGGTATCTTTAGAAATAACAATGCTATTTTCAGGGGTGGAGCCTCTCAGAAGCTGGTAGATTCTGTGTGTTTTTGGGGACACATGCTGTTTGTTTTGTTAATTTTTATCACATTGTATATTAGGTTTTGTTTTCTTTGTTTTTTTTTTTTTTAAGAAAAAAAAAGAACATGAAATTGAATGAGTAAGGAGGGAGGGAGGCTCTGGAGTGGGGGAAAGGTAAGGAAACCTCTCTTAGAACCTGTGTCTACATAGGACTGTTAACCAGTTCTTGGCCTTGGAAGAAATCTTGGTTTTTCCTTGCACTTCCCACCCCCACACATGTAATGACTTCACAGTTTCCACATCAGCAGTCCTTGTTGTTGTCTTACCACCTTTAGTAAATGAACACTGGCCAGTCTTGTACAACCTCAGTGTAGTCACGGAAAGATTTTTCAATAAGCCACTGCACTATCTCTGGCCAAAACCACGTTAGGTCACTTGTCTCCTGTTTGCTGAATAAAATCAGCCATGAACCTCCCCAGTGATTTTCCTCATCTTTCCATATAATCTCAATAGCATCTCTAAAAGATGCAAAGGCAGATCCAGACAGTACGCTCCTAGACAATTGGATACGGCTGTATGGAGTCTAAACAAATGTCTTTAAGAATATTGGGATTAAAGATCAGTCAAAGCTTTTGTGGTCAACATTTCCTTTATCATTGTTTTTTAAATATACCCCTGGATTTTATATTATTTTTATTTTTTTTATTAATCATTCCTGTCATTTACATCTCCGATGATATCCCTTTCACGGCTACCCCTCCACAACCCCCCCATTCTATCTGCCATCTCCCCTCTTCCCTTTGCCTCTATGAGGATGCTCCCCCACCCACCCACTCCCACCGCATCACTCCATTTTAAAAGCCAGACTGCCCATCTCTTGCGACGGATGTTTAGTGTAGTGTTCTGGTTTACCAATCTTCTGATTGGACTCAATTTTTTCCTTTTATGTAGGTTAGGAGTGGACTCACAATCACCATCTTTTCTAACCCTTGAAAAGACCTTTCCGACCCTACTGATCTAACCATGTCCTTACATACATTCTTTTATGATATCCTTAATTGTGCCTTGTCTTAGGATTTAGCACATGTTGGAATTTTATACATGATGGGGTGATTACTGTTTAAAGCTTACATATTGCTTAGTTTAAGATTTTTTTTTGTTCTTGGGAACTATTAGAATGTTACTTTTGTCTGCTCACCATTATTGAACAATTTCATAGATAACAGGGATGAATGGCCACAAGTCCAGTTGAGTGTCTTATGATCCCCAGGTGACAAACGGTCCATTACCATGAGTAATCAGCTCCACACAAGAGCCTCATGACTAGATTGAATCAGATTGAGCCAACAGTATTGGCAGCCTCCTCCTCGTTCCCATCAGTAGTGTTCCTCCTCTTTCTAGGCTCAAATGTGATTTTTCACTCTGAGTTGGTTACAAGGAGCACCGATACTCATTATCTGTAGTTGCTGTGTAAATTACCACAAACTTGCTGGCTTAAGATAGCATAATATGTTCTCTTTCAATTTTGGAGAGCAGAAGATCCTTAAGAATCAAGATACACTGTGGTCTGCTCCTTTGGAGGTTCCATGGAAATCATGAAAGCCTCTTCCAACCTTCAGAGAGTGTTGACACAAGCCTGCATCACCTCCCCTTTCCTTCTTTCCTAATAAGGAGCCTTGTGACTCTATTATCACACATAGAACTTTAACTGAATCAGCTCCACAGAGTCCCCTATATTTTGTGTGAAAACATTTTCATAGGTCAGGAGGTTTGGGATATAGATCCCTTAGACAACTAAAATTCATGCTGCTGTAGCACCCAAGGAACCACTGTGTTCTTTGTTTATAATTAACTATTGTTCAGTTTGATTAATGCCTTGTTTTTGGCTCTTTCTGAACACTGTGTCACATTTTATTAAAGTTATAGATCGGGACAGGGAAAGGCATTCTTGTGTGTTCATGTGTTTGTAGATAGTTTTGCTCTAGTTTATTTTTTGTTCCTTTGTTGTGCATTGTCATTATGGTTGACAGAAAATAGACAAATAGTAGAATTAGCAGTGCCCTGTAGGTAAAGTAGAGTTTTGATGTGTCTTTCATCCTTACCCTGACACTAACTAAATAGGATTTACGAAGCTTTACTCTCATCTCCTAAGTAAGACAACCAGACCTGGTTTGCCTCAGGCAATGACCATCTTGCTACGAAACACCCTGGAATGTGGGCCAGGGAGATTTCCAGCCTTCAAGGTTCTTCATCTCCTATCTCATTCTCAGCTTTCAAAAGAAAAATCTAGGTGAACTCTATTTCCTGTTCTATCTAGTAGGTAGACCAAGGAGAGAATCTGGGGAAGCTCTATAGATTTAATTCAAAACATTCAAAATTTACTCATGATTATAAACTACTGGTAATGTTAGGGAAGAAATGAAACTAAATACACAGATAAAATACATTAGTGCACACCTGTGTAGTTGAAAATTATGGTAGATGATAAGACTTTATATACTGCTTAAAGTAAATATTTTTTAAGAAAGTACTATGAAGAGATTTTGATCTGAATTTGTGATTCTTTTTTCTTCTTAAAACGAAAAGAAATGAATGCATATATACTGTGAACAACCCACTGAAATTAAATTGGATTTAATGCTGGAAAATAAGTAATCTTTAGTTAATTGAGGTGAGATATATGTTAAATGTACTAAATATAACACAGGCATTTTCTGTTTTCTGTGAGCTGTCTCCCTTTTTATTGAATGTAGTAATTCACAGAGAGGAATATAAAAAAGCCATTGACCAACTTGGAAGTGAAAGTTTAGAAAATACATATCACATGCCTTATACTATCAGTAATCAAGCTTTGAAAAATATATAAACACTTAAATAACTTCCTTATAGGTTTACTTTCTCATACATATGAACAGTTTTTGGTTTACCAGTTGGAACTGAATATTGATATAGATTCTAGGAATTCCCAAAGCAATAAATACCACGAGCAATAACGGATTGTGATAAACACCCAAAGGGGGGAATCACCCTTCTAAGTAACACAGAAAGCCAAATCAAAGACTTGTGAATAGAACTGAGCTACCTGCCCTAAACATAAAAATTGAGATAATTTGTTCAGATTTATTAAAATATCAATGTTAAACATTAACTCTTAAACTGCAAAACTAAAGTCTGAACTTCTGAAGTGACAGCTTACTGCTTCTTCCTAGGCACACCTTCCAGCCCATTGTCACAGATTGTCTCGGAGAGAAGTCATTTGTTCAGTCTCAAGAAGCCATTTTGTCTTTCCCCACAGTCTCTCTTTCAGCTCCACGAAGTGTGTGGTCGCTGATTTCTTAAAGTGCTTTGCTTCCTCTAGTTAAGAAGTCATTTCAATAACAATCGAATTTCCTGTTAGTGAAAGTCACATTGTCAACTACCTCTGAGGTACTTGTCTGTGATTTTAGTGAATAGGCTGTGGCACATTGATCCTCTTAAAAAGTTAACAAAATAAAATCAGCTGCAAAATGTCTTTCAACATTAAAGTTACTTTGTTAAAATTAGCAAGTGGTACCAGGACAGCCTGAAATGGTATCATAATTTGGGACAGCCTGAAGTCAACCAGATCAGGAAATACAGGTGTGTTGAAAAATCCGGAAAAGAGACAGCATCCATTAGGCTCTGAGATGGAGTCTTTAAGAAGATGGGAAGGCCGGGTGGTGGTGGCGGCGGCGGTGGTGCACGCACGCCTTGAATCCCAGCACTTGGGAGGCAGAGGCAGGCGGATTTCTGAGTTCGAGGCCAGCCTGGTCTACAGAGTGAGTTCCAGGACAGCCAGGGCTACACAGAGAAACCCTGTCTCAAAAAAACAAAAATAAATAAATAAATAAATAAATAAATAAATAAATAAATAAATATAAGAAAAATAAAAAGATGGGGAAAGTCTCAGCTAGGCACTTCCTGGTGGCACTCCCCCTGAGACTTCTTAGTTGTTCCCAGATGACCTGTGCTCTCTCTCTGGGGATGCTCCTGTACCTTCTGCACCGAGTCTTGCCAGAGGCGTAGGCTCTAAAGAGACAACACAGCTCTCACTAAGTGATGGGCCTTGATGTCTCAATCCCTATCTATAGTAAACCTGAGTCATCACAGAGATGATTAGAGGAAGCCTACTGATTGAGCAATATCTTCTTCAAAGAGGACTACCCTGATTGTCACTCCTATCACAGAGACATACTTTTACTTGAAGACGAAAAGAACTGTTGTATAATCTCCCACTGAAACTGGGAACCATGACCCCGACCCAGCCCTTCTGTTTGATGACAGCAAATTGAAATATTGTTCACTTCTCTGTAAAAGATACCTCTGTAAAAGATACCTCCAGAGGAATGAATGAGAGAAGAGTCCCTTTCCTGGAGATGTTTGTTTGTTGGTTTCTTGGAAAAGGGATATTTTCATCTTATTATAGGTGAGCTGTAAAGTGAAAAGCAGTTTTGATTCTGTAATTGGGACTGAGACAGAGAAAGCCTAAAGAATTTTGCTTTTATACTTCCATATATTTATAATTTTTTCAATTTGAAAGTAAATCTGGTTCACAGAAAAGAACTGATTGGAAAATAGGAAATAATTTTTAATTTCCACAATATGGAGGAAAATAGTATCAATATTTTAGTGTGTGGCTCTTCATATATTATTTTCTTATACATGTTTTATACATAAATATTATGTGTTCTCCAAGCTATGAAATAACAACCTTATAATATTGAGTTCTGTTTTCTTTTTATCCCCACTTCTCAAGTTATCATAAATTATACCTATGCCCCTTGCAACATTATACCTTATGATGATTTTAGGGGACATCACAATATTGCATCGTAAAAACATGTTATACACATCACATTGAGCAGTAGTGCAGAAATGATGAGAAGATAGCTATTAGCAAGAGAAAGGAATGCATGCCAAAAGATGTAGAGTGACTCAAAGTATAGTATAGAGAAGGGTCATTGGAAGGGTATATCGGTAGTGAAGAGTTCTGGGAACATTACTGATCTTGTTTTCATCTTTACTTCTGTAGACTCTCTGGAAATTTAAATGTCTCTCTTAGGTATTTAGCAAGCTACCCAGTAATCAGTTTTAGATATTAAATGCTAGCTCCTACTTCTCCTGTGTGAAATCTAGCCCTCTTCTGAGTCTTTCAGAGATTAGCATCTAATATGTTAACTAGAAATTCAATACTAAGAGAGTCTGGCTGCAAGTCATTCATAGAGGAAGAGTTGTAAGATTCTGGACCAGTAAAATAAGGTCAAGAATAGACAGTGCCCTAAGAATGGGGGAAAGTGTAATTAAGCATCCATTAGGGAGCAATGAGCTGGAACAAGCAGCATCAGCCTCCATGTGGGCAAACATACGTTCTTCAATTAAATAAGACCTCCTAGTTTAATCAAAAAGACAAGAATTGGCTATTAAAAGAGGAAAGCCTGATGCATTCATTGTATGACACCAATGAGGAATTTTAGGAATTTTTTTCCCCACATTTGCAAAAGTTCCATTTTAGTGCTCCTTGTAGTTTTACTCGTATTTGAAAGATTTGTACTTGTCAAATACAATTTTTGAGGTGTCTGCTTCATTTCGTAGTGAGTTATACTTCTATAAAGAGTGATGATGTGCTAGCACACTTAGTAAGAAAGAGCAGATAAACATTGCTCTGTCTATTTCAAGGACAAGGGTGACAATGGAAAGCCTATAAAGTAAGCATACAACGAATTTTCAATATTCAGTAAGATAAAGTAGGATATGTACAGACAGCATTTCTTAGGCCTAGTAGGCCACTGAAATAAAGTGGGTGCTTTTTTTTTTTTAACATTTATAGATCAATCTTTAAGAAAGCAACAGAAAATGAATGATCTTCTCAGTCAGAATGAACTATATTGTTCCCCCCCATTGTGACTAGTACTTTCAAAAACTCTAGTTAATAAACATCTGAGAATGAGCTGGGTGTGTCCACTCACACTGATGTGTGATCCCTGAATGACTAGGCAACATGCAGAAGAAGGACTACTCAGATAATTTTCATTATCCTAAATATAGATAGGCTTTGACCTTGTACAATGAGTTCAATAAAAAAAAATGAATCTTCTCATACTTTCTGCATTCATATTCCCTAATTAACGACATGGCTCCTTTAAAGAGTTTCACAAAGAATCAGATTTCCAGTGGTTAACAAAGTTTTAATGCTTAAAATTATTTTATTTATAGACATAAAGATAATATTATTTTGTCTGAAAACACTGAACTTTGAAAATTATACAGTACTATAGCTAACATTTTCTTACCATCAATTTCAGATCTCCGTGGTAAATTCCTTGTATTTTGTGGCCTGGTTCTAAATTCAACTCGTCTTTGGTCTTTTCCTTTGTTCCAATATCATATGGCACACATACATAACTGTATCATGGCATGTCTCAATGGGTGTGACTACTCAGTATTTCTCTGTACACTGTCCTGTTGGTTGACAAGCTCTCTAAAAAGAGATGTCTTCACGTCTGCAACTATAGGCCTGGACCAGGCACTTCCAGGATAAAAAGTATAAGCATCCCTTATGATCCCGAGTCAAGATCTTCAAAAAGAGACAAGGCTGTTCTTCCACATTCAAATGCCGGAGAAGAAGCTTACCGTTTGGAGGTCAGGACCCTAATCATCTGGGATAGTCCTTGGTGCTGCCGAGACTTCTAAATGACTGTGAGTTCTTGATCACGGAACCAGTTTTGATATCAAGTATTGCCACATATATCCTGTTCCCACTCTGTTAAATTAAAACAACACCCTTGCCCCTGTTGCTTCATAAATAAATCATAAACTTGTAAACCAGGCTGGATGCTTAGCTCACAGCGATCCACTTGCCTCTGCCTCCCTAGTGCTGGAATTACAAAAACGGCCCACCATGCCCAGATCCAAGATGTAAACCTGTGCTGCATGAAAGCTTACGCCTAACTAGTCTACGTTAACATAGTAGTTTAAAAAAGCATCCGCTCAGTTTAAAGAAGTTGGGCTTCTTTCTTCATTCAGATCAAATGTTAAATGAAAAACTAGATTTGCCTATGTACTTTCAAGTAGTCAATATCTGGGGGGTTCTGTTCATCTCCATAATGCTCCCCCTCCTATGTGCTGAAGATTAAACAGTGCACCAGGAAAATGTAAACGACCCAAGAACACTCAAAATGACAGACAATGAAGAAATGATCAAAATGCAAGCAAGCAGAGAAAAATAAAGTAAAACAATATATTCGGGGTTGTGATAAATTCCTGGAGGGAAACAAACTATGATGAGAACAAAAGACATTCATTTGGAAGATTTTGCATTGGGTGGTGGCAGAGGGTGAGAAAACACTTCCCTGAGATGGTGAATTGAAGCCAACATCTGCAATCGAAGAAGGCTCAGCGATGTGGAGAAATGAGTTACAATGATTTCAGTGTCAGCTGCAGGCAAAAGTTGTATCATTCAACACAACTTGGTGTATTTGAAACATTCCAACATGCCAATGTGGTTCCCCCTAAGCAAAAGCCTAGACTCTGGCTTTTAGTTAAGTAAATGTGTCAACTTCCAAATAGAAATCTTCTGTGACACTGCTGGAGACCAGCATAGCCACATCTCTTTGATGTGTTTTGCTCATTCATTTTGTTCTTTGTACATAAATCAATGGGCATGGATTAATAAAGACATTTTCTAAAACAGAGATGAAGAATTTCCTCTTATGAAAAAAATCTTTCTTGTTTTTGCTTTGCACCTAGTTATAATCAACATAATAATTAGATTTTATCATTTGAAACTATGAACAAAAATATTTTCTCTACCATAAATTAGACCATTCAACAATACATCCTTATAATCTATTGACTGAAGGTTATAATTCATAATTACTTAATTGTTACTTTTCTTTGGTTACTCAATGATAGCACCGTAAATCCAGACCTTTAGTTTGCATATAACTAGCATGTTCTTTGTTATCTTCTTAAATGTTTCACTATCCACCCATTTCAATAATTTTTTAACTTTCAGGTCCAACCTTAGGTCAACCTCAGTATTGCTATGACAAATTGTTTTGCCAGTAGCTACCTGTGTAATTATCTCCATTGAAAGCGCACAGGTGCATGCAACATTTTGCCTAAAGGATCTGTCCTTGAATGTCATGAGTTAATGGTGCTTAACACAAAGACCATGGGAAATCAATTATATAGCTTTTGTAGCTAGAAGTGACACACGTCCATCTTGGATGTGGGCCGTCAGAGTCTGCAAATTAAACTTACTCATTGATGGTTGGTGACAGTTCATAAAAGCATTCAAAAGGTTTCTAGGCAAATCTAGAATCTCTGGAGGGACTGGCTCAGAACTCTAATGGATTGGTCTATGAACTGTCTCATGGTTATCCAACTAGAGCTTGCCTTGCACATGAAATCACTAGACAGGAATGGCGCTTCTATGTATCCTTCACAAATGAATTCCCCATTATTTTACTCTGGATGGCTTACTTTTCTGGTTTGAAAGACATAGAAAAGTCCATTCAACATCTCCCAGTAATGTCATGCCACAAGAAAGTAGCATTCTCGATTTTACTCATTTCTTTCTTTAAAAAAAAAAGAAAATAAAATTTTTTTCACACAATATATTCTGATTATTGTTCCCCTCCCCCTCCCCCTTCCAGATCCTCCAGACTTCTCCACTCACCCAAATCCATACTCTCTCTCTTCCTCTCATTAGAATACAGACTCAAAAATAATAATATAAAATAAAAACAAACAACAAATTGGGAGGAGAGCCAAAGAAAAAGCACAAGAAACATAAGATTCTTAGACACACATTGACACACACAGAGTATCTATAAAAAGAGTCATAAGCCATAATATGTAAGCAAAAGATTTGTAAGGTTGAAACAAACAAAAGAATAAAATGTCCAAAACATTGAGAGACAAAACCAAACCAAACCAAAACCAAAACCAAAACCAAAACCAAAAACCCCTCCAAAAATACCACGGAGTTCATTGTTCGTTTTGTCTTGGCTATGTACTACTGGATAACTGTTTGTTACCCAGTGAGACTCTAGAAAAGAGGTGATTTTTTTGTTTTTGTTTTTTTTTGGGGGGGTTGTAATTTTTTTTTTTGTCAGGAGTCAACAAGCTAAAAACTAGCAGGTGATCCTCCTGAAGTGATTTTGCCTTAGATTAAAACTTATGACAAAGCTCTGATAGGTGAGGCCCAAGAAAAAAAAAAGCATTTTAGGAAAGATTCCTACTGTTAATATCCTTTTCCTGTTATTATTACACATATAACAATCACTAGGTATTAGCCCACCCCTTTTGAGCAGATTTCTGCAGAACTACAAAGATGTACTACTATCTTGTAGTAATGCTGTATAAACAAATAGATGACTTCTTACTTCTCAATGATGGTTCTCCAAGAATTCCTAAAATTCTATCAGTATTCATTAAGCACTTTTATAGTGAGACTGCTATTAGATCCTTTTCTGATAGTCAAAACTACAATGAGAACTCTGCCAGTCTCTCACATGTCACCAGTTAATTGCCTCTTAGATAGTAACCGGACTTTCTTCCTCTCAGAGCACATTAGAGGTTGTAAAACTGTTCACCAAAGGTCATAAAAAGGGAACTAACGATTTATTACAGGTGCTAGAACAGAAGCTAAAATATTGGCTGGGTTTATCTATGCAAAACTTCACTGATAACTTAGTTATGGTTTTTAACACTTGAGGAACCTGTGGAGCTGGCTAAATAGTTAGCCAGTTAATTACTCCTATTGGATATACATATAAACATCCACTGTTGCAAATTTCTTACTCTATGATTTGATTTTATGTGTGAACTTGTGATGAACTTTTTACTATGTGATCATATATTCTTAAAAGATGTGTAAATGCCGAGGGCAAAGAGATGAGGGTGAAGAATTTTCCCTTATCCTCCTTTTTCATTCATTCCATTTTTCCTTTTTATCTTAAAGAGCTTTCATAGGAAACTTTTTATAATTTAGAAATAAATGCTAAAATCACTTTCTTTCTTTCTTTCTTTCTTTTTTCTTTTTTTAAAGTTTATTGGATATTTTCTTTATTTACGTTTCAAATGTTATCCCCTCTCCAGGTCTCCCCTCCGGAAACCACCTATCCCATTCCCCCTCCCCCTGCCTCTATGAGGATGCTCACCCACTTCCGACTTCCCTCCCTGGCATTCCCCTACACTGGGGCATCGAACCTTCAAATCTAAATCAACCAACCAATCAGCCAGTCAATTAAAAGACATTTATTCAGAAGTCAAAATGACTTCTTGCTAATTCAGAGGATAACAACAAAATATTACAATTGTTTAAAGCTGTGAAATTCACGGTGGAGAAGATTGTTTTATTTACTCATGTGTGTGCGTGGTGCACTCACAGTAGCACTTAAAAGCCAAATTTAAAGGACACATTTTTTTCAACCAATTCGAGTGTGTTTTGCCATTCATTTCCCAAATTACACTGTGTTCCACAAACTACAGACTCAGACCAAAGGTAGAAACTGGAGAGAAGGAGCAGACGTTGGTTTTCCTCTTGACACAGATTTGTCACTGTCATTAGCTCACTTCATTCACCTCACGGTGAATCATTCTGTTGGTGGAGGGAGCTGAATATTTCTGAAGTAAACTCTAGATATCTTAGCACTTTACCTCTCAATATTTTCAACGTAAACCTCCCAAAAGATAGTCATAGCATCATTTAGTTCACCCAAGATCAATGCTAAAAACAACACTAAGTCATGTAGTTTATGATCTCTTTTCATGAGTGTGCAACCATCCCCAAACAAACATCATTTTCATTTCATCTCTGGCCAAAAGAGTATAAATAAACAAGTATTTGGGTCTTAAGAGAGTGGTACTTAACTCTTGCTCAGCGGTGAAGAGCATTGACTGCTCTTTCAGAGGTCCTCAGTTCAATTCCCCACAACCACATGGTGGCTCACAACCATCTGTAATGAATTCTGATGGTTTTTCCTGGTACAGAAGACAGCTGAAGACAGTTACAGTATACTCATATACATAAAATAAATAAATAAATCTTTAAAAAAAACACAGAGAGAGAGAGAGAGTGGTACTTCTAGTCACAAACAGCTCCATACACGTGAGAAGAAAGGTCCATTGGATACATGGACACATGGATACTCCATAAAATCTTTAAATCAACCTTTCCGAATAGTTGAAAAAAAAAAAAAAACCTCTTCTTCATTCATAGAATTCTCATGTGGTAGGGTTTTCTAGAGAAAACAACCAGGAAATTAAAGCAATTACTCATACAGCTCATTGTTAAAAGAAAATACATTCCTTGTTAATTTTCAGATACTTGAAGAGATGAAGAGGATAAACGAAGTGGGGGTGGTGACTGTGTTTACTTTAATGATCCATCTAATTGCTTTCATTCTCCAGTCTGTCTTGTCACCAATGACACAGACAGAGTGTTACGTTGGGAATGCAGGTGGCCCACAGGTAAACATTGTCTTTCTACATTCTGTGGTTAATTTGAAATAGTTAGAAACATGGAGATCTGTTTCTTTGCCTGCATTTGTATTAGTAGACTATAGATCATATCTCCTTGGAAATAATTAGGATAAGCAATAATGTTCCACAGCTGCTGAGTTATTAACCAAATGCTCACCAAATGGGATCCCTCATTAGGACTCATGAACAGGTAATCTCGGTAGATAAATGAACTTATAATTTTCATATCCATCTTAAATATGCACAGATATCTCCTCTTAGATTGGTTTATAATGTCTTGGCCCATAGTACGGTCTATTTGGTTTTCCCTTATAATGTATGTAAATTCATTAGTGACATGTGATTAAGCCCTTTTTCAAAGTGTCACAGTATCTGCTCAGAACTTGAAACCTATGAATATGAACATTGTCTGCACTGGACTCTACTGTTTTTCCAATTTTATCTTCAAAGCAAAGCTACATCTTTTCATGAATATTTTGATATCCCTGCTACGGTGCAAACCCACATGGTAATCGTTATCAACACAAACATAGTTTTTATGTTCTTATTTAAGCAAAGCTGCTAATGAAATTACAAATGGGAACAGGAGAAGGTGTTCATGATTCCCTCCAATCTAAGCTGGTGGCTTCCACATCCAAACTGCTCCCCGAGAGCAATTTAGGAATCCAGGACAGTGCCATCTTTTTCTTGATGAACTTGGAGAATTCCAATATCCTTTTTTATTACAAGTTGAAGTTCACCTCATTACAAGAGTTAATAAACACTTTCTAGGCAGCTCAATTTTGCTCTTTCATTAAATGACACAACAGAGTTCAGAAACCTAGCATATTGCTGGTGAGATTTGAAATTGGTACAGATGTTATGGAAAACAATCTAGCATTCACTTAAAAGGCTAAATAGTTAACATATAACCCATCCGTTTTCATACTCAGGTGAAATAACAGCATTCATCCCCACAAAAACCTTATGATTATTCCAAGCAATTTTTTTCGTAATAGCTCCAAATGGAAAACAACCCAAATGTCTGTCAACTGATGACTGGATAAGTGAGAGTCAAGAGGGAAATAAAGGAGCCTAACAACTACAGTATGTCCCCAAACAGCATTTCATAGCATTCTCCACACTCCCGTTCTTATGTGCATTCCCACCCTATTCTGGAATGTTCCCTGAGACTTGGATAGGAAAAGAATAAACATGTACCATCGAAGGCTAAGAACTCAGTCACTTGTACCAAACACCTTGAGTAGTCATGAGTCTCAGCATTAACTTGCTTTCTTTATCAAGGTTGGGAGCAGCCTAGGTGTGTGTGTGTGTGTGTGTGTGTGTGTGTGTGTGTGTGTGTATACACATAATATTAGAAGCTGATTATCTTTAGCTGTGTTATAAGATAGTGGATTTCCACATGGCTCTACACCTTTCATTTCGCTTGCTTTTAAAATATTTTTTTAATTTTAAACTTTATTAGAAAAAAAATAGCAAAAACAACTCACACACCAAAATTAACCAGCCTCTAAAACTGTACAACACAGTGAACTTCTATTAGAGTGGTTACTATGGTCAGAAGCTGTACAGCTTTTCATAGGACTTTATACATTCACGATGGAATATATGTCTGTACACTTACCCATTGCCAGACATGAAAATTCCATGACAGCATTAGAACTAGAAAATCAATTAGCTCCATATCCTCTTTCATGATGCATGCTTCCTTCTTGCATCCAGTTCTTCCTCATCCCCTAATATTTAAGCTTTATTGTTTTTTTTTCTAGATATTGTAATATACCCACACATACAATTGCTTACATACATTATTGGCTAAACTTGCTAAAAGGAAGAAAATGATTTTTCTTCTCTTTCTGAGATTTTTTTCTCTTTCTGAGGTCACTATAAATCAGCTGTTTTCCTGAAATGTTTGTAATTTCAGTTTTCTTTATAACTAAATCATTCTTGTAGATTTTTTCAGCTGATGGACATATAGATTGATTCCATTTTCTAGCTGTTGTGAAGACCTATAAATGATCAACTCAGTCAGGATGTCATCATAGGAGGGGAAATGGCTCATGAGAGACAATGGTAGATCATGGTTAGAGAAAGTCGGTCATTTTCCTTTTGGATTGTGTTACCTGGAAGTTGGCTATGGTCCAGGAGATGACCTCACAACTGTGTGCGTATAGGAAACACTAATAGGACAAAGTAAGAAATATATATATATATATATATTTCCATCCCATATACAGTCACAAATGCATATATATATGTATATGTAATAAAAATATGTATATATAAAGTTGAAAAGGAGACATGTTGAGAGGATACATGGAGAAGTGGAGGGGAAAGTGAGTGTGAATGTGATCACCACACATTGTATGAATATGCATGAAATTCTTAAATGCGAAATAAAGATATTAAACACTAACATATGACAGTTATTGGAAGGGAACTGTGTTACTTTAAAACAACAAGAATTGTTCTTGTTCTACTAGTTGGTTTATCATAGATGAAACTCAAAATATTAAGCTAATTAAAAGCAGCCACTTACAGAGGAATTATATTTTTATTCCACTTATATTTATTTTACAAAATATGAAGTTCTATGTATATATAAAGTTGATTAATGACTATTTAAAAACTGGATATGTGAAAATGATGGATAGTAACTGCTAATTAGTAGAGGAGTTCTTTATATTTTTATATTTGATGAAAATACGCTAAGGTTGATTTTGGTGATAGTTGTGCAAGACAATGAATATACTAACAGCTAAGTCCACATGTATTCTACATATTTACACATACACACATGAATGAGTTGACGCATTTAAAGTGAGTCAACTTTGTGCTTTGTGAGTTATATTGCAATAGTGATGTTTTCCATAGATTATCTTGAATACATGAATAGTCCACACTATGTTGATCTTGAACATAATAAAATGCTCGTGTGTGTTGTTTCTTTATATGAGAGAATAGAATTTGGTGGTTTGTCATCATACAGCCACAAAACAATGTTACTACTATTTTAACAAATATGAATACTTTGGACAAATGAGAATTATCTTTAACCACAGTATCTAACATTTAATATTTGAAGTCAAAGAATAAATGATTCCCTCCATAGAATTCAACCCAAGTACTGAAACTTTTCTTTTCATGCATCATTTCCATCATGTTTATCATAAAGGACTGGATGCTTCTACTGTAAATCTGTTCACAGTTGTGTCCTCATTCCTCACAGGAGTCTTAAGCATGATCATTGTAAAAGCCTCAGTGGGTCTGACACCAGCAACTGGTGTCTAAGAGCTCCCATCAGAAGGTGAGAAAAATTATTCTGGCTCTAAATGATACCATCTTAGCACTGCACAGTAGCGTCTTCAAGAGACTAACACTTGAGGGTCCACATCAAAATTCAACAATAGATTTCTTGAGAGCATTTTAAAAAATTCTATTTATGAATCTTCATAACAGACCTTGAGGAACTGCTGTGAGCAATATTTCTATTAGAAGATAAAAAAGAAAAGATCTGAAGGAGTGGATGTTTAGAAAAGTTATGATACTAAATAGCATATATAAGAAAGTTTAGCAGTCACTCACTAAGATCACTGCTATCTACTGAAAATGTACCTTGGGAGGGTGGGTGGGGGCACATCTTCATAGAAGCAGGAGGAGGGGGGATGGGATAGGGGGTTCCTGGGTTGGGGGGTGGGAAATGGGAAAAGGGATCACATTTGAAATGTAAATAAAATATCCAATAAAAAACATCAGGGGATAAAAAATTGTATCTGTAACTCCTTAATAATACTTCTAACTTTTGTTTTTATAAAAGAATAATGTATGACTCTGCATCTTAAGAAGATAATTTTATCAAGTTGTATGGCTTATAAAACAGACAAGTTCACTCTTTCTCAATCCATTAGTTTAGTTACAAAGGAGTTGAATTCTGTCCGTTAGTTTTAAGCTGAAACCTACCAATTAGATTCCATGAGATTAAAATATAAACAAGACAAAAGTTTAATGAAAAATATTAATGAAATGAACTTCAAAAATGCCATATTGAATAGTTTGACAGTGTTAAAGTGCTCATAGTCTGGGCTTGGAGATGGTTTGGTGATAAAGATGTTTGCCACCAATGCTGAAACCAGGTTCAATCCCTGGAACTCACATCATGGAAGGAGAGAACCAACTTTTTTGAGTTGCCCTCTGACCTCCACATGTGCACTGTGGCATCCACCCTGACACACACTCACACATAAACAAACAAACAAACAGATAATAAAAATTGTAAAAGTAATGATATTCTATGATATTCTATCATATTCATTACATTTTAAAAGAATTTTCTCCTATGAAAATGAGCTATAACATGCAAAAAGATTTAATGGAAGAATTTCCAAGTGAGTGATGACTAAAGGGATTAAAAATCAAATACTACAAAAATGGGCATCAAAAGAATAGCCACTAAATAAATTAATCTATATTTGTATAAAGGAAGAGTGTTGCCAACTACAGTCTTATTTACAAGACTATGTAACCAAAGGAATAAGAAAAAACGTGGGTCTAACTATGAACACAATATATTTTAGTTTATATTCAGCCATCCATTGTTTTTAAAGTACATTTATTGAATTCCAGAGCTAGGAGATTTACTTTAGAGGATATTGGAGTAACATATAGGAACTATGAGAGAAATGCACGTGTAGAATGAATATCTAGTAACTAAAGTTTGTCTCAGCTGTGGTATCTACTGCTGCTGAGCATTGTACATTCATTATTCATGAATATATAATATTCATTCTATTATACAAAGATTGTTTTCTTAGGGTTGTAGGATTTGTGTCACTGCACATGACACTTGCCAATCATGTTAATAAATCTTACATTGTATGACCTGGTCTCAAAGGTTTTTAGCATCATTTCTTCCCATTTCATCGATATGCCAGTGATTAAATTTGGCTCAGGTTCAAGGGGAGAGGTTTAATGTTTAGGTTTCAGTGGAGCTATGCCAAAAACTTTGGGCGCACAATGACAAACCACCTTAGGGAAAGCTGGATGCTCTCAGAAATCAAGTCACTGGCTTTTAAATTTATTCTTAAAGTTTAATTATGAACACTAATGGAACACCACTGAATCATTTTACATAGTACAGTAACAAACTAATGTTTGCATTTCCTAAGAATAAGTCTGATTGTAAGAACAGAATTGGAAAAGGGTCAGAAGTAGATCTAATCAGACATTACTATTGAAGTAAGCCATAATTTCTCCTCCTCCTTCTGGTTCCTTCCTCCCAAGTCTCCTCTGTGGCTTCCATCATGGATAGAAAACAAATATGACATAGCAGGCTTCTGTAAGACTAAGCACCTCCTGAAATACTGGAAGAGGCAGCTCACTATGAGGAAAAAGTTTCCAAAAGCAGATAAAAGTCAAAGACAGCCTTTGTTGCACTGTGAGGAGTCCCACAAGACCAAGCTGCATGTCCTTAACATATAATCAGAGCCTAGATTAGTCCCATTCAGGCTCCCTGGTTGTAGGTCTAGTCTCTGTGAGGCCCTATGAATCCAGGTTAATTGATTCTGTGGGTTTTCTTGTGCTCTTGACCTCTCCGGCCCCCACAACTCTTCATCCTCCTCTTTTGCACAGGGTGAAGGATGTTTGACTGTGGGCCTCTGCATCTGTTTCCATCAGTTGCTGGATGTAGCCTCTATGATGACAATTGGGCTAGCACCAATCTATTAAGAACCATTTCATTGATTTTTTTCTTATCTTTTTTCCTTTTTTTTTTTAATCTTATTTTGGTCAGTCGTTTTTGCTTTTTTCTAGATCTCTAGGCTATATAGTCTTTGGGTCCTGACCCTCCAAGGCGGTGTCAGGGGTGGGTTTTCTCTTGTGGCATGGGTCTAAAGCTGAACCAGTTATTGGTGGGACACTCCCAAAATTTCTGCACCGCCTTTACTCTAGCACATCTTTCAGGCAGGACAAATTGTAGGTTTGAGGTTTTGTGGCTGGATTTGCATCCCAATTCCCCATTGCTAGAAGCCTTAGCTAGGGTCAAAATCATCCTGAATGAGGTAACCTTAGACCCAGAAAGACAAACATGGTATGTACTCACTTATAAGTGAATGTTAGATGTAAAGTAAAAGATAACCATGCTAAAGTAAGATAATCCACAGACCCAGAGAAACTAAGTAAGAAGGAGGACTCAAGGGAGGAAACATTACCTTCCTGGGAAAGAGAAATAGAATAAATGCCATGGGGAAGGGTTGGCTGGTTGGCTGCAGGACTGATCAGGTAAGAGGAAGATGGAGAGAGTGAGTGCTGGGAGAGGCAACAGGAATTGAGGAGTATCTCAGGAGCAGCTAGAAATCTAGTGCAATGGAAACTTCCAGGACTCTGCCAGGGTTATTTGGATATTTCTAATGTCAACTTTACCAGATAAAGAAGTGGTTTGGAACGGGCAGGAAATGACTATGTTTAGAAGAAATTCTATCTTGGACATATTGAGTATGAAATGTTCTTGGGACATTCAAGAAAGGATGCCAAATATGCAATTAAATATGAATGTCTGAAGCTTTGAAGTGGAGTCAAATATGTGATTTTTGATAAATAATATTAAACTTATTTATAGGGATGTTGACCGACTTTCTTCCTGTTACCTCATTTTTTTTGCTTTCTTTTGTTTTTCTCTTATATATTACATCTTGACTACAGTTTCCTCTCATTTCTCACCTCCAGTCCCCTCTCCCCCAAAAAACTCTCCTCTCCCTGAGATCCATTCCTCATCTTCCTTTTTCTTCCAAAAGAGGGTGGACATCCCAGGGATAGCAACCAAACATGGTATATCATTTTGCAATAAAACTAGGCACATCCCCTCATATCAAGGCTGGATGAGGCAACCCAATATGAGGAAAAGGCTCCCCCAAATAGGCAAAAGAGTCAGAGACAACCCCTGCTCCCAGTTTTAGGTGTCATAGAAGAACACCAAGCTGTACAACTGTGACATTTTTTTTTTTATTAAAGCAGAAAAGCACGGTCCAGTTAGCAACATGCCAGCTTATGCTGAAAAGTGAAGTGCTTAAAGCAATCTTGTGGCCATGGTTCCCTGTGCCTGCTCCTGAAGTCACACAGTGGAGTGTGCTTGGGAAAGTCTGGGTTTGCAGAGCCATGATCATAGGAAGTAGATATGAAAAGACTTTTTCTTTCTCTTCCCACAGGAAATAGGAAAGGGTAATCCTGATGCTTTACAACAACATGGATGTGCACACAAACAAATAAAACAAACAGCAGCAACCAAAATTAAGGAGAAGGAGGAGGAGGAGGAGGAGGAAGAGGAAGAAGAGGAAGAGAAGAAAGAGGAATAGGAGAAGGAGAAGAAAGAGGAAGAGGAGGAGGAGGAGGAAGAAGAAGAAGAAGAGGAGGAGGAAGAGGAAGAAGAGGAGGAAGAGGAGGAGGAAGAGGAGGACAATAACAACAAATACCTAACTCTTGCAAAGAACACTGGGTAGAAATAGATAACTCACTCCACATATATTTGAAAGAGAGCATTGGTTAATTTTTCCCTGTCCATACCTTAGAAAAGGGGAAATCAAGAAAAAAAGTAACAGAGGAAAGATGTGACTGATATTCATGACATCTTTCATGATGAGAAAGGATAAGGATGATGTCTTTAGAATGAATGAACTAGAGAGTGAGAGAGACAGAGAAAGCGAGCAAGAGCAAGAGAGAGAGGGGGGGAAAGAGAGAGAGAGAGAGAGAGAGAGCACACGCATGAGAGAATGTTTCTACAAAAGAATGTGCCTGCTAGCAGAAGGCACCATATCCCCTGAAGTAGGAGTTCCAGTTAGGTGTGAGCTTCTCAACATAGATGCTGGGTACTTTGAACTCAGGTTCTCTGGAAGAGCAGCAAGCATTTTTAATTGTTGAGTCATCTCAAGGCCTTTAAAATACTTTTCAATGGAAAATTAAATTTTAAAACTCTTTTCATGATTTTACCCCCAGAAAGCTCAAGGTAATCCAACCTGGGAAAGAACACACATGAGCAAATGATAATAGATATAAACTGCCCATCAGAATAAATTGAGGAGTTCATCAAATATCAACTGCATTTATGCTTGATTGGCTTGTGTGTTTTCTTTGTATTTTTCTTCAAACACTCTACCATAACTATCACTTTCATATTGGTTAGAAGTACAGTGAAAATAAGAGAGTCACGGGTCTAAGTTCAAACACTTAATCAGATAATTGCCTTTTCTGTTTCTAAGTGAGGGAATTTAATGGAGTTAGTATATACATATACATATACGTATACGTATACGCATACGCATACGCATACGCATACGCATACGCATACGCATACGCATACACATATACATATACTTAACTTATAATTAGCAAGCTAGGTGGCAACTGTCAAGAAAGACATAACTATCAGCCAACCTATCAGTGATGGGTTCTCATTGGCTCATCATTAATTTCTTAAGCATGTATCCCAGCATGCAGTGCTCTTCCAGCACTGAATGCCCAGGATACAAGTGATGACAGGAAGTGCTTGCCCATTGGAGAATGATGAGCAAGGACAAGACAGTGAGTGTGCTCGATAGAGGACACCACGTGTTTGAATATGCACATTGTCGATGTCTTAGTCTGGGGTTTGTATTTTTGCACAAAACATCATGACCAAAAAGCAAGTTGGGGATGAAAGGGTTTATTCAACTTACACTTCCACATTGCTGTTCACCACCAAAGGAAGTCAGGACAGGAACTCACACAGGGCAGGAACCTAGAGGCAGGAGCTGATGCAGAGGCCATGGAGGAGTGCTGCCTACTGGCTTTCTTCCCCTGGCTTGCTCAGCTTGCTTTCTTATAGAACCCAGGACAGCCAGCCCAGGGATGGCACCACCCACATCACCCTTGATCACTAATTTTAAAAATGCCTCACAGCTGGATCCACTTCAGCTTGTGTCAAGTTGACACACAAAACCAGCCTGTACAGTCAATGAAAATAGATCAACCTACAATGACTAGTAGGATATCACTATAAGAAATCTCAAACACTGTGGCCCTGTCCTGAGCTGAGGAACATAGGGTGGAGCTTCAGCTTTCTGTTAGAATACTGCATCTCTAATTTTATCAACCGCAGTTTACATCATTGGCTGAAGACTTCCATAAGCGACTGAAAACTTTAAAGACAGGAACATGTTTTGTATCGTCTTCACTCATTAGCCTTTATGACTATGGAGGTAGAGAAAGGCATCAGCCAGTCAGAGGGCTGGCCAGCACGTTTGACTTCTGTGCCTGGGACCCACATGATGGAAGGATCCCTCTGACTCTCAAAAGCTTTTATCTGACTTGCTCACACACACACACACACACACACACACACACACACACGGGAGGACAGATATTAAGAATAAGAGTAGTTATAATTATTGTTCTAAACATATAAAATGTAATTCTTGGAATTCTATTTCACTATCTTTTGTTATTTTGCTCAATTACCTTTGAATTGTTCATACATAGGGAGACAGCCCGGACCTCAGTCAGAGAGTAGATTCTAAGTGGAATTCAAATTAGTCACATTTAATCACAAGGCTCATTTACATCTTTACTAGTTGTGTTAAGATCTAGCTACTTGCCCTGTACATAGAACCCATGGGCAGACAGCTGCCCAGACATGTTTTCCATATCGTCTTTAGAGACTTGGCGACAACATGTGTCTGCCTCGACAATTGCTCCATCAATCACTGAGATTCCTGGATTACCTTTTTGACCTGCTAGAACGTCAGTTTGGCAGTTGTGTAGCGCCATCTAGTGGCTCATTTATGGTGAAAAATGTTTAAATACAAAGCTTGGTGTTTGAGTAGCATTTGTAAAAGTATTGAATACATATCACTTTGATTTCAGACTTTGCACATTAAAAAAATAGAGTAATCAAATTTTAAAATTGTTTACTGTTTTATTGAGTATCTCACTTTAATTATTCAAGAAATACATTATGTTTGTTTAAATAGCTTGCACTCAATCCCTTTTATTGATAAAATTAAAGTTCTCAAGATGAAGTTAAACTCCACAACACATATTTCTCACTAATCAAAAACTTTAAATAATAATATTCAGAAGTGATGTGGTAGCGCTTCAAAATATACACATGTTGAAAGGTGTAGATTCTTACAAATTACACAGTGAGCATATAATTTACTACAAATAAATATTTTAGGAAAACAGCAGATTTAGCATATATTTCATAATGGCGATTTCATAACATTTTTCTTGTTAGGTTCGGGAACATGATACTTGTTTATCTCCTGTCATTACCTGATGAATTCCTTTTTAGTTGATCAGCTTTTCTATCTCAATATAGAACATTTATATGTGTTTCCTAGTTAATACCATTGATTGAGAAGTCCATACTATGAAATACTGTGTGGATGTAAAATATATTTGTTAAGGATATCGGTGGAAAACACATGACAACTGAAAATGCAGGACAGATGACTAGAACTCATGTGTGTTGAGAATCCAGTCTTCCACTTGCCTTAGGAGAGAACGGCTTGGTGATAAGGAATGCCCAGAAGGTGGAATAGATTTGCTTGTTGGATATGGATGTCTCATTGGCATGAAGACGACAGTGAGACTCTTAAAAACTTCACTGCACCTTGTTTATCCAGACCCGTTTCCATGGGTTATGTTCATTATCATAATTAAGCCCATGGATGTCAATACTGCCCATTTTCCTATTTCATTGAGTGAAAAGATGTGTTACCATCTACATAGATAGGAAGGATTGGATGAATTCGAATCCAGTCTGTCTACATCCGAAGCTCACACTCTTACTTTTTCTTTATTATTTTTTAAAAAATTAAATGAATATTAATTTCATTCATTTCTAAATTAGTTGCTTAATTAGTGCACACGTGACTGGACTAGAAAAGCCCCAGGTTCTCGGGAAATTCTAAAATTCTGTTTCCATGACAGAATTGTGTATATATATATATATCACAAAAATAATAGCCTGACGATGAGTTTTTCACGTCTAAGACATCTATTTATAAGTATACTTATATATGAAGCCTTCCATGAATGTGAATATAACGCACGCTTGGTGTTTTCATCCTGAGTTGCCAGAAAATCAAACTCCTTTTCTAATTCTGGAGGCTGCTATTGCAAACGTCTGGGTTTCGTCAACCAAGTAGCTGCTAGCTGATCAATACTCAGTCTCTTTGATATTCCGACTCAGGATTCGGAATCTTGGACAAGAGGTAAAAGAAAGGAAGGGCCAATCACCTCTACAATGATGGTCATGCCTGGGAAAGGTAGAGAGAAAAAGAGGCCGTGTGGAATCATCTTCCTAAAGGTGATTTCCTTTCCACGCCTATCACTGGTTGTATTCTATCCGTCTAGTTCTGGCCAACATCTGTCAATTCTCTGACCTGCTAGCACACTCCCATAGTAAACTTGATTTCTATGTATGAGGGTCATAGTCAGTTTCTGTGGCTCGTGGCTAAGAATCCTAACTTAACACCCCATCCCTGATAGCAACCATTCAATCCTATGGCATTTCTCAACTAGCTAGAGATGACGGTACCGTTTTCAATAAATCATACTAAAATAAAGTCATGACTCCTCAGTATAATGAATGTTCACAAAAGTTTTCACTGACACAAAACCTCAGACTAGATGTTTCACCATAGTTACGCTACAGTTTTCCGGTGGGAATCAGAACAAATATAATTTACCCTTGAGTACAGAATTATTATTGTCTCCAATCTATTGTGTTGTATGAAACTCAGATAACTTAAGTTCAGGAGCAGAGTGTTTGTTTACCCCTGTAATTTTAGGCTGTGGAGATCGGAAAATGGAATAATATAGTATTGAATTTTATGTATTTTAATATAGATGTGAGAGACAGTCAGATACTGTGGGAGCATACACAGATCATAGGGTCTGGAGACAGAGATCCTATGTTTGAACTAATCTCTTTTCTATTTTATACATCAATTTTGGGAGAGTTACTTACCTTTACTCTGCCCCTGTGTCCTTAAAGTGGGAACTTAACAAATCCATAGATGCTAAATGTTTTTATAATACTAACCATTCAACATGACCTACAATTGCTGATGTTATTATGGGTTTCATTTAGTTTTTCCTTAAATAAGTTTTCAAAATTCACACTAAAATTAAGGATTATAAAAATAGAACTTAACAATTTAATATGACACTTGGATTGAAGTTGATTATTCAAAATATTTTAATTTTATGGTAATTCAGTGGAAAATGGAAAAGAGACATGTGTGCAACTAAGACATAATTGTTTCTGATAAAGAATGAGTAACCTTCAAAATACCTTTGCCATAACCTTCCAATAACTCACGTTTATGAGAATTAGAACAAAATTGATTAAAAACCTACCACACAATCCCAAACCAACATTGTTTCAGTGTTATATTATTGCTTTTTTTAAATTAGGGCACATCACTCCATAATATTATATAGTTTTAAAACTACTTTTTTAAAAAAAATAGTATCCTGAGACAGGATCTTATATGTCTTTGGCTAGCCTGAAACTGGCTATATAGATCAGGCTGGCCATGAGCACAGAGATCTAACAGCCTCTGACTGTGCTAGGTTTAAAAGTGTGTACCATCATGCTAGACTCTAGGGTTTTTAAACTTCTGTCGGCCCCCCACAGGTACCCCACTGTGGGCAGCTGGAGGACCCACTTCTTTCCCAGAACCCATTAACTGCCAATAATTTTTCTGTGGAGTGGAAACCTACGAGCCCTTCTCTCATAGACTTTGAAAGGTAAAGGACCCAGTAATGCAGATCGTGTTTGTGTAAACACAGCTGAGGTGGGACAGTCTGGAAGCCCTTCCTCCCAACGTCTGACTCTTATATGTGTCCCGTTTCCCACTCTATGATGTTCTCCGAGCTTCGGAAGAGGGTGATACAAACGTTCCATTTGGGATTGAACACTCAACGCTCACTTTAACCAGTTGTGAGTTTGTATGAACTGCCGCCCCTCCCAAAAGGAAGCTTCTCTGACGAAGACTGAGCGTGGCACCGATGAGTGTGACCAGTGCTGGGGTCCCAAGTCCCAGTCCTTTTCCTGACCTCTCTTGCATCATTTTTTTCTCTAAAGACTTGACGTGAAATCAAGAATTTTTCCACCCATATCTCTTTTCTGTTTCAAGCCGAGTAAGGAACATTTGGAAATTCTTTATGCTATTTTGTTTTAATTTCTGTAAATCACAAATTAATTCAGAATAAAAGGTTATTTTTAAGTACAAAAGAAGAAAGCGTTGAAGAACTCAAGATAACAGAAATATTTTCTCTTTGAAGAATCATGTTAAATGAAAGTGATTACTTTGAATAAAATAATGTAAACTGGGGAATTTTGTACACAACATTTGAGTCAAGCCAATCTGGAGCCAGTCTGCTCACTTGCAGTTAGAATTTAAATTATGTAGATATAATATATTGTATAACATTTACAAGTGTATAATATATGTATGTAGATATGCATGATATAATGTTATATATAGAAATTTGTAATGTAAATTATGTAAATATAATATTATATAATATGTATATATGTGTAATGTATATATATATGCATACATGTGTAGCATAATATAATGTAACATATATGCAAAGAGTTATAATGTATATTGAGCAACTTAGTAGAAGCTAAACAGAGTAAGTTGTAAGACTAAGAACATGGTAATCTAGAATTCTTCAAGCCTACTGCCTGGCCCATCCGTTTCCTTTCCTTTTAACTGACTTCTTTTTGTTAGAGTTAAATCGTTCTCCTGTCTTTCGGTGCAATTCTTTCTGGTCCTTCTTGTTCTTCCAGTATATGGATACTGATAGTTCAGTATCTCTTGTTCTAACACTGCGCCTATTGTAGCATGTCTCACTCTGTGGACCATGGACAACTTGCAGACAATTAACCAGAATGCTTGTTACTGATGTTGATCTAGAGGATCCGACTCCATGAACATGGGGCTAGGAGAAACTATTTGTAAGGTTTATTTACTTTTGTTTCCTGTGTATGAGTATCTGTCTGCATGTTAGCATGTGTATGCCCCTTGTAAGTGTCTGTTCTCACCAAAGCTAGAAGCGGAAATCAGATTCCCAGGAACTGGAGTTATATGTGGCTCTGAGCTATTGTATGGGTGCTGGGAACCAAACCTAAGTTGTCTGCAAGAGCAGCAAGTGTTTTTAATCACTAAGCTATCTCTCTAGCTCTGGGATTGAGAATCTTACCTCGTGAGAGTTATGGCTTGTAATATTAGCTGAAAATATCAAAGACATCATATTCTTTGTTCTGCACTGACTCTTCCAACAGTCCTTTATATCTGTTTTGCTCAATCTGGCAAAGAAGTTAGTCTTGGAGGTACTGGACACGTGATCAGATTTCCCAAGAAACAAGTAAAAAAATGGTTCAGAATGAGATTCACTATGTAAAGGACAAACATTTTCTTATTCATCTGAATCTGTGTTTGCAAAACCATGACTACTGGATGGTCACTGAATATTACAGCAGCTGGATCCTCCCCTCATAAACGTCTCACCTACACAGGAAGGAACACAGAGGCAAGTCGGGAGACTCATGCTTCTGAGGAGAAAAGCTGTAGCAATCTAAGAACCCGAGGCAATCAGATTCAACGAAGAGAAGCCAACAGTGCTGGGGGCTGAGCAAAGCCCTTGTGCTGTTTGTAATGTTTTAGGGGGTCAAAGGTTAGACCAGAGGGAGTCATCTAGACACAACTGTCAGCTTCAGAGCAGAAAGATGAAGGTCCTCAATAATGGTAGGATACACAATTAAAGCAGAAGCTTTCTATCAACATTGTATGGATAACATTACCAGAAGTAGAAACAGGAAAGTCAGAGACTGTGAAGGCTTTCTCACGGAATCTGGCTGGTATTAAAAATTGAGAGCTCTTGGGATAGAACCAGAATTAAGATTTCTTTCACACTCATTATCCAATGCTATGTAGGGTATAGTTTTTAAAACATATTCCATAAAGAAATTAGTGAGATTTTTTTTTTTAAAAATTTAATTGTTTTGGTTAAAACAACTTGTAAGTATTTTCACCAAACCCTAAGTCTGTAATTGTTGATTATCACATAGTTAGAAGAGTCTTTGTTTTCCTTCATTTTTCTGGCACAGATGATACATTTCCATACTCTCTAGAGAATCCTGATTTCAGAAATACTGCTACGGATGTGTGTGCTTGTTCACGTGGTCTCTGGGCTGTCACATCGACACGTGCCTACTTCATCTTCCTAGCTAACATGTTGAAAGAGATCACAGATTGGCCCCCAGCCATGGTTAGCCAAGGGTGAAATAGTCTTTGCTTCTCTTTGGAAATTTTCCGCTTTGCAGGCTTGGCATTTGGTGGCTGAAGACAAGAGCATTAATTTCCCAACTGTGGGTATTTAACTTTTAAGGCTCTGCTTTACTCATGTTGGTGTGTAGTTGGATAGGCCTCTGGTCTCACTTAATAGCATTTCTGCGGGAAGGAAAAAAAAATAAAATGTTGCCAGAGAATAGTTTAATACATGACTACTTTTTAAGGATTATCAGCAAGCTCCAGGTTGTTGAGTTCAGTGAGTTCCAGGATGGCCAGGGATACCTAAAGAGATCTTTCAAAATAGTAGGGACAATAATGACTCTGATCTAATTTATTATGAAGGAGAGATTAAAATCTGACTCATTTCACTATGAAAACTAAGACTAAAGGATTTAGTTAACATATCCAAGGTCACATTGCAATTAACAAGGGCTGCTATTTTTCAAGCAAAGTCCTTTTCCTAAGGTTTTTCTGTTTTACTCAAGCTTTATTTCCATGTTTACTGACTGTCTTTATGTTCAGGGTTAAATATATTAGTTATTTTTCTCAGTTATGTGAAAAAAATATGTGACCTCAGCCTCCTAAGAACACAAGATTTATTTCGTCTCACAGGTTGAGGAAAAAGTCCATTGTGTCACTGAAACATGGCAGTGGGAGCTTAGGCATGGGGTCATGAAGAAGAGAGATGAAGGTGTGTGCTTAAGAGCACCGTCTCTTTTTAATTGGTTAAAAACCCCAGTCCATGAAAGAATGCTACTCCAGATTCAGGGTTGACCTTCTAGACTAACCCTAACCTAAGTAGTCCCTCATCAATATGCCTGGAGCTTTGTGTCCTAGATTATTCTACATCTTGTCAGATTGACAATCAATATTAAACATCCCATGGCTACCCATTATCAACTTGATAGCAAATAAGTCACTGTAAAGCCATAGTCTCCACATTCTGCCCTTCTTCACTGTGAGCCTCTATGATATGAAAAACTAAGTTGCTGCTTCCATTATACAATGGCACAGACTCAACACTTATATTCCAAAAGGAAGGTATGAAAACATAGCGAGGAAAGATTGGATCAAAGCAAGTCTGAAACCTTAAAGGCAAACATCAAATCCTGCAACTCATGCCTAGGATCTAGGGCTCATGATGGAATCATTTGAACTCCAAAGGGCTTTGGTAGGTTAGTACATCCAGCTATAAAACCTATAGCACATGCAGTCTCTCTCCTGAGCCAACTTTAGACTTCATGAAAACAGCTTTCCTTCAGGGATGTCTCGTGGTCCTAGCACCTCCAACCTTGAGTATATATTACAACTTAGACTTCATGCAGTGGCCCCTTGATTTCTTTGGAGGCAATCTTACCTTGCCACACATGACCTGACCTCTCTGGCCTTCATGAACCTTGGCAGAAGCCTCCACAACATCCTCATTCTTTATTCATTCCTGATTGAAAAAGAAAGTTCCGCTTTCAACTCAAGATGTACCTGAGCCCTCTTGGACCACAGTTGCATTGGAGTTTGTGTTTGTGTGTCTTCTAGGCTGACTCTGAGACCTACTTCCCTAGACAACTGTTTTCTAGCAGGGAACCTCTTCAGTGGAATTCTCAGCTTAGGAACTCCCAGTCAACATTATTACAGCTTTGGCCGATCCCTAAGTACAAATGTTTGCAGTCAGTTATTTTTTTTTTTTCTTTGAGACAGTGAAATACTCCGAAAGCCAACTAACAAAGGAAGAGTTTCTTGTGGCTCATGGTTTGAGAGTTCTGTCTGTCATGGTGGGGAAATAATGGCAGCAGAAGGGGAGGAGTACTGATCGATCTCATTGTATCTGTGCTAACAAGAGAGGGATAAATACCACTGCTTCTTTTGTTCTCAGTCTTGGACACCAGCCCATTGGATGGTGCTTTTTCAGGTGGGTCTTCACAATTCAGTTAACTTAATCTAGAAGCTTTCTTACAGAGAGGTTCAAGGGTTTGTCCACAGGTGACTGACAACATTCATTATTATAAGAAAGATTGTCTCTGTAGAGTACAGCCGCTGTTCTCACCTTCGTGGTGGCCCTAGCATCAGACCATGGAAAACTATTTTGCACAGTGTACCATGATCCTCCAGTGTAGTTAAGACCTCTTTTGGCGGGATGCATGTTTAATCTAATCAACTACATGCCTAATCACAATGAGCTTGGCAGATGACACAATCTCCAGAATTTCCCCAAAGATTCATTGGTTGTATACAGGGTCATCTTTCTTATTTCAAACAAACAAGATCATTCAAGAAAGCTAATAGAATATCAGTTTAAGAAGCATTTGTTTATACGTCATGCGCACACACACACAAACACACATACACACACATGTTAATTTTGTTGATTTTCTCTTTTCTACACAAGAAGTTCTTTTTTCATATCTCTTATATCTAAGGCTCTGTTTCTAATTCATCTCTGTTAGAATTTACCTCAGTGTGAACTTAAAGGAAAAACTACAGTAAAATTTGCTGTGTGTGTCTTTAGTATAGTTGTGCAGTACTTTACATCTTGACAAATACGTGTTTGGGTATTTCTAAATACCCTAAGATGTAAATGGTCAACAGACATGAATTTACTTATCATGGAAGAAAATGCAGGTTGTAACTATGACCGGGGGCGGGGTAAGACACACGACTTCAGTAGTAATTAATAAAAACTATAGTAAGAAAGGAGATCATTTTATTTTAGATTTATTGCTATTTCTTGAACATTAATTTTATACTTCTCAGAATAGGTATCAAGACTTGGTCTTAATGACCTGCTTTGAAGGAAGCATTTCTGTGAGAATGCACACTAAAAATAAATGTACATTAAAAATAAAGCATCCAAGGAATCTGCTACTTTCTGTGCCCATTCACTTGAGAGACATGGTACCTTGTTTGGCTTTTCCTACTTCCTCATTTCCTAGTTAGTCTAAGAAGTACTGCTTCTAGCCCCTTTGAAGACAAGGCCAAAACCTACGGGATATTTCCAGGCATTCAGGGAAGTTGGAAAGAAATCTCTTTCCCTTTAAGATTTCCCTGAGCTGAGATTTTAAACAAAGGTGTTTGAATCAGTGGGGTGTGGCTAAGGGCAGACTGTAAGATGGCTTTGTCATAAACTTTGAGGAAGGGGTTTTTCTGCCCTCGCCTGTTGCTTCCTGGTTTTTGTCATACATTCCTTGGAATCAAGAAAGAAATATCCAATAACTATAAGTTTCTTTTTTTTTTTTTTTTGAGACAGGGTTTCTCTGTATAGCCTTGGCTGGCTGTCGAGGAACTCACTCTGTAGACCAGGCTAGCCTTGAACTCAGAAATCCACCTGCCTCTGCCTCCCAAGTGCTGGGATTAAAGGCGTGAGCCACCACCGCCAGGCCCAACTATAAGTTTCAAAATGATGGAACTTATGTCTATTTTTTTTTTACAGCCATCAGCTCAGCAGTGGAGGTCTTGCAATGCACTAACACTCTATCTATTGTTTACTGAGTGACTCCATATGAGTGGGTGCTACTGTATTTCAGCATTATGAGAAGAATATCCATTGTGTAAATTTAGAGGAAAGTGCAGAGAGAAGAATATCAAATAATAATGAAGTTCCTATCATATAGGAAGTAAGGGGGAAACAAATGGGGAGTTCACATCCTCTGGTTACTTCTGTGAATCAGGAGAAAAAGAAAGAGAGAAGCTATACCTCAGCACATACAAAATGCACTTGGAAAAAGTGAAGTAACTCTGAGCTGCAGCAAAGGAAATAGCTTGACACAATGGTTTTAGGTTTAGTGACCCGGTGACAAACAGCATAATGTTTCACAAATATAGATTTGAGTGTATATATTTATATTTGTGTGTATATGTAAACATACTGCAACATTAGAGAATATCTTTTGGCAGGTTCCTTTTTTTCTAGAAAATAATAGGATATAAAGAGTTGGATTTTTCCAATTGAGAGTGTGACACTCTTGCAATCAACAAATACAATAAAAATCCCATCTCTTGGCTAACACTTAAAGCACTGTGGTCAGATTTTAAAATTAACTTTTGTTCCTGGGTGAGGTGGTGCAGGGTTTTAATCCCAACACCAAGGAGGCAGAGGCAGGTGGATCCCTGTGACTTTGAGACCAGTCTGGTCTACAGAGTGAGTTCCAGGATAGCCAAGGCCACACAGAGAAATCCTGTCTCAGTTAGCTTTTGTAAACAATTGAAGTGCCCTTTTGGTACAAACCCCCATTTCTCTTTTATAGATCAATATCAGTGTAGCTCTGCCATATACTAATGGAGACATATAAGACAAAATTTGCCAGATAGGTATGTCTCTTGCCTTCAGTTCTAGTGAAAGAGTCCTAGAGGAGAGTGCTGACTACAGACTCACAGATCACCCTGTACATTCCAAACGTGTCCTCTAACTGAGTGAAAATCCATATAGTATCACATAGTCAGCTTGTCCTATCAATTATTCTCCATGATCGTGTCTCTGACGTGAAATATGAAACCATCAGGCCTTCAAAGATGCCCAGGAAGCATAAGAACGTGGAAAAGCAGCCAGGAAGCTACACTTCTTAGAAGTGGCTGTGCAGAGCACCCAGCTGCAGCCAGGAAAGAACCATTAAAGCTACTGTCCCTTCCTGTCCACGTGGTCAGCCCCTTCCACAGCAGAGCCCACTAGGTGTGAAGACTCAGGTGACTCTAAAAGGAAATGGCCTGAGTAATGATTTCGAACTCTCTACCGGTTCCACAATCACTGCCTACTTACCAAACTATAGGATCCCAACACCTATAGGATCCATCTTTGAAGGCTCTAGAAAGGCTTGCAGATATTTCTAAGTGGACTGTGTTTCTGAATTTCCTCACCCTCTGCCTCACTGGCTGCATTTAACTGGGATGGCGCTTTTCCAGCATGGCTGTCAGAATGCTATAAAACCAGTGGAGTGCATGTGAAGGGAAGATTAGTCTGTGAGCACACCAGTCCCTCCAGACTTCCAATTAATGGTCCCAGGTTATTGGGCAATGTAATTGTCTGCATTGGCTGTATTATATAGTGCTCCAATGCAAAGCTGAATAGTGCTGTTCAGTTACAGTTCCTTAGAATACAACACAGGAAAGGCCAGGCCAGAAGCAAAGCAAGCTGCCAGTAGATGTCTCTGTGGTGCTTCTATTGAGTCATACAATCCTCTGGCTGCAGGTCTGAAAACACAGTTGGGAGATTTATAGTTTTTATTTCAGTTGGGTTTGGGGGAGGAACCCAATTCTTTGAAAATATAACTAAAGTCTCTAATGATGACATTTCTATATAATTTAAAATGAACCTTGTCATTTATAGCTATAAAACCTAACCTCAATTTTTAAGTATACTTTGAGGGCTAGAGATACTAGGATATAAAGGGTTTGGAGATAGCCCCTAGTCATTAATAGCTATAAAACTTAACCTCAATTTTCAAGTATACTTTTGGGGCTGGAGATAGATTGAGAAGTTAAGAAGACTGGTTATTGAAGCGGACTAAGGTTTGATTCCCAGCATCCATGTGGTGTCTCACAACTGTCTGTAACTCTAGTCCAATGTCTAAATCCAAAGTCTTGTTTTGCCCTCTGTAGTTCCCAGTCATGCATGAGTACATAGGCATACATCCAAGCAGAAAACATCCATGTAAATAATAAAATTTAAAAATGTTAAAGGGTAATTTATTTACAAGCACGAACAGTTACAAAACCTTGAACATATCTTTTTAAATAAACAAATTGGTCATCTCAGAAGCAGAGCCCCAGTGAAGGAAGTTTATATAAACAGAATAATATGATATGGAATCTTTGGGGGTTGATTATTTTTATTTTATTATTTTATTATTTGGGGATTGATTATTTTATTTTTAGCATAACCCCCTGAAGATCTCAGGATGTCACAAGTATGTGACCTCTTTCTTTCTGGGTAACAGTTCAGAACATATAAGCATCTCTGCTTAACCACCCCGTTGTTGAAGAACAACCGAACAAATTCTGGTATTTAACCAAAAATATCAGGAGTGTTTACAGACAGGTATTTATAAGAAAATCTATTTAGATTTCTAGGCCTTCTGCTTCCATAACAATTAGTAGGCCATGAAGTAATTTCATCTCTGAAAGAACTTTCTAAACTCTATCAAGAGTGATCCCAGTTTCTCTGCGTCCGTGGCAGCATTTGGTGTCCCTACCATTGATCTTCTCAACCCATTAATATGTAGAAAGTGCTTTACTTTAGTGTTAGCTGCATGTTTTTAATAAGTAGTAGTGCAGACCATATTTCCAGATGTCTTATATAACTGGCTACATGACGAAAATATCTATTTATACAGTTACTTCTATTTCTAAACAAATTGACAAATACGTTTGCCATGAGTTTTGGAAATTTTTTAATCTGGATGCTACTTCTTGTTGAACATGGTGCTTTAAACATTCTCTTTCATTCTATAATTTCTTTTATACTTTCATTTTCTTCACATATGAGTTCCTAGAGCAAAGACAAGGTTAGTATTGATGGGGTCCTACTTGCCAACTTTCCTCTTTCTGGGTCATGTGTTTGATGTCATGAATAAAACTGTCCAACATCATATCCTAAGAATTAGTATGATTTTTCCCCCCAAATCTTAGTGTTTTATATTTCACATTTTACTCCATGGTCTATTCTTCACTATTTTTCTGCATTTGTAAGGTGTGAGATTCAGGTACAAGTATATTTTTAGGGGGGCTTAGGCTTAGTTATCAACTTTCTCTAGGACTGTTGGTTTGATTTTACACCTTTGTAAAAGACATCACTCTGTACATTTTTCTGTTTCTGTATTTAGATCCCCTGTTCTTTTCTACTGATTCAAGTATAGATCTTTATTGTTTGGACTGTAACGTTGACTTGACACCTTCTCATTCTTTCTCTGTTAGCCTAATGTTTTCCCCATTTTTATCATAAATCCCCGGTGTTTTCTCCCAACCCTACCTTCCTTTCCTTTACTGTTCATGTGGCTGTGACCTATCTCAGTAGCCAGTTAACTCTAATTGGTATTCTAAAATTAGTTAGCATCGTTACAAACAGTGGACTGCTTGCTCATTGCAAAAATACATTTAGTCTCATTATTGCTTCTACTCAAAATATCTGATTGGGTGTTCATTCCTCAAGGAGAATAAAGGAGTGTGTCCACTAAATGTCAAGCTAATGAAAAAACACGTGATACATTTGGATTGAGGAGACTGATCTACAGTTAGATATTTTATTGTTAATTTTTTCATGCAACATATTTTGATGATATTCCCCCCCCTTTACTTTGCCCAGACTCTCCCAACTTCCCTACTTACTCAACTTTATGTAACAAAAGCTTTCTCTGAAAAAAAAATTAAACCCCCAAAAATGAGAAACAACCGCTGACGCAAACACAGAAATGAAAATTAAAACAAACACACAGAAGATCAATAAGAAAATTCTCAAACGAAGCAAAATACAAAAACAACCATTGAGTTTTGTTTTGTGTTGGCCAATCACTCTTGGGTATGAGACCTGCCATAGGGTGTAGTTAATACAGCTAATGACTCTCCATTGGAGACCGGTTAGTTCTCTTTTGCCAGCAGGTATCAGTTGCAGATAACTTTGTGGTTAGGGGCGAGACCTTGAGCAGTATTTGAGATCAGTTCGTCTCTTGATCTTAACCACTCCATTCTGACTGGAGTAAGAAGAAATCTCAAAATGATTTAATTTGTTTTTCCATAGTTTCCAGAGTTGTGGAGCATTTTGGAGATTTATTATTATTACTATTATTATTATTATTATTATTATTATTATTATTATTATTATTATATCTTTTTTATAGTCCCATCATTATCCCCATCCTGGTTTCTCCCACAATTCCTTATCCTATTCCTCCTACCTCATCCCCACCCCACCTTCACCAGATCTCCCTGTCGCCCTGGGGCCTCAAGTCTCTCAAGGGTTAGATGCTTATTCTCTTTGAGGCTAGACTAGGCAATCCTCTGCTGTATATGTGTCTGGGGCCTCATATCAGCTAGTGTATGCTGCCTGATTGGTGGCTCAGTGTCTGAAACATCTTGGGGATCCAGGTTAGTTGAGACTACTGGTCTTTCTATGGGGTCACCCTCCTCCTTAGCTTTTTCCAGCCTTTCCCTAATTCAATCCTAGGAGTCCCTGGCTTCTGTCTATTTGTTGGGTGTTATTGTTTTTTTTTTAAAGATTTATTTATTAATTTTATGTATACAAGTACACTGTAGCTGTCTTCAGACACACCAGAAGAGGGCATCGGATCCCAGTACAGATGGTTGTGAGCCACCATGTAGTTGCTGGGAATTGAACTCAGGACCTCTGGAAGAGCAGCCAGTGCCCTTAACCATTGAGCTACCTCTTCAGAGCCAGGTGTAAGTATTTTTAACCATTTTTATTTCTTCTTTTGACAACCCTATATTCAGATCAATAGCTTACTTTAACTGGATCAACTGGGTCATTTGTTTTCTTGATTCTTTGTTTGTTTTTTGCATAATTTCAATATTAATTGTCTATGGAATGTATAGTTGAAAACATCCTTTCCCACCCTTTAGGCTTCCTCCTTATTGGTTGTTTCCTTTGCTGTAGAGAAACATTTAATCTAGTAAAGTTCCATTTATCCATTGTTGGCCTTAGTTCTTGAGTGAATGAAATCATATTTAGAAAATCGTTTCCTACATGTTGTTCTTGTATAGTATTGCTTAGTTTTTCTCTAGTAACTCTGGTGTTTCAGATTCATGCTGAAGTCTTTAATCTATTTGGGGATTATTTTGTGCAGGGCAATAGTTATGGGTCTAATTTTATTCTTCTACTTGTGGCCATCCATTTTCCACAGCACCATACATTGAAAGTACTATCTTTCCTCCAGTATTTATTTTTGACATCTTCATCAAATGTCAGTTGGGGTAGTTTAGACACTCATGTTTGGTCCTCTATTTTGTTTTGTTGGTTGATATGTCTGTTATGTGCCAGTGCCATGATGGTTTTTTATTAGTATTACCTCTGTAATACAGTTTTAAATCTGGCATGATCATATTCAGTTGTCTTCTTGGTTAATTGTTCTCTTGAGCAGAATAAAGTGTCCTTCTTCATCTCTTCTGGTTAGCTTTGGTTTGAGGTCTGCTTTGACAAACATTATGACAGTCTGCTTGTTTCCTGGTATCATTTGTTTGGAATACATTGTTCATCCTTTCACGTCAAAGTGGTTGTAGACAACAAAAAGGTGGGTTATGTTTGCAGAAACATTGTGTTGACCTAAGTCTTTTGATAAGAAAATTGATGCCTGAATATTTAGTGATTATTGAGAGGTGTATGTTGACTACTGTCACTTTTTGATGCTTGTGCTTTAGTGCTATATTTGTTTCAGTAATTATATCTTCATTTGTGATGTTTCTGTAGCCTTTCAACCATGTTTATTCTTTGCTTCAATCTGAAGCATTGGCTCCAGTATTCTCTATAGGGCTGGTTTGGTGGATGTGAATTCTTTTAGCCTGTATGTATTATGGAAAGTTTTTTTCCCCTTCAACTATGGCAAATAGTTTTGGTGAGTAAAGTAGTGTGGGTTGGCATCTGCGGTCTTTTAGAACTTAGAGTACATTGCTCTTACAGATTTAAAAGGTTCCATTGGGAGATTAATTGTTGGTCTGCTGGTTTTGTTGTTGTTGTCGTTTAATATTTGCTCAGCGTCTTTTTTCTTTCTGCTTTACATACCCCCATTTTGTTCTCTAGAATTTTTTAACTATATAGGTTTAACTATATAGGGTGTTTCTTTTCTAGTCCTATTTGGTATTCTGTATGCTTTTTGTATCACATCTCTTTTTAATTTAGAGGAGGTTTTCTTATATGATCTCATTGAAGATCTTGTCAATGCTATTGTTTTGAGGTTCTTCTCCTTCTTCTATGCCTATAATTCATAGACATTTTCACAATATTCCAAAATGCCTGCATCTATCTTTTGTATACTTTTTAAAAGGATATTATTTTCTTTCATCGAGGGCCCAGTTCCTCCACCTCACCCTCAAGTCCAGTGTTTGATCTTCTACTTGATCTATGACTAAGGCTTTTCCCCAAGTTTTCTAAATGGGTTTTTAAATTTTTTCATTTCAGCTTTAGCTTTGCTTGGCATTTTACCTTTTCATTCATTATTATATTATAATGAGATACATATTATAATACATAGATATATGTTTTATATATAACATAGTAATATGTAATATATAGTATATAAAATACAAATATGTAAATAAGCATAAATATATAAAAAACAAATGAAGATATTAATAATACATTTACTACAATATATTAATATTTATTTGTTGCTATCATAAATGATATATTTAGTATAACAATGTATAAATATTAAATTAAAGATATATAATACATAATAAGATATTTATTATATCATTTTATTCGTTATTACTCACCCAGGTGTTTGCCTGTTTGCTCCTTGTATTTTTGGCTTCTTTAATCATGTTCATAACTGAACTTTTAGATTCTATGTCCTCAGTTCTGTTTAGGCAACTCTCATTGGGGAACATTTCTACAGGACTTGTGTTCCTGGGTCTAGAGAGGGATGGCATGGGCCAGAGTATCTTTCTTGTTTGCTTTTCACTTTATCTGCTAAAACAGTGTCGCTTGTTGAACCTAGCGCTTGCTTCTTTAGCTAGTGTGTCTCACCATCTTGCTCCAGGCTTCTGTCCCTACCTTCCAAAGCCTTGGATTATCAGCAATTTACTATGGCCACCATATTCTTCCTTGAGTGCCTGAGATCCAAACTCAGACCATCATGTTTGTGTAGCAGGAACTTGTACCCACAGAGCCAAGTCCCTAGTCCCTTATAAGCATTTAAAAATACATTCTATTTTCAATTGATACAGCAATCGCATGTTTATGTGATATACTACAGTATTTCACCACATGCACACAGTGTGCAACGACATATTATCTGTCTGTCAAAACTTATACACATAATTAAGTTTTAGTCTTAATATATTAAGGGAGAATATAAATACCTTTAGCTTTTAGTGTTTTTATTTTGGGGCTTCCAAGATGGGCTAGCAGGGAAAAGTGCTTGCTACCAAGCCCAAAGACCCAAATTTGATCTGTGGAGACAAACAGACTAGTATAACTTCTTCTCTGGCTTACACATTCACAGTGTGGCACATGTGCACGCACACACCCACACAACCACATGTGCAAACACAGAAATAAATATATACTTAACAATAAAGTGAAATCTATTTGGTTCTCAACCTGTGGGAAATGACCCCTTTGGTAGTTGAAATTTTTTTTCAGAGGGGTTACCTAAGGCCATTGGAAAATACACTATGATTCATACAGTAGCAAAATTACAGTTATGAAGTAGTAGCTCAGATAATTTTATGGTTGGAGGTCATCACAACATGAGGAACTGCATTAAAAATTGCAGCATTAGGGAGGCTGAGAATGTATTGGTTTAGAGTCTTTTCTTAAGTAACTGCTCACATTTTGTAGCTAGCTCATGAATCTTTAAGGACAAGAGTTTACTCGTGACTGTGATTTTATGACTGACATTTCATAAGAGGTCTACAAAATCTTCTAGAATAGAACAAAAATTCTGAAGAAAAACCCAAACAACTGCATATGCTTTGAAAACACAACCGTCTCTATGTTGACTGAAAAATGGTTAGCCCACAATGACAGAACGTAAATTTGAGAGGTCTTGATGGGTTGACAGTGAAAACATGACAGTATTTAACAGAGAAAGAGGAAAACCAGGGGAAATGTCCAAAAAATTTTCCTGAAGAATCAATTAGACAGGAAGTAAGTCTAATATCAAATCTCTGTCTTGTAAAGCTTTGTCAGAACTCAAGATTCAGAGCCACAGCTGAGAACACTAAAAGCATTAGATTCAAGTTGTGGCTAAATAAAAACACATTTTTAAAAAATCATCCATCTGAGAGAAAGCATAGACAAAGTAGAAATGCCTCCCAGGACTGGTTGCATAGCAACCAAATAGGGATGTGGTAGGGGGGAAGGTCCAAATTGACAAGGAACCAGGTCAGAAGCAGCAGGGTTGTAAAGAAATGTCAGAGATGGCAGGATAGCAGCTGTATTTCTGAGGTGAATAGCTCACAGAAGAATCCTGAGGCCTCAGTGGGGAAAGCTGCTGTCTCTGGTTTTGTTGGGTAATTTCAGATACACAACTGAACTGGTTGGAAAGCCCCAATAGCGAAGTGGAGAAAGACTTGCTTTTGTCACAACGGTAGGTGACATCATGTGAGAGGAAGAGGTGACCAATGAATAAAAGAGGAGACTTTAGATGACTGGTTTGGGGGTGGTCTGTCTGTTATACTCCAGTGGGAATCACTGCGTGCCCTTCAGGGATGGCATTAACCACATACAAATGTGGTGCCTCTATAATGTAATGACCTTTTAAGTGTCCCATCACACTCCTACCATTATGTTGGTGGATGAAGCTCCCAGCACATGAGTCCTTGGGACAATCCAATCATATTTAATCATATAAACCTATAAACAATCACATGCAGATCAAAAGAAACTAGCTGTTGAAACATTTTCATTTCCCTAGAATTTGTATTGCTTGGAAAAGAAGTGAAGTGAATTATGGGATAAACTGAGACAATATTTTTGTTATTTTCAGAATGCAAATATTTTTTAAATATTATAAGAACAAATTATTAATGAAAAGACGGAGAAGACATGCTTGGCTCTAAACTCACTCTTTTACCACATATCTAAAATAGTGAGCCATGTGGAATGGAAATGTAACTCAGTGGAAGAGGATTTGTCTGGTCCTGGTCTTATTCCTAGCATTGTGAAAACCCACTGAAGGAGAGAGGGGTGGAGGGGGAAGAGAATTATTTCATAGTGAAAATTGTGCACACAAGCTGGACTTGCTTGTTTAGCAATCTCTTTATAAATATTTAATGATTTCCTACTTAAGTGCAATAGAAGTCATGCAAAGAACTATGAGTCTTTACCCTCTGGGTAATTGTAACATAATCAGGAAAATAAGTCCAAATAAGTGAGACGCTTGCCTAAATGACAAGGGAAAAGAGGACTGTGTAAACCCACAGCCCTGGCCCTGTACTGTATTCATACTTTTTCATGTCTATTATTTTCTTTGATACAGATGACAACTCTTTATATTAATGTCCCTTAACCCCATTTTGCACTGTGATATCCTTGAAGAATCTTATGTTCTCTCTAGAAAAAAAAAAGAGAAAGAATAAGCATATTTACATAACATTGTGTAACAGGGCATCTAAGGATCTGTTGGATCGCGTTCATGAATTTCAAGATAAATAATACTTTGCTTAGACTTATGAATCATTGCTCTTATTTAATTAAGCATGAAACAGCCTTCGAAATATGTCTACTCAAGTTACTCTACAAATTCATGTATCAAATTAATTATGAACTTGAGGTTCAAGCCCGTTCCTTGCTAGAAGAATTTCCTTTAGTTAATGTGCTAGATTTTAAAAGGAAGTACAAAGCACAATATTTATTTTTTAAAAATATCAAGACATGCAGTAGCGGTGAGAGACTTAACAAGAGGATGTGGGCTACAGTAGAATGCTGTTCCTGTCTCCATGACAGATTGCCTTTTTTTTGCTAGTGCTTTCCTCTATTAAATATTGATGAGAGCTTTCTGGAAATTTTAATTAAAAGTTCCTTGAGGTCAGAGACTGTAGAAGCCTTTTGTTTGTTCCAAGTAAAAGGAATCCATTGATGCCAGCTGAAGTAAGTATTCCAATCAACTGATGAAAGAGCCATGAACACAAGGATGATGAGGATGGATTCTCATGGGAATGTAACAGACTGGAAGACAATGGAACATCATCTAGGAGAGCAAGGTGTGTGGGGGGATGGGCTTTCCTTCTCTCGTGACTTGTAGAACTCCCTGATTCTTATGATTGCAACTTTCAGCCTTTTACCAAGGATTGGACAATGACCAAACGTAACTCCTGAATTATATTGTTCTAGCTTCCCAGGAACCACTACCAGCAGCCTGCATCTTCAATCTCTTCAGTTCCAAATTTGGCTCTATCTTCCTCACAGAGTTCGGTTGGATTCTTCATTCTGAGTCAAGTCCCGACACTTTTAATCACTTACTGTTGAGAGTAAAGCAAATACCAGATACAAAGTACTCTATGAAGGACCCATCTCAACAAGAACTTGCCAGGAAATGAAGTTGTTGACTCAAAGGGGTGGGGGTGGGGGCTGTCAAAAAACAGAGAGCAAGTATTTTAGCTTGTTTCTACTATAGTACGAGTCACGGTGTTCAATTCTCCTTTAACAAAGATATCAGACATGTTCAATACAGCAAACAAACAAGAGTTTTTGTGTTTCTACAAAACGAATTTGTCAGCACCAAGATTACATTTGGTAAGACTTCACAGACTGTGACATTAGTCTCCTTTTACTCCGGTTTTCTCCAACAGTTTTAACACTTGAAGTCATTCTTAGGTTGCAAAGAATATTCATGCAGACTGCAAGCCAGACTTGACTCACCTGTTGCTGTGGGCCAAGTCTGGTTTGGGGTGTGAAGAGCTTAGTTCCTTGCAAAAGTGTTTAAGTATTTCTCTACACAGTGACCTGGACAGCCAAGCTTTTTCCTTCTTTCAGTAGACCCATTACAGAGCTGCTCCCAACTCCACCACGGCAAGGGCAAAGAGAGACTGGAAGAACACATATGTTCTTTTATTTTAATTGCATATTTTATTTATTTACATTTCAGATGACATCTTCTTTCCCCATTTCCCCTCACTAGAACCCCCATAACCCATCCCCCTCCTCCTTTTTGCTTTCATACCATTTTAATTACATGCAAGTATTAAGGTGAGTTCTAGGTTGAGGGACTAGCAATACAATGGATGCAAATAATCAAAGAAAAAGAACACATATGTTCTTAAAGCATTGACCTAGAAATAGTATAATTTATACATCAGTCATGAGCCCATTGGTCAGAAATGGGCACATTATCCTAATCTAATTGCCTAAGAAATGTAGAATACGGGGGTACATAAGATATCCTGAAAATAACATCTATGCCATATGGTTAATCCTAGCAATAGACAGTAATTTATTTTTATGACTGTCAATCAAACACATTGCAGTGTTTGCCTTCCCCTTGGTTTATTCTGCACTGCACAACTGAATGCACAAAATCTCAGAAAATTTCCCCCAAGTAATTTTACTGTACAAATGAATGAACATAGATGAAGCATAGAAAATTTAACAAACATGAAAGATAGTCTATTTTCATTGTTTCTTTTTTGTAAATAAATATCTGTTTTTAAATAAATATTTATTTGTAAATAAATATTTTATTTATTTATTTGTAAATAAATATTTTATTTATTTACATTTCAAATGCCATCCCATTTCCCCATTTCCCCTCCCTAGAAGCCCCCTGATATTTGGCAGGATGATCTGGGTTTCTTTTTATTACTACATTATTAAATGACAAAAAGAAATCTTTGCTTTTTCCATCATAAAGACTATCCACACTTTGCAGCTCATTAAAATGATTAGAAGACGTCTTCAAGTGTCCAGTAATCTGTGCCATTTCAAACGCCCAGGCAAACTAACATGCAATTGTAGTCCACAGAAACTCTTTCATCTTCAATTTTCATGTCTGTTTACTATGAACTATGCATTTTTCCTAAAAGAAGCAATAAATAACATTTTGAATCTTTTATTCATTCATTGTGAGTTTCACATCATACATCCCAGCGCCATGAATCTCCCAGTTTCTTCATATTTGCCCTTCACTCTTGCAACACCCCCTCCAAATAACACACACACACACACACACACACACACATACACACACACACTCACAAACACACCACCTAAAGCATAGAAAACATCTCATCATGGAAACACTAAGTGTGCCACAGTGTGTCCCACGGTATACCTCTCTCTGTCCATATGTCTACACTTGCCAATGTTCACTGCAATGAGTCATTTTTCTGAGAGATCGCTGGCCTCTCTGGCACCATCAATATTGGATCCTCACCGGGCCTCCTCCAATTATCCTGTTGTTGCCCTGTATCATGGAGATCCTGCAGCTTTGGATTACCAGGACCGGACCGGCCTTTTCATACATCCCAAGTGTTCCAAAATGACGTTGATTTGGGGTTGGGCCAACTCTGATCTTTGGGTCTGGGCCTGAGTGGTGGCTGGTCAGAGCACAAGTTTTTCCTTATCCACACCATTAAGGAAAGCTCTCTCTCACTGCTTCGGATAGGTCAGCCAATGCGGACAGCATCAGGAGGTAGAGTCAGATCTCTGGTTCTTTCTCCTGGGTCAACCCCACTACTCAGGCAAGACACATGCTCTCAAGTGCTGCAGCCTGTGAAAGGCTAAACCAGCCTGTTTGTTTGTTTTATGGGCTTTTTTGTCTTGTTGGTCATTCACTTGTTTATTTTGATTTTCATTTTTGCTTCTTAAAGAATGGAGTGAAAACAAGAGGGGGGAACAGACAAACAGACAGACAGACAGACAGACAGAGGGGGGGAAGAGAACATACATTTGAGTAAGGAGGTAGAGAAGATCTAGGAGGAGCTAGAAGATGGAAAAACATGATCAAAATATACTGCATAAAAGTTTTTAATTAAATAAATAAAGTGAAAAAATAATCTCTTAGAACTAAACCAATTCTTTAGCTTTAATACGTGCACATGCCACCACACATGCGTGGAGGTCAGAGGACACCTGTGCGGAGCCAGTTCTCGTCTATCTTTGTACAGGTTCTGAGGATTGAACTCTCATCATCGGACTTAACTAGGAAGCTTCTTTACCATCTGTACTGTCACCTATATTTCCATTTTGCACAGTTTCTTTTCCACAAAAGCCCTTCTGGATGCCCTTCATTGAAACGCTCTTTATGCAGCAAAGCTCCTAATTTTGATCAAACATTATTTCCTAAAAAAAGGTGAAACTAAGCCATGGAGAAACGTGTCTAGTCGTCATAAGAACTCATGATTTCAGGAGTGCATGCCTCACACTGAGCAGTGCTATGCAGTGTATACAAAAGTATACAGTGTATACACAGCTATACAGTGAAGTATAGTTGAGCCATCTCACAGTTTAGAAATAGAAACATTCTAAACTTCCTTCTCTATTTTTCCACTACGTAGGATTCTGACTTACCATTACCACCACCCTGTCTTGGTGCATCTTACATTTCATTCAAATTAAACGTTATACTTTTGTATTCTCTGGCTTTGTCCTTATGCAATCTCCTCTTCAGATGAAATTCCTGACACTACTGTAGATGTGAATCATACCATCATCTCCTTGGTGATATAGCAGCATCCATTTTATAAGATTTAATGAAATTTTGTTTTATCATTGTTTAGCCTTCTTCATGACTATACAACACAAATATACTACATAAGATATATGAATCTCTCTTATGTCTGAAACTTGGAAGTGAAACATGCAAGGGAAAACAGAAAGACCATAGATCCTATAGCATTTATGAAGGGAAAACAAATTATATTAAATATCGCACATATTTCTGAATTTGATAAGAATTGGTGTTTATGAGTCAGTCATTAAAAATGCAATCTATAATCAATATATTACGGTTGTATTCCAAAAGTATCCAGAAGTGACTTACTCTCAAGAGTGAGATCAAGCCTGTGCATGTATCACTTTCTGGCGACACTGTATAGCACTACTGAGTGTCAGGCATGGTGTAGGCATGCACTCCTGAAATCATGAGTTCTTATGATGACTAGACACATTTCTCCGTGGCTTAGTTTCGTCTTTTTAGGAAATAATGTTTGATCAAAATTAGGCGCTTTGCTGCATAAAGATGAGCGTTTCAATGAAGGGCATCCAGATGATGCCTTTTGTGGAAAAGAAACTGTGGAAAATGGAAGTATAGATGACAGTGTAAGGAGGGTGACTTAGTAGCTAAGCAACGTGTTGCAGAATCAGGAGCTGTAAATCATAATTACAACATCATATACCAGTTAGAACTCGTACAGCTGAGAACTTGGAGTACATGCAGGCTGGCAACTGGCTCCCAAACTGAGTTTCAGTCAGCTGAGAAATGAAAATGAATAACGGCATGCTCACAATTATACAGATTGCTTCAGCACAGAGGAGGAATGAAAAGGAATTAATTCAGGATGTGAGCAAGCCTGATGACTCAATAGCAGAATGAAAGGAAAAGGAAAAATATAGGAGATACCAAAAAAATATCTCCAATTCTCTGATGTCTAAAAATTCTCTCAAATTGCTTCAGAATCTCATTTGAATGACTTCTAATGATGCAATTTTGGAAATGGTTGGCTTTCAGACATCTTGGTCCTCGTAGAAAACAGTTTCAAGTTTCATGAAGAATCACAGGAAGAATTCTGTTTGGAGGCTAAAATGAGCCATTTTAGGCTTTAGTTAAAAGGTAGCTTGCTGATAGAGAGATATATTAAAAAAAAAAGAAGAATGATTTTAAATATTTAAAAAAGCCTTCCATTTTGTCTCATTTGTGCTAACATCAAATGAGCAATACTGAATTTAGGACTAACACAAACTAAGAAACTAGGTTAAAACTCTGCACCGACTTTCTCCAGACATTAGCTTTCTTGCTTATTTCTCGATTATAAGCGGAGCTGAGCATCCGTGCATGGAGTCTTTCTTTCTATTAGAGTATTAAGACTTAGATCCTGCCAAAATTTTCTGTTCTCTGGTTGGAAGATGAGTTGGCTCTTTCCATCACACTGAGAACAAACTGCTCCAAGAGAAGACACATGACTTTCAGAGTTGACCATGATCCCCTTACCTTTCAGTAGGGCCAACAGTACCGGACTGTTGTATTACTGGGCTTTGGTACCCACTGCAAAGGAGAGGCTACATACTTAGACTTTTTTTTTTTTGAACTCCCAAACTAGAATAGGTTTCTTATAAGAGCAACCAGAGAACCAGAGCAAGACCCAGAGTTTGTCAGGTATGCACCCTTGTAAGTCCCACCCCTTTCTACAGCAATCTTAAAAGGCCCTCTGATCCATTGCTGCAGTTCAACTTAGCACTGTGGTTGCTGTCTGTGAGAAAATCCACTAATACCACTGATTAGTTTAAACCTTTAAGGATCAGTCTCCTTTATATAAATCCAGAATACAGATGTGTATTTTGAAGAAATGTCTGTAACTTCTAGAAAGCAAAATGTTCTAGTAGAAGTAAGTTTGTATGTAATCCTATTATCTCCTGTGGAAGTATGCAGAAACTCTTCAAGGGAGGTCAACACTGCTTTGAATAGCATACTTATCTCTCAATTGCACTTCTTCAGCGAGCAAGTCTTGTCTTATTACCACTTAATGATGCAATACACATTCCTTTGCCACCATTCTTCTCCTCATTTCTACTGTCTATATTTTTCACACTGCTAGTTTGAAGTGATATATTTGCTTATCTCTGTCTTTATAAAACAGATGTAATTTCAAAAATAAGAATTTAGTCCATTATTATTCAAAAGAAGAAATGCAGGGACAAAAATGGAGCAGAGATTGAAGGAATGATTGATCAGTGACTGGCCCAACTTTTCGATTCATCCCACGGGCACCAAACCCTGACAGTATTACTGATGCTTTGTTGTGCTTGCAGACAGGAGCCTAGCATGGCTATCCTCTGAGCGGCTCTACCAGCAGCTGACTGAGATAGATGTAGGTATTCATGGTCAAGCATTGGCCTGAGGTCAGAGAGCCCTATGGAAGAATTAGGGGAAGGATTGAAGGAATTGAAGGGATGGCAACCCCATAGGAAGATCAACAATGTCAACTAACCCGGACCCCTGGGAGCTCCCTGAGATTGAGCCACAAACTAAAGAGCACACAAGGGATGGTCCAAGTTCCTTGGCACATATGTAGTTAGGACTACCTTGTCTGGCCTCAGTTGGGAGAGGATGCAGTTAATCCTGTAGAGACTTGATGCCCTCGGGGAGGATGGATGCCTGGGGAGGGAGAGCATCCTCTCAGATGCAAAAGGAAGAAGAGATGGGGAGAATAACTGCAATGGCTGGGGGGAAGAGAGGGTCAACATTTGAGATGCAAATATACTCACACTAACACTAACACTAACACTAATGAATAAACATAAATGATGTCATATTCAACAAACAAACAAACTTTTAAATGGGCTTCATCTTCTTGTGCCAGGGTCCTTTATGTTGGAGTTTGGGTCTAAGTCCTCAAACATGCTAGGCAAGCGCTACCAGTGAATTCTCTTCCCAGGTGTCGATTCCCAATGCTCCTAATGAAATAAGTGGCCAGATGGTTGATTGACAGAATTTGATAGACATCTAAGGCAAAGAAAACTCACTTTCTCCTTGGGACTCTTGCATATGGATAAAAATGAGTGATAAAATGTCACAGTATTCAGAGGTTAGCTTTGACTGGCTGGCTTTGTACCTCATTAAGGATAAGGAAAACAGTACTTACAAGACATAGAAATTAATTTGAGTATAGGGTCAGAGAAGAGGCACACTAATATGTACATATTTCATGTCCAAAGACAAGTAGTTATTAAAGTTTGTGGAAGGGAGTGTAGCAAGCATTAGAGAAGTAGGTTCAGCCGGGTCTAAAAGATGCTTGATTAAGACATTTTATATTTTTGATTCCAGGAGTGGGTAATCCATTCACAGTTAGTCAATATAGGAAAATAACATAAAATATACATACAAGATACGAGTGCAGTAAGAAATGATTAGAAATATACAGAGTAGCCCAGCTGGAGAGGAGTGTAGACACGGAGAGCAGTTGGGAATTATTTTAAGGACAATGTTCATCAGCAAAGAGAGATTCTTTTAAAAAGAAAGATAAGTGCAAGGCATATTATGGAAGAAGAAGAGAAAATTAATATAATTTATTTTTGAAGTCTTAGGAGATAAGGAAACCCATCTCCTTCTATAATATACCGAACACATTTAGTTTTGTAACACTTTGCAATCATCATGTGATACATAGGACTCATATAAAAGTAATTATAAAAGTAAAAACAACAGAGAATGAAATTTCTTTCTTAGCTTACTTCATTGATTTTTTTTTAAATATTGGCTATAGTTATCAGGTTTTATTTGATCAAATAAAAAGAAACACCAGCAGATCATTACATTCCTTATGGCAGGTGACTTGGCAGAATATCCCACAAGAAACACAGGCTCTTGACATTGTGTGGTAGAATCTCCTAGAACTGGTAAATCTGTGAAATTCAAAGAAAAACAATTCTAATAACTGGGGGTGGGGGGCTACCTTTTTTAAAGAAATAAAATAAGAAAATAAGAAAAAATCTTATTTTTAAGAAAAATATTTTTATTATATTTCTGTTCCTAATATAAGAAAAAAAGAAAGATGAAATGTATGATGTAAAGTGTTTAAAATGCTGTGGGGGATGGGCGTGCCAGCTCATGTCAGGATGACTGAGGATGACTGCCTCTCTTACAGCCCTCTTAGTATTCTACACAGAAGTGGGTATGGTTCTCATTTGTCCCCACAATAAACAATAATCTCAAGACAAACTAAAGTATCACTTTTGAAGACTTAACTTATGACTTCTGCAGGTGCTTACTTACTATAGTTATGAATTCTGAGGTCAAATGCAGTTGATTATTATAATGTTAAGTAGGATTGGAAAATGCATCCCTGCAACATCATAAAAGAGCATCAACTTACATGATAAAATTATGAGGATAACTAGTACTTAAATTACCTCTTGCTACAGCTGACATTTGCCAGTCTTCTACATTTTTATTGCTTTTCAAAAATCAGACAAGATAAATCATCAAAGAGCATCTTTTTCCATTTGGAAGAGGCAGAATTCTTAAGAGTACCCAAAGGAAAAGCTGTAAGAGAAAGAAATGATAAATTGAATTACAGGAAAGTAAAAGAGCCCTGTCCAAATGATCAAAATTTAAAAATTAAGGGTGGAGACATCCTGATTAAACAGCAAGTACAAAAGAAAAGAAAATTTGCAAGCAACCTATTGGATGAGTGTGGATATTTATGACACATGTATTTTTTCATGATTTTTTATTGAATATTTTATTTACATTTCAGATATTATCCCCTTACCCCATTTCCCACCCTCCCAGGAACTCCCTATCCTAGCTCCCTTCCTTCTGATTCCATGAGGATGTGTCCCCACCCATCTCCCATTCCCACCTTCCCACCCTCAAATGCCCCCACACTGGGAGTCTAGCTTTCATGGGACCACAGATGTCCTCTCCCACCTATGCCCGACAAGGCCATCCTCCCCTACATATACAGCTGGAGCCATGGGTCCCTCCCTATGTACTCCCAGGTTTTTGGTTTAGACCTTGGGAGCTCTGGTTGGTTGGTATTATTGCTCTCCCCATGGGGCTGCAAACCCTTTCAGCTCCTTAAGTCTTCTCTCTAACTCCTCCATTGGAAACCCCATGATCAGTTCAATGGTTAGCTGTGAGCATCCACCTCTGAATATATGACACATATATTTAACAAACATGAAAATTAAAAAGTTCCCAAAGCCCAGTAGAACAGTGACTAAAAGACTTCACCAGATATTTCACCAATGAAGGATATTTAAAGGACCTCAAACATGCAATAAGGACTGGTAGTAACAAGAAATAACTAAAAGAGAAAAAGTCTTTAACTCTATCTCATCTCCATCTCTGTCTCCGTTTCTATCATCTATATCTATATTACCATTAGAAGACATAGAGATTCATAAAACCATTTTTGAAACCTTTGGCAACATCTCCTCATAAAGAAAATATAAAAAAAAATCCTCAGTGCTATGCCTTATAGATGAATACAAAACAAACATGTAACCTATGTTCAGTCACCAAAAGACATGTGACAGTGCTTTTGATGGTACCCTACCTACAACTGTTGGAGGAATCTTCCCGATGACACTAGCAGGAGACTGAGTATATGCATGCTGATATGATTATCAGAGATCAGAGAGCCTGAAAAATGCAAAACTACAATAAATAATGATTCATAATAAGGTTGTACCGAGGGGACATATATGAACTGAGAGTATATAATTCATATAAATAATTTTATGTATATTTATATAAATTTAAATAAATAACTATATAAAATAAGCAAATTGGCAAAAATGGTATTTGTTTACAGGTGTAAGAATAGTAATACCTTTTCAGATGCAATAGGTTGCTTTTGTTGGGAGGAAACATGAGAAATCCTTGGGGAATACTTGCCGTGGGCGGCTTGCAACTCCTTTGGCAAATCTCTATCTCCAAAAATATTTATGGTTCATAACAGTAGCAAAATTATAGTTATGGAATAGCAAAGAAAATAATTTTATAGCTGGGTCACTAAAATATAAGAAGCTATATTAAAGAGTCTCAGTATTAGGAAGATTGAGAACCACTGTTTTAGAGGAAGTCACTAGGTTTGATGGATAAAATATGACTGTGAGTGACTTCCTCAATGTCTTGTTCCTCATGAGTGAGCTCACATCTTTGATACTGTCATGAAAAAAGTAATCAGTTCATGATGGAATGTCCTGGATTTGCAAGGATAAGCATCTTTTCAGTTATTTTGTTACATTTCTATTTGGAAATTTATTCTTTATCCAGTTTGGCTATTTTTCTATTTTGATGACTTTTCATTTTCTTTCCTTTTTCTCTTAACTATATTCGCCAACCTCTAACGCATAGTTTTCTCATTTTATTGTAACGTTACAATGTTGAAATATAAATCTTTCATCATCTATATTTAATAGTTTAGAAAACTTGTTATAAGAATATCCCATAACAGTTTCTAGCCATTAATCCATTTTACACATATTTAATACATTTTGATTTTGTTTGTGCATGGTGTGATATGTTTCTATGGTACTGAACATTTCTATCTCAGTCAAATGGCTGAAGGTGCCAATACCATGTGATAAGTGCTCAGCTGTCACTTAAATGATTATTTATCACCTAACTACTGTCTATCTACCTGTATCTACTTAGCCCAGGCTACCCCGAATTTTTTTTCCCTCTTCTTGTCAAGTGTTCGTATTATAGGCGTGCACAATTACACTTAACTTTATTTATTATTCATTAATTCATTCATTCATTCATCAATCATCCTGGGTCTCACAGATGCTAAAATCGTGCTCCACTCACCTACACTCCAACACTCATTAGTGGTTTTCAAGGCTATCTTTATAATACATAGTATTTTGTATACACATGTTTCTGTTTTGTCTTTAATGGTTCCTGGATGAAATGTATAAATTACCAACAACACCCTTTTTGAAACTATACTTGTTTTACCACGTAGTTTGACAACTAGTATGACAAGGACATCCAACAACAATTTTTCATATCGTCTTGTTAATATTTATGGAATCCTTTGGTGGCGATGCTCATGGCCACCATTATGCATTTGTAAAATGGCACTGCTGACATTTACTATGCCTGCCATGCGTCCCTCCCCATCATCTTTCATAAAGATCTAAATATCTCAGCAGTTCTGCAGCTTTTGCTCTTTTCCAGTTGGACATTTATGTGGGAATTTTACATATTATTGTCATTATGAATATTCACGTTACATCACCTTTTTATCTTATTAGTTATCAAATGTTGAGGATTGATTGGCTCTAATATATTGAATTAATCTGGCCCCCAAAATTAGGAATCTGTGGCCAAACGCCGAAGGTCTTTGTTCCCAATTGGTGTTTGATAGATTGAGAAAGAGTGGACAATGGCTGGACAGGTAGACTGAGGCTAGACCTTTGAATTAGCGTGGACTAAGAACTGGAAGAGAAGAACGAGAGATTGTTATGACAGGGAAGAAGAAAGATCAGACCTAAAGGAGTGCCAACATGTGACACATGGGCTACTTCCCCAGTTGTGTTTAGGGTAGCTGGGATGAAATACAGATTTTAATAGATGTTAACTCAGGAGTACCAGAGGAGAGTGTTTGCTAGCAGTGAGGGAGGACTGGAACTGACCAGCCTTTGAGCTAGTCGATGCATTTAAAATAAACTGGCATGTGTGTCTTTTACTAAGGAATCCAAAGGGCTCTGGCAGGTGGCTGGGAGCACAACCTGCTGGGAGCACAAAAAAGGTTTTAGTCAAAATTACTTACCATTAAGGGCCCATAAATCCATTATTTAGTCATCAAGGTGACCAAGATCAAGTTTACATTTCTCTACTTGTTATTTGCTGTGAGTGATTGCAGGGCCTCTCACACTTACCTAAGTAGAGTCAATACTAAAGCCAAGTTCCACCCTTGCCCACTCTGTCCCACACATACCTCTTAGGCCTTTCTCATCTTGAAATAAATGCTGCATTCAACCAGAAGCTTTTTGTATGTTTAAAATATTTCTAAATTGCATGGTTCTACAAATACAAATAAGGAAGAAATAGGTTTCGTAATTCATTTGTATTGTTTTGGTTACAAACTACTTCTGGTATTTCCTGGAAACAAATAAGGATGGGACCTAGAAGGAGCTCCTGATGCAAGTGTAGATCTCTGGGCATAATTTCCATCATACTCACCTGGCATTACACCTCCTTAGCTAGTGACTTTAAAACCATGGTTCCCTAGGCTATTTCAGTACAGTGCTGTCCATGATACTTCCAGAGAGAATAAAGGAGTAATGCCAGAGAAAAGTTATTTCTTGTATTTTAATCTGGACCAGTGGAAAAAATACTCCCAGTAGTTATGGTGATCAACCATGCAAGGCAGGTTATTAGCTATAAATTAGTTAGCCTGCAGAGAAGATCGTTCAGATGCCTGGGCTTTCCCTATTGCCTTCTGTTCACTCCAGTTTTCTATCCCCATATGCTCTGTTTACATGCATATATGCTTATGTAACATACATGTCCGTGTGTGGAGGCTAGAAGACAGTCCTGAGTGTCATCCTCATGGAGGCCATCCACTGCCTTTGAGACAACTTACCAATTATGCTTCTCTGCCAGATCCAGGGATCTTCCTCTGTAACCACTTACCTGGGATTAAAGACCATGCTGTCTATCAAGCTTGGCATTTTTTCCCTGTGTTCTGGGAACTGAATTTGTTTCCCCCTGCTTGGAAGAAAGTGCTGTACCTACTGAATCATCCTTGTAGCCCCTTTCTCTAGCATACTCTAGAAGTGAATGTTCATAGTACTTTATAGAAAGGATTTATTTAAAATGTGCACATTTGTACACTCAAATGAGAAACTATGGAGAACGATAACACATGGTAGTCAGTGGATTTCATGTGCCTTTTTTTTTCAATTTCCTTTTGTTATGGAATTTTGATTGCTTACAGTGGAATAGATATTGATCTCATTAACTGGTCATGATCATTTTTTGACCTCATTTTTAAGTTCAGGAATAGATTTCCCTGTTCATGTGAGATAATTGGTTTGTGGCTCTAATGAAACATACTTGTTATATCTTGGATGGGTTCTGAGAGCAACAAAGCCCATCATTTTTCTTGGCTCCAATCAACCTGGCAATTCTCTCACAATAAAGCACAGTACTAATTCCTTTCCTCGGGCTCTACAGGAGACTCAGGCTAATACAATGATCTTAAACTATTAAATTTTTATGATCTTCAGGGATTTTTTTTTGACATTAAAATAAAGACATCAAGCTGGTGAGAGGGCTCAGCAGGTAGAGGAGCTGCCAAGCCCGTGAGCTGAGTTATGTCCCTAGTACTCACATAGTGGAAAGAGAAAGCCAAATCTCACACAATAAAATAAATAAATGCGATCAAATTAAAAAAAAACAATAAAATAAATTGATCTAAATCAATTCCATGATTATATTATACTTTAACATAAAAATATTATAATCCAACCATTACATATTTTTTGAACACAGAAACTAGTAGAAACTGTAATGCCCAGTCAGGATTATTGGGTGAATAAGAAAAATAAGATAAATGAATCTGTAGACAGCAGAAATCTGCAAAGTACACTGCCCTGGGCTGACAACTGCTACAGAGCAGATGACACATTGTGGATCTAAAAAAGATGCTGAAATTGCATCCTTGTGAGCATTACCATAAAAATAAAGATTAAATGAACGCTGGAGGGAAATGGGCACACCCTGCCGACTGCATCACAGAAGCAAGAGGAGCTTTGTGCGTCTATCAGTTCTTGCTTCCGACCAGAGTGTTGCAGGAATACTGGCACTCCTGATTACTTCACAGCAGAAATAGCATTTGTTTGTGTATTAACGAATTCCGTTCTGGCCCAATGCTTCTAAGATTCAGTTCTGTAGGATGCTGACCTCAGTGCTCAGTACATGTATTCTGGGCCACTGAGCTTTGCAGGTTCAATTTGGGATAAGACAGAGGACATCCTGGCACATCACCTGTTATAAAAACTTCCAGTGGCAGCCATTGAGCACAACCTAAGATTCTTGACAGTATGTTTTCATACTTGCATGAAGTACTGCCCTTCATTTTCTCTATGTGATGGAGGGTGACATGAGCCAAACACACAGAGAGGGCAAAGTTGTTAAATAAAACATATTAGTCTAATTGAGGCTGCATTAGTTGATTGTTTTGCTATAACAAAATAGCCAGCTCAGGACAAGTTATAAAGAAAAATTAGTTTGCATGGCTTAGCATTCAGGAGGTTTAAAGGAGATAGTACCAGTGCCAGCACCACACTTATAAGAGACTCATGATAGATATCATCACAATGGCAGAGCACGTGCAGAAGACCCAAAACAAGATAGGAAGTAAGGAACTGGAGGGAAACAAAGCTTGTGCTATTTTTAACAACCCAATCTTCCAGAAACGAATCTCATACCAGAATACCTCCTTTAATGCTTTGCAAATTTAATGCCACCATGAGGCTACTATTTCACCAACACCTAACTCTTAATGGTCCCGTCACCTCAACACATGATGTAAGTCAAGTTTCCAGACTATGGGCCTTGGGTGGCACATTCCAACTGTATCCAAAATTCCAGAAAGTTTCTTCACTGCATTAGTGAAGAAATGGAAGACAAGAGAGGTGAAACAACATACCTCTCATTATACAACTGGAAAGTGACAGGCCCTTGAAAAAGTCATGCGTCCTACTTTTGGGTTTTCCTCCACAGCTTACAAAAGTGTCTCAACTAGGCTGATGGTCAGCAAAAAAGAAAAACAGACACAAATTTGCCATTGTCATTTTACATTGTGGTGAGTAGTTTGCTATTAGTTGACTACGTTGCATGTTGAAGATAATTTAAATTATGAAAACTATACTCTTATGCCCTTCATTTATTTGGAACATTGTTAATAAACTATCTTTAATTTCCTTACATTTATTTGTTTGCCCGTATGTGTGACTAATTTTAGTCATTAATTAAGTCACCTCTCTGCCTTATAGGAAGCCATTGTACAATGAGGAGTCAGTAATATAGTACCTTACAAATACTGAAGCAAAATGTTGTCAGAAATAACTATGTAGAAAAAGCTCTGTATGACAGGCATAGGCAGAGATGAGCGATGGAAGCAGTTCAACTTAAACCAATGTTCAAACTAGGGAGACAGCCTAGAAAAGGAAATTAAAGTCAGAAAGGGAAGCTCTGGTCAATTATTAGGAGTATTAATTACCACTTAAAGAAATAAGAGCATGCAATTAGTGTGACTAAACATTTCCAAATAGGAAATATAGGGCCAAGTGAAGATACGTTAAGAAAAACTCCTAGGGAATTATGTTGGTGGGAAGTAGACCAGATGCATGCTACTTCAAGCTAGTCTATAAGTAACACTGGCAGACTGAAGTTGGGATGGGGACAGGGTATTAGAAAGAGAATGTAGGCAAGTGACAGCCTGGCATGTTCTTGAGAGACTTCCTTAATAAGATACTGGAAGAGAAGCAGCTAGGAGCAGGAAGAGAAAAAAAAATCGAACCAACAGGCCTTGTAATCTAAAGACAAAGGAAGGACAGAAGAAAGGTCAAAGGCCTGAGAAAGGTCAATCAAGACAGGCCCCAAACAAGTCAGTCACATCACAGCTGAGAGAGACTTGTAACTTCTAATAGCAAATGGTGAATGTTGGTGCTTAGAGCAATGGGAAGGCACTGGGTGTGCACATACCTCCTAGAGAACTGGCCCTGAACAGCCAAGTAGACGTAAGACAATTGGGATCTTCTGGAGGCAAATGTGACCAGAACCTTATACAGGGCTTGTACTTTGAGGTGAGTTATTTTTAGGTGAGTTACATAGCTCTGTATAAGACCATATCGTGTACAGGGCTTGTATTTTTAGGTGAGTTACACAAATCTATGAGTCAGGATAGTTATTATCAAAAAAAAAAAAATAGAAGTAGTCAAGATGTGTAATAACCAGGAATTACCTCATTTATGGCATATTCATAAAACATGATGTACTCTGAAATATAAGTAAATATTGATTTTGAGAACTGAATGAATTATAAACAAATGTAAAATATAATGTATAAAATTATGGCAAACCTCCCACCTATGCTCAATAAAGATATACCTTTAGGATGCATTGATTTATTTCTTCTACCCTTCCTTGTTCCTTTTCTTCCTCCCCCTCCTTTTGAAGACTCCCAAATTCGGGAGACCCTTACTCAAGTCTCGGGAAGTCGCGAACACCCACAAACTCCAAGACACCATACCTGGATGCAATTAGCAGAGGTTTATTAGGGAAGAGAGCTGGCAGCCAGCGTTCAAACTGCACACTCACACAGGAGTACAGTTTGACCCCGCATGGTAGGCTAAGGAACCTTTTATAGTAGGGGGTAGGGAAAGGAAGGAATTTTCACACGGTTACACATGATTGGTTATTTCAAATATCAGCAACTTGCAGAGGTGGCAGGATGGCTAGTTAGGACTTGTCTGGGCACGTCTTTTTACTTATCTTTGTGGCCAGGAATCTGTCTTCCTGCTTTGGGCCTACCCCACCCACAGGTGGATTTTCTTCCCTGAGGCTTGAGGAATGTATGGGGCAGTGAAGGCCCGAAATCCTACATTCAGTTCCGCCTTCCTGGAACTAGTGAGCTTGTATATATTTTATAAAATGGTCTTTATAATTTTTCACTCTACACTTTCCTATCTTTATTCCTCCTTCCCTCCCTTCATTCCTTTTTCCCTTCCTTCCTGCTTCCTTCTCTCCCTCCCTTCCTTCCTCCTTCCTTCCTTTCTTCTTGTTGCTTTTCTACAAAGGGACAAATAGCTTTATTGCCACACTGTTCAATTTTATTGATCAGATCACTATAAATCAATGAACAAACTTGAGTTTTGATAAAGCTTTATTGACACAACAGATGACAGGCTGCATTTGTCCTTGAAGTGTGTTTTTTGATGATCCATTCCTTTGAAGTATATGTTATGAATTAGTACATGATAACAGTATTGATAATTATATTAAATATATTCATAATTGACAGACTTTTAGGTAATCATCTTATACACTCACCTTTGTGAAGTATAACACAACCCCCACCGTGTTGTGTATGTGTTGTGTTGTGTGTGCAAGTGTGAATCAATTGTGGACTTTATTTTTTACCTTAGGATAGTTTAGTATTTTCATATTTTCTGTGATAGCTAACTTTTATTCTTGTAATCATGAAGAATTCTTCTGTATGTGAAATGCGGTAGTAAAAGAAGTCTGATGGAGATATACATATTTAAACACGTTTCCTGATTTGAAACTCAGAGCCTCTATGAAGAATAAGAAAGCTACACTGACCAATACATTCTTACTGAATCTTTCGTCAAGGTCACATGTTAGTTCTGACTTGGGAAATCTGCAGTTATAGCATGACGAGTCAGCACTTGTTAAGAGAGCTTAGGTCCCTGTGAACAAGGTAAAATGCTGACTAATTTAGCGTTGGGTTTAGATAGTGTCTTAGGAATTCTGTAGTCAAGATAAAAACAAAACAACAACAACACGACCACAGGAAACTTGAGTAGGAATGGGTTTATCCTCCTACAATACAGTCCATCATTAAAGGAAATTAGGACATGTATTCAGGGCAGGAACTGATCAGCCTGCCTTTTTGCAGCACCAGAACTAACTGCTCCAGGCAGCACTGCCCACAGTGGACTGGGCCCTGCAACATCTATCACTAATTTAGAAAGGGCACTATTGACTTGTCTACAGGCCAGTCTTATGGCGGGTATTTCTTAATTGGCAATCCCTCTTCTCAAATGATTCTAGCCTGTGTCAAGTAGACATGAGACTGCCTAGCCCAGCTCTTTATAGCCATATGTGCCGACTTGTCCTTCCTACCCTCCTCTTACATGGCACCAGTAGCTTTTTTTTTTTTTTTTTTTTTTTTATTTTTATTTCTCATGCATTCCATGTTCTTGCTCTACTTTGACATTTTAAAATCTTTGTACTTCTTCCTCTCCATGGAATAGGGAATTACATCCACTCTGTTTCTTAGTAAGACAGATATTACATGTTATTTTAAGACTGATATAATATTTTATATTTAAAGAATACTAATATGATGAATGTAATGCCAATAACTATATTGCAGTTAATATAAATTGTAAGTCATGTTTCACTACCCCAATTCAAAATTAATTACTGGATTAGTTATAATTGTTTGCATTTTCAGTAATAATTTCTATCACATTTGCTTATGCATGTAAATGAGAAATTGTTTAATGTCACTTTTATTAATATTTCCAGGATTTACATTTTTACTCGAGTAGAGTTCATGATTTTACATTTTATAATTATATACTATTATTCAGGTAAATGTTTAACTGGTTTCTTTGTCATGGCCATTTGAGCATGTCAAATGATTATTTAAATGCTTGACATTTGGCATGAGCACCCTCCTGCATTCCCTAGACTATTGCTCTTCTGCAGAACTACTGGGTTGCAGGAAAATACCTGTACTTTACACTTTCATGACTCTAGAATCAATCTATCATACCTTCTGTCTCTCTTGAGCTTGCTATGGAGACAATCTTCTCTAGGAACTGGTTAATTTTCAGATTTCCACCTTGACTGGGATATGGGTTTCCCACAGTCCTTCTTGCTATGTTTAATCTTTGCCTTTCTGTCCCTCATTTTTAGCAATTTTATTGAAGCCTAAAGGACTAATATTAAAGTCACATTGATTCAGAGAGTTTAATTCATTGAATGAAGTGCCATGGGTGGATACTTCTTGTTCTCAGGATAGGAGGAGCAGAGACTAACAATACTTACCACTGAACACAGAAATCCATCACTGTCTACCCTTGTAGATAATAGAGTTTGGTCTTTAAAGATTTTCCTATCTTTGGACTTTAAAGTGCTGATTTAAAAGATTTCCTCCTTTATATATTGCCATATCCTTACTTGTTTCTTCCTGACCAATATTCCATTTTTAATCTACAGCATTCTGGCAAATGTATATTTATCCAATTTTACTTAGTTCTGTCTGTTGGGTTGAACTAGATATTGAAATACATGTATTATTTCAATCTTCATATACAGTGTAGACTTTATGGTTTTTCTGTGCTTACACTCAAAATTTTGTTATGCATATTTAATTTAAAAATCTGAATAAGCACAAGTGATAGTGATAAATGTAATAAAATATCTGAAGACCATTCTTGTCTACATCATTACCCTGCTACTTTTATATCATTCCGTTATTTTCTCTCTCTACTCTGGCTACACAAATTAAGATATGCTGTGTTTTCCATGCTTGAATATATAGCTCAATCATAATTACCTTACTTAACTCCTCCTTCCAGAGTTCAGGTAGCTGTGCAGAAGAGGAGTCAGAGAGAGTGTAAGAACGAGAGGGGACAAATGATACCAGGGAAACAGTGTCTTCCACACACACAGGACTGATGCACCTATGAACTCACAAAGCTTTGGTAGCAGGCACAAACCCTAGACAGGTTTACGTCAGGCGGAACCCAGCACTGAGGTGGGGAAGTGGAGCAGACTCCTGCCCTTCCCCAAGAAGCATTCTGCAACTGACGCCATCTTGCAAAGGAAAAATTAGTTTTCTCTAATGGAATCTCATTTGGTACATTAGCCACACTTAATTGCAGACCCCAGCCCCAGCAGTGGATGGACAACACAAAATGAACCTGATGCCACTTTCTTAGATATTTTTATCTAATAGTATTTTGCTTGGGTGTTCTTTGTCTTACTCATCTTTGCTTTGTTTGTAGATTATTGTTTTCAATCTTGCTTGATGGTTTGTTTGGTATGTGTGTCTCTGTATTGCTTGTGTTTTTAAAGATAATTTTATTCTAGTTTGTTTGTTTTCTAAAGAAATAAAGAAAGGGCACAGATCTGGGTGGGGAACTTGGGAGGATGTGGACGGAATGGGGAAGGGGAAAGAGTGATCAGAATATATTGTATGGAAGGTCGTAAATGAAAAGAAAGGAAAAAAGATGACGTGAGTCCTCCCTCTTCTTTGTGCTTAGCCTCTAGTTCCTGCCACCTGTTCCTACTCCACCATCATGAACTCTGATCCTCTCCAACCGTGAGCCCAAATAAACCCATTCTTCTATAAAAACAAACTAAGAGAGAAAATAATTCCCTTGTATATAGTGTTTTGTGGTCTTTCTGTTCTTCTCCTTGAATTACTCTCCCATTTTCTGTACTTCAGAGATTGTCTTATTGAGTTTTATTTTGTTTTGTACTAAATGCCCACATTTTCTTTCTCTTTTACATTCTTCGACTCTCCTTACTATATGTTTCTTAGGGATGCCCAAATGTAAATTGACTCTACTGCCATTTATTTTCAATAGATGCCATGGAGGAATTTATAATTCATCTCTTTATAAGTAACCTGTCCATTTCCCTACTGCTGAAAAATACCTTTTGCTTCGGATATTAAGTATTACTCTTATATTCAGTATTTTTATGATAATTCTCATCTTGGATTTTCAATATTTCTGTTGCATTTTAGTGCATGCTGTGTTTTCCAGATTGCAAATTCTTTTGTCTGTTTGCTTAAGCTTTGAAAATTCTGCTTAAAAGTCATATCTCTATACTTTTGAATTTGGGGTATTTATGTTATATCTCTGTGGTTGTTTAAATATGCTTGGCCCGGAGAGTGGCACTATTAGGAAGTGTTGTTTTCTTGAAGAAAGTGTGTCACTGTGGGGGTGGGATTTGTGACCCTTTTCCTAGCCATGTGGCAGCCAGTCTTTTGTTTGTCTTCGGAACAAGATATAGAACTCTCAGCTCTTCCTACACCATGCCTGCCTGGATGCTGCCATGCTTTCTGCCATGCTGATAATGGACTGAACCTCTTAACCCGTAAGCCAACTCCAATTAAATGTTGTCCTTATAAGAGCTGCCTTGACCATGGTGTCTCTTCACAGCAATGCAAATCCTAACTAAGACATGGCCTATTGCACTTTTGTATTATACCCTTCATATTTTATATTTATTAATGTCTCTTAACTCCTAAATTTTCTATGTCACATTTTGGATAGTGTATATAAAATTGTTAATTCTCTCTTCATCTATGGCTAATTTGTTAATAAGTTAATAGATTTACTAATCGTTTTAGCAATTTTGCTTTTCTCCGAATCTGTTTCCTTAAATCTGCATGTTCATTCCTAACTTCTCCCACTATATCAATTTTTTGGGTAAATTGGTAACTGGGGCTCTCTTCCATAAAGATTTTTTCCTGTCCTCCCTAATGGAATATTTCCTGTCAAAAGTAAATGAAATATTCAGCCCCCAAATGCCCTTCTACACATTGCTAATAGCCAGACTTAAGTTTTTAGAGAGCTGAGCATCCATCCTCATCCTTTCTGGCTACATATTCTGTGGTACTTACCTCAGGGGTATACCTCATTACTCCAGATAAGTTAAGCATTTTTGTTGTTGTTGTTATTTTTGTTTTAGTAATATTTGGTGAATACTATAAAAGATCTCTGAAGGCACTGTCTATCTTCTGTGAGATAATAATATGTGTATGTGTGTGACTTTGTGTATGAGTGTGTGTGTGTGTATGTGTGTGTGTGTGTGTGTGTGTGTGTGTGAGAGAGAGAGAGAGAGAGAGAGAGAGAGAGAGAGAGAGAGAGGTGACTTTGTATGATCTTCACTACACGTGCACATGCATGTGACATGCATGTAATTTAAGGGATTTTCCTCCTGAAACTAGAAATTTTAAATTAAATAAGTTATTTATGTCATATGAGCAACATTAAAGAATTGAAATTAGAGGGAAATGGGAAAAAGTAGGAAAGGGAAGGACAATACAGAAGGGGAAAGGAGGGGAGAAACGTAACACTAAGGGTGTTGGAAAGCCATATGAAATAATTTACCCAAAGTTCAACAGTATGTATAGAGTAACAATATTTATTTAAATATTGTTAAATATTATTGGGACGATAGTGACGCCCTGAAGAGCTGTAGGCTCTCTAACAAAACCGATATACAAGGCAAGAGAAACCCTCTTTCAAGTTGTTAGTCTGGTGGTCCAAGAGACTCCCACAATAATACAGGCTATTGCTGTTGCACTTGGTTGCATCTCTGAAGCTTATGGTAAGTCCCTATGCCTCAAACCACCATGTGATTTGAGTACAGAACTCAGAGGCCTCCATTTATCTCTGACCTGCAAGCTTCTTTCCTGAGGCATGACTTTCATAGGAAAAGAAGGTATTAGGTAAGTACCGAAAAACCAAAGGAGATAAACAACCCATAGTCCACTAACTATGCACAGCAATGACCAGGACAGCAAAATATTAATACAGGGGTAAAAGTAGCCCTCATAGCTTGGTGCTAATCAGCAGCCATTTAAGTAGACTAAAAGCCCATTCAAAAGAGAGAAATCATGTCTGATACCCTGAACCTAGACAAAATCCTCACAGCTAGTTAAGTCATAGTTCTTAGAAAAGAACTTACTGCTGCTGCTTTCTTAAACTTGTATAATTTTTAACTGCATTCTAAATACTCAACTTTAAACCTACAGGTAAGTGCAGCTCTCACATTTCATCAAAACAGCTTCTTTTTGTATAAGATAGACCATTACAGAAAACCTTGTGATCAAAATACAGGAACAACTAACCATAGAATTTATAGCCCCACTTGATGCACCTGTAACACAATCTCTACACCTAAGGCTCAGTGAATGCCATGGAAGAAGGTGTGGAAAAATTGTAAGAACCAGAGGATTCTGATATGTGATTGACTTTATCTTCTACATATGAAAGGGATAATGCACTCATGATATAGCAGCAATATGGCTCCCTTCATAAAACCTGTATAATGACATTATTATACATTGCAGCATGATAGGGAAAATCTCATGATGTCCCACTCCTAGATGAACCACAGTAGGCAATTAATAACTACTGAGAGAGGTAGAATTTGTTGTTACCATGGATGAGTCCTACCTAACTGGTTATCCAGAAACCAAGTGGTTGGCTCTAAAACCATATATATGTATATATATATATATATATATATATATATATATATATATATGCAACAGTATACAAACTCAGAAGAAAAAGAGGTCATGAATTTGAGAGGGAATCAGTGTGAAAGGGGAGTGAAAGAGATTAGACAGAGGAGAAAGAGGGGTATGGAGTGATGTAGGCTTATATTTTAAAAAACCTATTTTCAATAAGGGTTCTCAAATGCTTCAACCCCCGTTCTAGCCCATTATAGAAAAGTAGGGGAGAAAGGTAGGGGAGAAAGGTAGGGGAGAAAGGTAGGGGAGAAAGGTAGGGGTCTGGTACATAGAACAAGGGGATGTGGACTTGTTTAGAAAGAGTTCTTTGAGTGATTCCAATCTCTGTTTGTCAGGATACCAGCAATCCAGTCAGTAGTGTCAGGATAAGAAACAGGAATTAACAGCAGTGGAACAATCTATCAGAAACCCCCAGGCCCCCGCTGAATCAGCACAAGTGAGCAGGAGCGACCAGGACCAGCTGGGATGCCAGGAGTTCTCTGCCTTGTCTCTCTCAAGATTCGAGACCAATGAAGTGTTGCAAAGCCATGCAAGAGCTGTCACTGTATGTTGAGTTCTATTTATATTATTTCCAAATATATTTATATTATTTCAAGTATCTTCCCATGGAGCTTACCTCAGCAAAACACCATATGAGTCTGTATCACCTGACATATTCAGAAACTGTCACATCAGAATAATGTAATTATATATAAGTTAAAATAAGGTAAAGGTTAAAAGTTAGTATGAGTTATAGAAAATAAAGGTTAGGATCATTGGCTGAAATTGTCATATATATATATTTGAACACTGTAAAATATATATTGTAAAATATATATACACATATATATATTCATACACATATATTGATACCTACATATAATATACACATATTTATATGAAAATTGTTTTGTATATTTATGCATGTATAAAACATATATTTATTTATATTTATATATAAATGTAAAAAACAATACCCATACAAATATATAGTATATATATATATATATATATATATATATATATATATATATATATAATAGTATATATTGCATATTTTATTATATGTAGTATATAGTTTTGGCTATATTTCTTTCAGCTCCCGATGAGCCACAGGCACACACCCACCCTAGAGCTAACTCGGATTCATGAATGAAAAACCCACACACATGCCAGTTAATCTTAAAATGCCTTGGCTAACTCAATGACTGGGCACTTCTAACTCTTCCCTGCTACTCCAGGCCCAATCAGGAAAGTGGCCAGTGGACACTTACGTGAAAACTCACATGGCTGGTTGGCTTTATCTCCTGCTGCCACTGTCTCACCTTCTTCTTCCCTAGTTCCTGATTCTCCCTGCATCCTACCTGTTTAACTCTCAGTGTTATGCCCTGTGCTCATCCATTGGCCACTGGCATCTTTATTGATAGATCAAAAACCAGTTGGGAACAAGGACCTTCAGCATCTAGACATGCAGATCCAAAGCATTAGCACCAATCTTCAACAATATATACATTATATAATTAATTATGTTGCATATATAATATTTATGTATATATAATATATATAAAGTAATGCCCATACATATAGATAGACATACATACATACATACATATATACATGCATACATACACACATACATACATACATACATACATACATACATACACACATAAATATATGCATGACAAAACATGTTTGAAAACTCCTGGCTTAGAAAATTGCTTTTTTTGCCATTTTCTTTGTGTGTGTGTGTGTGTGTGTGTGTGTGTGTGTGTGTGTGTGTGTGT
>JANHMN010000013.1:18363779-18391453 GCA_030674055.1 Rhabdomys pumilio
GCATCCATATCAAACTGTTCTCAAATATCTGAATTCTAGGTGCAAGGGACTTGCTATCCTCTTCTGTTGTGTGCAAATTTCTGCATAGCATGTGTGCTGTGCATTCACACACACACAGTCTCTTTCTGGGTCCCTCTGTCTCCCTGTCTCTCTGTCTCTCTCTCTCTGTCTCTCTGTGTCTCTCTCTCTGTCTCTCTGTCTCCCTGTCTCTCCGTCTGTCTGTCTGTCTCTCTCTCTGGGTCTCTCTGTCTCTCTCTCACTCACACACACACAATAAATACACATCTTTTAAAAAAATGAAATAAAATAAAAATATTATGAACTTCTTAGGGGCAATCATGTCCTCAGAATGGTACCGGAATGGAAGCAGGTGCTTAGAGATGTACAGCAAATTGAATTTTGCCCGCTCAGAGATTACCTTCAGTAGCTATATTATGCACAGTAACGTTTTAGTTTGTTGTCGGCTTCATTCGTTTCCCAGATATTTACTGAGATTCTACCATATATTGAGTAATCTTCCAAGGGTTTACAAAGTAAACCGAAGGGAGTCTTTTGCAAATGGTATAGTATTGTTAAATGATAACAGGGTCACAGGAAATTTAAACGTTGTGAATGAAAAGGCAGTTTGGTGATAAAAGTGGGGAAAACAAATAAAGGAAGATGGAGTGGGGATTTTATACTTTTGCCCCCTTTAAAGAATAAGTTCCCAGCTGGGTAGTGGTGGCGCATGCCTTTAATTCCAGCCCTTGGGAGGCAGAGGCAGGTGGAGTTCTGAGTTCAAGGCCAGCCTGGTCTACAGAGTGAGTTCCAGGACAGCCAGGACTACACAGAGAAACCCTGTCTCGAAAAAAAAAAAAAAGAAGAGGTTCAAAGGTCTCTATTTGTTCTGTGTTTGCTTTCTTTGTGTGTGTGTGTGTGTGTGTGTGTGTGTGTGTGTGTGTGTGTGTGTGTGTGTGTGTGTTTTAAGCAGGCTAGGCTAGGCTTAAATTATTAGAACCTCGGAGTATTTGTAAATGATTAAAGAAATTTCTATATTGCTCCCTTTACAAAGTTAAATGTGGGCTTTAAAAAAAAACACGAAATAAATACATCTCAATAAACATGAGGTCCATGAAAACTAGTTCCTGTCTGGTGGCCTTTGACATCGTTAGCACTCTTTGGTCATCTCTAATCCTTTTATTCTCAACAGCATAGCTTGTATGACATTAGCAAACTAATATTTACTTAGCATCCTTCCATAAACAATGCCTGCTGATGCTGCTGCTTAGCCAGGTGACTTCCTTAAAACCTCCTGGTGGCAGCCCCTGGCAGAGATGGCAGGGCGGCCTGGTGGAATCTCCTAGTTTACTAACCTGAGCAGGCACTAGGACCGCCCAGACACTGTCTGCTGGAGCGCTTCTCACCCTGTCAGAAGGACTGAGCCGGTTTAGCTGTTACACAAGAAGAGAGCAGCGGGCTCCAGGGCTCAGACTGCCTCCCTTTTGCAGACAAGAAGGTATAGACAAGCTATTTATCACTCAGCTTTTGTACAATGTCCGCGTGCTGTCAGTGTTCACGTAATCTGATGCTCTGCCAGCTGTCCAGCTCTAACGGGTTACTCTGTTATTTTATGTTAATTCCCACAGCGGACGAAAGCCCCAGTGCTGTAAAGAAATGGGCTAGCTAGTCCCCTCGAGGCTGTGGTCTGGAAGCATCTGGAGGTGTAAGTACCTGGTCTCAGATCTCTAAGGCACTGGCTGTGTTCTGTTTCTTGCTCCTTTTCCTCCTCAGTGAAGGAGCCAATGTGCGGTGCCATCTGCATGTTTCATTCACGAAGAGCAACAGAGGGTGACAGAAACCGCAGGTGATGGGCCCTGAAACTCCACTTTGGAGTGGCAGCGTTCCTTTCTGTAGGTTTCAGGTTTGCTACAGAAGCTGGGCTTGCACACAGTTTAGATAGGGGAGTGGTTTTGCTCAGGGCGGCAGAGTGCTGGCTCGGTTTCTGCTTTCTGTTTCCAAAGGTTTCAGCGGTCCTTTCTAATTATTGCTCTGGTGCAGGGTAGGAGTCTCTCCCTGATTCATTTATGTCTACAGCTCCTTGCTCTTACCATTAGGGTGGACTTTCAGAAAGCTGATAAGACGTTCATGTCTCAGAGTAAAGCATTAGAAGAGAAACAAACCCACTTTATCGACCACTCTTCCACTCTGTGGCACAGAAGCATGAGAAATTAGCAGCCTGAGTCTCTTCTAACAACATGTGTGCTGAGGGAATTGTTAATTGTTAGAAAACGTAAAGGAACATGGTTTTACGAAGAAAACTGAGATTTAAAAAAAAGAAAGAAAGAAAGAAACTCATTTACAAGCCCGTTGAAATGGCCTCCCAGGGCCTCTGTATTGCTTTAAGACCTGGTTAGATTGTTAGGTATGTTGGGTCCTCCAGTAATCCATTTATATGTGTGTTTCTGCTGCCAATTGTAGTATGCAAATCAAGAGACGTTTATAATATTAAGGTTGTTAATAGTCAGTTCATGGTTTACAAGATAAACCTGGGGAAAGAAAATAACCAAGATGCAATGCAAGACATGGCGTTGTGAGTTCACCACAAACAATGATTAAGGAATTTAGAAAATCCTTTTAGAGGATCAAGAAGTTTTGTATTAGCTGGGGGGCAGGGTGGGGGCTGGTGGCCTTCCTTTAATCCCAGCACTTGGGAGGCAGAGGCAGGCTGATCTCTGTGAGTTTGAGACCAGCCTGCGAGTTTCTGAAACACAGCAAGTTTCAGAACAGCTGGCTTTACACAGAGAAACCTGTGTGATGTCTATTCCTGGTTATCAACTTGATTACGTCTGGGATGAGCTATAATCTAGAAATGGAGGGCACATCTGTGATCCAGATCTTGCCGCTGGAAGACAGGTTTCTAACCTGGATCTTGACATGGAGATCTTGAGGCATAGTGGCCATGAAAAGCTTAGGCCCAGGCAAAATAATAAATGCCTTTAATTCTAAAAGACTGAAGTAAGCAGATCTCTGAGTTCAAGGTCGGCCTGGGACAAAGCAAATTTTAGATTCAGGCACGCTGGTACACACCTTAAATCTGAGCCATATCTTCTGCTGGAGGCCTACAGAAAGACATTGGAAGAAGCAAGACTCTTCTTTGACTGCTTGCACTTACTTGCCAGCACATCTGTTGGAACCAACTTCTACAGAAGAACAACTTAAACAACTAGCCTTGCGGGACTGAGCAACTACTAGACTCTTGGACTTCCCATCCATAGCTGACCATCGTTGGGTTAGTTAGACTACAGACTGTGAGTCATTACAATAAATTCCCTTAATATACAGAGACAGTCCATAAGTTCTGTGTCTGTAGAGAATCCTAAGACACCCTGACTCAAAACAAGACAAAATAAACAAAGCAAAAAAGAAAGTTTTGTATTTAGATGCCCGTGTATCTTACACATCAAAATGTGTTTTATACATTGTATAATAAATATACATAATGTACATATAATATATACACACATATGATTTACAAATAATTGTATAATTTATAATAAATATATCTTATACATTTAAATATTTGATACATTAAAATAAAATGCCCTAAACAAAAACATGTTCAGTAATGAACCCTTTGCAAATGTGCCTATAATTCTCCTAAGCTGTGTTTGACATGTAGAGAGAGCAGCTGTACTGGTGCCTTCGTTTTACTGCACTAATTCAAACTTTTCATGTTTTAAATATTGAGCTGTAATATTTACCTTATAAATATAACATACTAGTTTAAACGAAGTTAGAACTAGTTATAACTATAAATTTGCAGTGTCTTTAGGATGTAACAACTGTATATACATATACGACAAGAAAATATCAATATCCCTACATGATATTCCTTAAACAGAGAAAATCATTTTCATTGTTGACTCCTGGAGAAAAATGATCAGATTAGACACAGTAACTGCCTTTCACTAATTTCAGAACCCAGGGTAAATTTTAATTCTATGTTTCAGTTGTTGACATAACTGTGGTATATACGCCTGTAAATGTTGTGTGAAGTTTTGTACACTTTAAAAAAAAAGATTTATTTATTTTATATGTGTGAATACACTGTCGATGTCTTCAGACACACCAGAAGATCCCGTTTCATTAAATTTTATTATAGTCGGTTGTGAGCCACCATGTGGTTACTGGGAATTGAACTCAGGACTTGTTGAAAGCAGTTTTTAATGGCTCTTAATGGCTGAGCCATCTCTCCAGCCCCTGACTTTCATTTTTATGTGCTTAGCACCTGTACTTTGTTTGGAAACAGGGAAGCCCAGGATTAGCCACCAAAAACTGAAGTTAAACCTTCTAATAGAGATTTTCGATGGGAGGGCGTAGTGTTCACTGAGTGGGTAAACAATGAGACTGTAGGAAGGGAGGGGCTGTCCTTCTAGATTCCTGCAGAATGAAAATCACAACTCGCACTTGAATTTTTGAGTAGTGGTTGGCCTCCATAAACCGCAATTGGGTAAAGTTGCATGTAACTTGAGACTTTTCTTTTGAAAGCCAATTAAACTTTGTGCGAATTAAATAAAACACTGAATAGGAAGTCACTGAGAGCACAGTAAGGCGTCAGCATGACCCAGGAAGGAATATATATTCATGTATATGTATGTGTATGTGTGTGTGTGTGTGTGTGTGTGTGTGTGTGTGTGTGTGTGTATGTGTATGTGTATGTATATGTATATGTATATGATGTATATGATGTATATGATGTATATGATGTATATGTATATATATTTGTTGTAGTCTAACAAAAAGAGAAAGTTATTAACTACCTGGCTTTGAGGGCCAAGGTATTATCATTTTCAGTACTGGTCATTTCTTTAAAAAAAATAGATAAAAGAGTTTGAGCGGTGCCTAGCAGCCTGCCTACACCTGTAATCCCAATGCTTAGGAGGACAAGCGGAAGGATTGCAGCAACACATCTAGCCTGGGAGCTGCACAGGAAAACACTACTTCCTGAACTAGATTCAAAGAGAAGATAATGAACATGAAAAAGAAAACTAAAGAAGAGATGGAGGAATTGTACACACAGCAGAAAGCTTTTGAAATCTAGCCTTTGAGTATAAAACCAATAAACGTCTAAAATGTATACTATGGATTTATTGATAGGCAGGCGAATCCAGAATATTCTTTTAGTTTTCTCTTCCTGCTTCACATAACAAAGCAGACATGGCTGTCGCTATCAAATTCTCCCTCAGGCTGAGATCTTAGACTAAACGGAAAGAAGAATGTGACCAGTTACCTCATGCCTCATGCTACTGCGGCTGTGACTTCCCTGTCAAGACGCACTGTATCTTCAAACTGTGAACGAAGACATAACCCTTCTCTTCCTACATTACCATTGCCAAGTCTTTTGCCACAACAATGAGAAAAACAACTAATATACATTTCCCTCTAGCAATTGGAAAGAGACAACACTATTTGGGGGTCTTCCATACAATACAACCAATCAAATTGCAGAACTGTGGAGCCAAGTGGATAACTGGACAACACAACTCCTACACCTAAGGCTCAGAGAACACAGAGGAAGAGGGGTAGGAAGACTTTAATTGGCAGAGGAATGGGGCATTGTCAATCTCCAACTCTGAGGAATGTCAGCAGCTACATAAAGTCTCAGTCACCTGACTTCCTAAACATGGGCTGAATGGGGACAATAGACGGGGAAGAGCTGGTGAGGCTTCAACCCTACACAAGGAACTACAGGCAGCTAGGGAGTGCTGAGATTCACCAATTGAGTACCTAATACCAAATGGTTACCCCCCCCCCCAGACATATACATATATGTAACATTATACAGACTGAGCAGGCTGTATTTACACATTTAGGAATATACAGGTATGTATGTGTGTGTGTGTGTGTGTGTGTGTGTGTGTGTGTATGTGTGTGCATGTGTGTGTATGCATGTGTGTGTGTGCATACAATTAATGAAAAATGAGGACATGAATTTGAAAAAGAACAGAGAGGTATATGGGAACTTTAAGAGTGGGGGTGTGGGGAAAAGAAGAAATTATATAGTTACGTTATAATCTCAAAAATATTAAAAAGGCTGCATTCACATGGATTAGTCTGGTCTTCTATAAAAACATAAATGCTGTGATTGACCAATGTTATTATGATACTATTTTTCCAGGGAAGAGTGCACTGACATGAATATGTCCAGCAGGTTAGACTCATAGCCCATGGCTAACCTATACGTACTCATACTGGGCTCTGCCCACCAAACACAAAGAGAGAGATTTAATATGAATAAGTCTGGCACATCACAATGTAGAGTCTAAAGTTCAGATTCATAGATGAAGAAAGTAACTCATTGAATGCTAGAGCTATTTCCATTTAAACACTTGGAATTGTGTCATCTCACTATACACTGTAATATATGTACATGTACACCCATAGCCATGTTTATATATGCAACCAATTGCTTGAGTTAATTTTTAACTTTTTTTACACACCATATTTTGGTCATATTGTTTCTCCTTCCAATTCATCCTGGATGTCACTGCTCTCTATACACCCCAAACCATATTCTTTTAGAGTTAGTTTTTAAACAGTAAACTACAGTGTCATGATTTAAACTTTTCCTTCCATCATTCCTGTTAAGCACAGGAGCAGATAGTTTAGAAATGTCATGTCATTAAAAAATAAACTGGAATGAAATAGCTAGACACAGACAAAACTGATTTGTCAAAAACGTCAAGAAATAAAATTAAAATGTTGAGTTGAAAAAGACTATAGGAAAGAGGAATGGTATGTGTGTGTGTGTGTGTGTGTGTGTGTGTGTGTGTGTGCGCGCGCGCGCATGTGTGCGCACACGTGAGTATGTGTGTGAGCATGTGCACGTGCGCACACCCTTATGAGCACAGGATTTTGATGGTGACAGCTATTGATAAATTAATAAATTTTGATTAAATCCTGTACAGAACTATGAAAGTTCTTTATCCTGTGGGGGTGTAGGGTGTGATAAATCAAAGTGTTCTGAGCAACAATTTAACTAATGGGAGAGGCAGAACAAAAATTTAAATTTAAATTCCTAAAATGTTTTTCAACTTCATTTAAGATCTACTTGCAGTCTGGAATGCTTACACTTGTGTGTTCTAGAAATATAAGTCCTTCTTCTTCTTCTTCTCTTCTTCTTCTTCTTCTTCTTCTTCTTCTTCTTCTTCTTCTTCTTCTTCTTCTTCCTCTTCCTCTTCCTCTTCCTCTTCCTCTTCTTCCTCCTCCTCCTCCTCCTTCTTCTTCTTCCTCTTCTTCTTCCTTCTCCTCCTCTTTCTTCTTCTACCCCTCCTCCTTCTTCTCCCCTTCCTCCTCCTCCCCCTCCTACTCTTTCTTCTTTTTAAATATTACCTGTTGGAATTGAATTTTATGATAATCATCAATTGCCATTTTTTAGAATATTTGTTATTAAATTATTATTTTCCAAAATAATCATGGGTTTATTTGTATTTCAAATACAAACATTTAAGGTGTGGAAAGAAGAGTGGATTTCATATATAATCTGAAACATAGCAGTTATTGATGAATATTTTAAAAGTTGAATAAGGGCTGGAGAGATGACGCAGTGGGTTAAAGTTCTTTCTGCTTTTCTAGAGGACTCAAGTTCTGTTCCCAGCATCCACATCAGCTGGCTCACAATTACCTGTAACAAGGAGTCTGACTCATCCTTTCTTGCCTCTGCAGGCACCTGCCCCCCCACAAACACACACATGTGTGCGCACACACATGCCCACACACATAAATAAATAAAATAATAAAGATGTGTTAAATGTTGAATAATAAAAACGTTATATTAAGAAAGTGCTAAAATTTTGAATTAAATAATTTCTAGTTAGTTATAGATTAGGCATTCAATAGACAAAATTCTTAATTACATATCATCTTTCAGTGGCATGTATCTAGTAGGATCAGTAATTCTTTTTTAAATATATATTTAAGCACACATTCAGTTTTATCTATTTGAAATACCAAAAAATTACAGCTTAAAAACAATCATGGCATAACTATGATTTCTTTCAAAAGGCATAACTAGAACTTTAGTTTATCTGTAACCATTAAATGTCATAAATAATATCATCAAAATAATAAAACAGTCCAGAATTAATTCATATAAATATTTTGGCACGACGATAAACAGAATATAGAAGAAGTTTGCTATTAGTAGACCCTAAATGCAATCTTGAAAATATTTGCTCTTTAGTAGACATACTTTACAAAATTTAAATTTAATTTTTAAACTATGATTTTACTAGTGAGATGTAAAATAATGTGGCAGATTTTGTTTCTTAGTCAAGAATTGAATATCAAAATTAATAAGAATTATAAAAATTATACCAATCGAGAGGACACAGTTCTTTTTGGGATGCTTATTAAATACCTGAAGCTTCTGGATGGTTGAAAAGACATGACTTAGCAACAGCATATTTAAAAACATTTCATGGTTTGAAGCCTCAGGAAACTCTGGATAAATGGTCAATACAAGTGGCTGCTGGAAACACTAGTGTGTGCCTAGGCAAGTGAGCAAGGGGTTCAGGACCCAGGTGCTGTTAAGTTCTCACTCACTCGAAGTAGGAGACATCAGGATTCTGTGCTCTTGCTGGGTTCTACAAGCTACAAGGGTTCCAGGTTACTCAAAATCATATCAAAGTAAAAAAAAAAAAACATAAAGATACTTTAGACTTGCAAAGATAAGCAAAGCATTTTGGGGTATAGAAAGAGAATAGTTAAGAAAGATAGAGTGACTCTTACTTTTAACCTGTCATCAACAATTTGTAAGAGAAAGGAAAGTTGGATTTGGAGCATAATGAAAGAGTCTTTCTCTACCAGTGGAGGAAGCCCAAGGAATCCAGAGCTCAGTAGTTTCCTTAGAAATAGAGAACCCTCGGGCAGAGTGGTATGTTTGAGACACAGGATCGTGATATGAATTCAGAATCTGCTTGGGAAGGAGGTCTGGCATCAGATAACAATGACCAGTGACCCTTGTCAGTCATTTCTCTGACTTACATGTGTAATGAATATAAAAGGAATCTTGAGGACTATCAAATGACTATTCAAGATGTGTACAAGGCATTTGATACAATATTTACTTTAAGTGTTACAGCCCTTCGGGGGGGAAAGGTTCCCCCAGTGGAAACTCTGCAGCTCCAAGGGGAAAGATTTCCCCGGTGTGAGTGTTACAGCTCTGAAGGGAAAGGTATCCTAACAGGCAGGAGCCAAGGAATATCACAAAATCACACCACACAACAAACCTCACACAAGGGATTTATTGGGAAAGACAAAAGAGGGTGGCAAAACAGCTGAGTGGGAGGTGAGTTTTAGAAAAGGGTTCTTGGGATTTCAAGCTCAGGGATGAGTGAGTTTTCAAAACCCAGAAGTTGGCTCAGACCTTTTACCTTACATGTATATTAAAAAAATGTCCACTTTCCGCTTTCTTTCCATGTCTCATCAGCAATTAAACTTTATGTTAGTGTGTGTTTCAAAGAAAAGAAAACAGGGATTCAAGTTTCCCAAAAGTGCTTACATTTACTGAAGGGAGGTCTTCTGATGAAAAGGAGATGATAAAAAGGGAAATTATTCTTTAACACTCTACACCACTGTGTTATATATCCCCTCCCTTGAAAGTGTCCCTAGCTGGCTACTTACTAATTTTTTTTTACTTCAATGACCATGGAGCACTCATATATGAAGATTTAAAGCTAATAACAACAAATGATACAGGAGCACGTGTAACATCTGTCTGTCTGTCCGTCTGTAATGTTTGTCTGTCTGGGTTACTTCATTCCCAATGATTGTATTTGACTTCATCCTTTTATCTTCAAACACTATAATTTCATCTTTCTTAACAGCTGAATAAAACTTTATGGTGACAATGTATAACATGTCCAGTATTCATTTCTCAGTTGATGGACATCCAGGCTGTTCCCAGTTTCTGTCTATTGTGAATGGAGCAGCAATATACACAGAGAAACAGGTGTCTCTATAGGAGGAAATAATTTGGGTATATGCTAAAGACCTGTGTAGCTGGTTCACGCGCTAGATCTGTTTCTAGATTTTTGAGGACCTTCCACACTGAAATCCACATTGATTCCTTTAGTTTGCACTATCACTGGCAGGGAATAGGTGTTTCTCTTTTCCCACATCCATGCCAGGATTTGTTGTCATTTTTTTAAGTCTTACTTATTCTGACTGGGGTATAAATCTCAAAGGAGTTTTAATCTTAAAGGGGTTTAGTTCTTTGATACCTAAAACCTACTACTGAGTAAGCTTCTGGGAATATATATGTGTATGTGTATGTGTATGTGTATGTGTATGTATATATATATACATGTATATATTCATATATATATACATGCATATATACATGTGTGTTTTTGTCTCTGTGTGTACATATATATACATATGTGTGTGTGTGTGTGTCTGTGTGTCTATATGTGTGTGTGTGTGTCTGTGTGTCTATATGTGTGTGTGTGTGTGTGTGTATGTATTTAAAAGTTTAAAAGAAGTCACCTTATTACAGGACAACAATGACTTTATTAGAAGCATACTGAATTTTACTGAAGCATACTCCATTAGAGCTATCAGAATTTTGGATTCATCGGCAAATGAGATTTCATAGGACCCCAAAATATTATAGGCTATTTTCAATTTTCCTTGATTACCCTCCAGGACTTGACAGCAAGATCCTGTTGTAGAAGTAGCCACATGCTTGAGTCACAAACCTTGGAGAAATCAAGCTGCTATTCACCTGCAAGCTTCATCACTATTGAGTAGGCTTTCTTAGTGCTAGAAGGTGCTATGCATGCTACCAGAGGAGAAAGATAAACACCGCTCACTCCGTCATGAGTCTTGTATGCTATAACAGTGATTAACCTGACAAGACATCCCATTGGTACAATAGGATCACAGATGTCATTGGGGGGAACTGACCACTTTCTGATTGTAGTTAAGGCCTGTTCCACAAATGGAAAGTCATACTTGATACTAATGCCAGGACCTAGAACCTAAGGCTAGACCAGTCTTAGACCCTAGTGGAGAACCTACTACCATTTCTCTGCTAAATAGACATAAAGTATTAAATTGACTCTTCATGACTTATTATTATACCCATAGAACTAATACAGTAATAAAAGGAAAGGGAAAAACAATATAAGTATTTATGAGTAAGTAAGCTGTTGTTAGAAGTAAGAATTATAACATTATGGGCTGATAAGACTGATTTACTATCACTTGACATGAACCTAACAACTTTAGTCTCTGGAACTCACGAAGTAAAAAGAGAAAACAAAAACCTGCAAGGGTATTTCTTCACATATGCATCATGAGAAGTGCATGTGCATGTGTTTGTGTATGCCTTCACATACGCAAACACACCCACACACTTGCACGCATGCTCGCAGAAACACACACAGTATAATTTAAAAAGAGAACAATTGTAACAATACTTGATGAAATTTGTTGTTTTCTAATGTGGTATCTCTCAACTGTATCACAATGAGTAATCTATATAATATATATAGTTATCAAGTTTCTATTTCTTGGTTGAGTGAATAGAACACAAAACATTAGTATGAAGAGGGTTGAAATAACTGAGAGACAGGAGTTAAAACAGGAAGCTTAGGGGGGAAAGTTCAAAGATTTGTAATATTTAAAAAAATATTTTTAATATTCTAAAAAGAATTTCAAGGGGAGATAGAAAACAGGAACAAAAAGAACTCGCATTCTAGGGATAAGGCTTAGAGTTTCTTGGAGAAAGATTCTCCCCCAAAAGATGCTGAGTATACACAACCCTAATCAAGGTCATGAGGGGGGAGGCAAAACCCTAGATACACTAGAAATAGACCGTGCTACAGCAATGAAGACAGAATACAGGTGTTACTGTAAAAGCAAGTTGGATGAAAATTCTAGAATGTGGTAAGATGGAAAGTGAGGTGGAGCTTACCTGTGTAGCCAGTGAGGTGGAGCTTACCTGTGTAACAACTGTCTAGTACATGTCATTTACAGGGGACTCTGTGTACTGCAATGGATTAATAAAAGAAACGAATAAAAAAGAAGGGATATATTGAGTTTACCTTTAGGCAAAGGCAGTTTGACAAGCTTGTAAGAGTTTCTGCTTGAAGATACTCTTACAGATACATGTTTCTAGGATTGACAGCCCAAATTCTGCACAGCGTGTTTAGTAAATGTTGTGTAGTAAATGGAAAGAGGGAAATGAATCTTCAGTGACCTTTCTTGATGTGTATCACTATTTCCATAGGTTTAGGTGCCTTTGTGTATTCAGTTGCATTTTTGCCTAAAGATGCTATCTAGGATTACTACTGCGTTTCCAAGGATATTTTGAATGGAAAAAAAAAAGTATCCAAAGCTGAAATACAGGTGTGGACATAGACCACACCGAATGAATACACAGTCATTCATCATCCACCACTGGGTACTAAGTATTTCTCATTAGCAAGCAGAGCAAGTTTCTAGCATGTTCTATTTTGGGTGCGCATTCTGTTTTCTCCTTGGCTTCTTTTTGTTGTTTGCAAAGCTTTGTTTTATAGTTAAGTTGGTATGTTTTTCTCTGAGAATGGGTTGGCACAAAACACATAATTTTTGGTATTAAAATAATGATCACTCAATTAAAACCGTTTAATCACAACAAGAAATTGCCTTTTTATCCTCACCATGAGTCATACAGAGTTCCAGCAGGCAGCAGAGTCCAAACTGAGCGGTCATTAATAGCTGGCAGAAAATGGCTACTAATCCTCCATCGATCACAAGAATCCATGTGCGGCATTGGGGTTATTTCTAAGGCATCATTTTCCCCTCCCCCACTATACTCTTTAGAGGTGCAGAGATAAAAGAACCTTCTTTCAGTGACAACTCAAAATATCCCTACTCATGATTTTGACACTAAGGCCAAGCATCTGCTGGATCTACTGTGGTAATTAAAATGTCTTGTGGCAAATCCTTATTTTCAAGGTTAAATATAACCCATAGTTGGATTTTAAGACAAAAGAGGAAAAAAAGGCCAAAAGATGGTGCTGGGTTCCTGGAGCTAGAGTCACTGGTGTTTGTAAACTGGTTGGGTGCTGGGAACTGTACTCTGGTCCCCAGCACAAGTGCACATGCTCCTAACAATGAAGCTGTCTTTTCAGCACCTTGTAATTTTAAAGGACACACTGTGCAGACTTATGGGCCACAGTGTGATGGTTGGATTCATGTATATAGAGTCATATATAGAGTGAGAAATGTATATAGTACGCAGTGAGAAATCATTTCTGTCTCCTTAACCGGTCACTGCTTCTTTTTTTGTCAGGAGCATTTGAAACTCTCCATACATTGTGTAAAATATACAATGCTTAGTTGTAGATCAGTAGTTGCATGAGAACCTAATTTCCAGCTAAAAAATGAAGTGTGTGTGTGTGTGTGCACACGCATGCATGTATGTGTATGAATTACTGTATATTACATGCTTTGTTATAGAATTTAATCTTTTAATTTTAATCTTTGCTATAGAACTTAATCTTCCTACACTTACTTTCCTAATTTAGAAAATATTTCTATGATACAAAGACGTACCAGTCAAATCCATTATTGGAAGTGTCTGGCATCATGACTTTTGTAAGTCTGTGTTTGTTCTGTTAGTTTCATCACTGTCTCGCCTTTTCTTGCATAAACTGTCCAAAATAAGCTTAGCATACAGAGCTTCTTCTGACCCCAAGACCACTCCAGTGATCAGTTTTGAAACATTTACTTACTGAGGCTTTGCCATTTTATATAAATCCACACTTAATTGACACTCTGTCTAGATCTGTGGCATTTTCTCTGTCAGTCCAAGAAGGGTTGGGGAAATTTCTCATCTGAGTGTAGAATACGCTGTCGGATAAAGATGACCCCTTTTTATGTCTTAGCAAGGAGGAAATACTAGAAAAGACATGATTCTTGTGTCTTTCTTTGTGTGTGTCAGAAGTCATCTCTCTGAAGTGCAATGGGCTCCATTAAACAGCAATTGCTTTTGAAAGTTATCGCTAAAAGTGGTGTTTCATCAGTTACAGCAGAACTCAACACTCATGGGGAGACCATGTCTTCTTGTGTTCTTCTATCTTATTTTGGATCAAGAAAGTTTCTTTCTCTCCATAACATTCTACCTATGCTAATGCAATCTGACCTTTCAACTTTCAAATATTTAAATTAATGTTTGGAAGGAAGTTTTGAAAACCCCACCAACATTTTCTGTATAGAGTCCGCGTTACAACATCCTAGATCTGGAAAGAGAAGCCGTATCTTATGATTCTCAAAGTGCTGTTATACAAACATGACTGTGTCGAAACGGAATTTCTAAAATAAAATGTAACTCCCTGATAAAGATAAAATGGATGACTATATCAGATTCTCCTTAGCTCATTGTTAAAGGAAAAAAAAATACATCAGAAGACGTAATGACTAGTTTAGAAACTACTTAAGAAATGGGTTTCTGTTAGCACTTGTAAACAGAAGGATTAAGATATGTTTTTATAGGAAGTCTCATCTGGGGCTATCTGTTCCCAAAGATAAAGCATACTTATATTTCTATGAGACGAAACTCCGTAAGCTAACTCAGCAAATCAAGAGATACTATTATTAAATCTGCGACTTTTAATAAATAATGAAATGAACTCAGCCCATTCCCTTGAACAGTCCTGAGGGACCTTGTCAGCGCATGCTATTGAACATTATTTCTACTCGTCTCTTATCTTGTCCCATGGCTTAGAGCAGGGAGAGCATGGGCAGCCATGCCTGTGAGCCAGCCCACTGCCTGATTCATGAATGTTTTCTTATTGAAAGACAGATTTAATCTGATTATTCCTACAGATGCATCAAAAGCACCCATTGACAATGCGGTTCTCCTTGGCTTTGCCATTCTAGGGTTTTAAACAACCTGATTTCTTTACCTCTACCTGAAAATTTTCATGAGATGCTCAGTTAGACTTCTCATTTCTCTCATTCCTATATCCTAAGACTAGAAAGCCAATCCCAAGACATTTCTCTTCTATGTTTTCTTCATATTATTTTTACATTAGATGAATCCTTATAAAGATGTCTTAAATTTGCTACTTAGAGTACCTAACTCATCTCTTTGCTTGGTCCTGTGTTTAGGAAGCAGGGGCTCACTTGGCTCTTTCCTGGGAAACTCTGACAGCTCTATACATGTTCTTAAGTCATAAACTGCTGTATTTGATTAGATAGGAGTTATTTTCAAGCAGTTGGAGAGATTGCTCATTATTTTCTTCACATGCATGCAGACTTGAGTTCACATTTCTGCCACACCCATAAAATCCACAGGCATGACTAGTCAATGCCTATAACCCAAATACTGGGTGAGGACATGAGAAGTGGGAAAGGGGTATTTACTGGGCTTGCTGGATACAAAGATTGATGAACTACCCTGTTTCAGGGGAATAGAGCAGAGAGTGACAGACTAGGCATCTAATGTCCTCCTCTGGCCTTCATGTATTTATTATGGGAACGTACACCTCATACACAGGTGTATGTAACACACAGATACTCACACACACATGGACACATGCACACATACATGAGAGAGAAATAGAGAGGGAAAGAGAGAGGGGAAAAGAGCTAGAAAGAGAGTTTTCTAAATGACATTCCAAGTTTAGGTTCAGTTAATGTTTGGATTTACTCAGTTATATCCTGCTACTAAAGAACTCAAGTTCTTCCTTGACCTATGCAGATAACTTATTACCATGAAAAGTAAGTAGACTAGAAATATTTGATTTGAGTCAAATAACTGCACTGCAGTTTTCTTTGTGAGTTCACCTAAGTCTGCCCAGTTCATTGTTCTTGGTATGGATCTAGGATTGGCAGTCTGCTTTCATGGAACATTGATTGACGGTCCACAAAATCATAACTATTCTACTGGCCCATGAGCAGATTGCACAGGCAATGCCAGGTTGGGATGTTGTCACCTTGCTAGGCCTTGGAGGGGACTTGGTACCATATTTTCTGAGTGTCCATGCTTGTTCTTTCTTGAAAGTGCCAGTATGACTCCTAGCAGAACCTTTAGATATACACAGAGAAGCAAAGAACTGCTTGAAAGACTGATCACGACTAATGCATTGCCATAATCAAGATGAGCAGAAAAGAGGAGAACACAATTTGTTAGCAACTTTTCATAAGATTCAACCAACATTTTCTCAAGAGTGGCAGCACAATACAAGACTCCCAAGACCTCTCTGAGAAAGCATATGACCCTGAAGTTTTTGTATTCGCATTTACCCTATGAACAGCTAAAGGAAGAGTAAGTACCATTTAACAAGCACTATTTGTAACAATATTAAAAACATCCAAATGTGAAATCACACACAGTCATAATGAGCACACATAGTAATTATTTCCAAGATTTTTCCATTTTTATTTTTTTTTTGAGTTAAAGAAGAAAATGTTAAGATTTCTCACGTTCTTTTCAATTATAAGTCTATAGATGTTTTGCAGGCTAGCCTCCAGAACTACTTAAATATTTGCAAAAATGACTACCAGCATAAAATAAATCTACGTGTATATAAATACTTTGATATAACTTGTTAAATAACAAAAGAATCAGATACTATGTTTTGTTAAGAAAAATTTGAGAAAGCATATGAATGTTGACAATTTAATAAGAATGTCTCAGAATAAAAATGACGAAGTTAGATTTTAAAACTGACTAATGTCTACCAAGTCATAAATTATTGAAGCTGTTTCACTAGGCCAAGTAGTGTTTGCTCCGGTGCTAGACGGCCTTTGTCAACTTGACACAACTGAGTTACCTGGAAAGAGAGAACTTTAACTGAGAAATTTGCTTCATCAGATCTACCTGTGCAGGATTTTCTTGATTGCTAATTTATGTAAGAGGGCAGAGCCTACTGTGGGCAATACCATCCCTAGGCAAGAGAGTCAGGGCTTTATAAGAAAGGAACCTGAATGTGAGCCTGGAAGCAAGCCAGTAAGTAGCTTTCCTCCATTTTCCTTGCCCCAGTGCCGGGCTCCAGGTACCTGCCTGAAGCTCCTGCCCTGGCTTCTCTTGATATTGCTATATATCTTGTAAATTGAAATAAACCTTTACCTCCCCAAATTGTTTTTGTTCATATTAGTAGTTATTGCAGCAACAGAAAGCAAATTAGAATAGATCTCAATTACAAATTTCTACAAATCCAAATATTTTCTAGAACTTTAATTGATATATTTTTTTAAAAAATTAGTTAAATTAAGTGCACTTAGATCTAGACCACAGTGTTCAATAAGATTATTACAATTTATTTGTTTCTATTTAATTCCAAAGTTATAAAGTCAAATTAGTCAAAATTGAATAAATATAAAAATTTCCTCAGTTGTATTTTTTTATTATTTTGTTTATTTGCTTTAATTCAATACAATATGAAAATTCCCTCAGCTGTATTATTTTTATTATTTTATTTGTTTCTTTGTCTGCTTGCTTGTGAGATGGGATTTGCCTATGTATTCCAGGCTAACTCAATATTTGTTACTCCCCTGCCTCAGCTTCCGAAGCTCTAGGGCACACAACACCACACCTAGCATACTTTGTTTTTCCTGAGAGAATTGCATACTCGTTTGAAGAAATTTAATCAATAGGGATAGAAAACTTAAAAACATTGTTTTTCAAATATTATTAGTTTTCATTTTTGGCAAAAAAAACAGATAAAAGACTGAAATGATTTGAGAAAATATACAATTCAAAGGATAGGAAGCTTCTCACTTATGTTTCTGTTTGTGTGAGTAAAGTACTTAGCTAGGCACTCTTATGTTCCTCTAGGGTCGCCTCCTAGTTTCATAGTCTGCCACTGACCCTGGGGAGCTGTCTTATATAAGTAGGTTATGTCTGGTCAATAAGAAACTTGTCTTGGATTAATTTATTGACTTAAAGAAGCTGTGGGTTCTTAGGTATACAGTCAGAGAAAACGGGTTTCTGCCCTTGCCTGAAAAAAAAAATAGTTATAACTTTATTGACTAAATAGATCAACTTTTATTGACAGTATTAGTCATAGGACATCTATGTTCACATGTCAAATGATATTAAACTTGAGAAGCTTATAAAAGTAGAGAGAAGAATGGACATAGTTTTATTTTCCTAAGTCTTTTGGGACAGTAATTGGCATATTGGCATCTTTCCTCCCTACCCGCCTCTCATGGTGTGTTTATCCATGTGCTATGAATTTCTGCCAATTTTGAGATCTTTTGTAGAATGTGATCATATAGCAATCTGTGTTTTCACAATTTAACTTAGCATCTGGCAAAGAAAGATGGTCAATATATGTTTATCAGAGTGGTTGGGGTCCTTTAGCTTTATCTGAATAGAAATCACACACAAGCAAGTAGCAGCTTCTTTAATGTTGACAGCGCCAGAGGCTCACACTCTGAGCATCCAAAACAAGAAGCTTTAAGAGCTAAGTCTTGAGAATTAGAGGCTTATGACTCTTAAGCTTTCAAGCCAGAGGCTAATTGCTATAAGTACGGGCGGTTATTGCCCTAGGCTCAGTATGCCAACACTTAGTGGTTAGAGCATAGCTTCTAAATGTTGAGGGTAGAGCCCAAACCTATCCTCAGCGGTTCTCCCATGGACTCCTCTACTGATGGGGGTGTGCAGTGTTTGTAGCAGCAGCTCCCATCCTTGGCTCTGCACAGGTTCTCCCCCGCCCCCAATCTCGCACCTTCTCAATGCTTCTACTTTCTGCCCAATCTAAGGTTCTGTTCCCAGTCCTTCCCTGGAGCTCCTCAGCTATCTCCTAGTGTTATCTAAAAAATAGATACCAGAGTTTGACAAGGCAACTTCGCTATGGCATGCGTCATATAAAATAAGCCAACTACTTTGAGTGTATGTCTCAGTGAGTGTTGAAGAATGCATATCTGAGTGTGTATAACCACCATTCTAGTCAAGACCAAAAAGTATCAGTCTTCTATAACATTCCTTTGCAGTTAGCCCTGGCCTTAGTCTGCCCGATATACTGCTGATCACTGTATGTCTTAGTCAGAGTTTCTATTCCTGCACAAAACATCATGACCAAGAAGCAAGTTGAGGAGGAAAAGGTCTATTCAGCTTACACTTCCACATTGCTATTCATCACCAAAGGAAGTCAGGACAGGAACTCACACAGGGTAGGAACTTGGAGGCAGGAGCTGGTGCAGAGGCCATGGAGGGGTGCTGTTTCCCATGGCTTGCTCAGCTTGCTTTCTTATAGAATCCAGGACTAGCAGCCCAGGGATGGTGTTACCCACAATGGTCCCTCCAACCTTTGATCACTAATTGAGAAAATGCCTTACAGCTGGTTCTCATGGAGGCATTTCCTCAAAGGAGGCTCCTTTCTCTGTGATAACTTCAGCTTATGTCAAGTTGACACACAAAACCAGTAAATACACTGTAACATAATTTACTCCTTCTGGAATTTCATGTACATAGAATTGTGAGTCCGTACTTTTCTTCATGTTTAGCTTCTTTCATTTAGTGCAACATTTAAGAGATTTGCTTAAATCCTTACACATATCCAAAGTTCAATTTTTGCTTTGGTTTGTTTCAACTTCCTAACATTATTCTAGCACATTAAAAAAAAAAAACATTTTTTTTGTTCATTATCTTATTGATGCATGTGTGGAAAGTCTGTTGTTTTGCAGGGGCTGACATGATAAAGTTGCCATTATTCTTTGCATAGCAAATCTTTGTATAAACATGTTGGTATTTCTGTTGATGAATGCTACAAAACATAATGATGAAGCCATAGAGTAAGGGTGCATTCATGATTATAGGATGCTAATGCTACAGGATTTCCACAGTTCTCTCTCTGTCTTACTTTTCCTAGCACACACTACAAGGACTAATTCCTTGGTACACTTGATATGCCTGATTCTTCGAAAATCAGATCTGCTAGTGAGCATTCTGTGACTTCCATTTCCTTTGCTGATAAACTCTACTTCTGACCTGATTTGCGTAGGCACATCTGATATATGTATGTCTTCTATTGAGAGAATTTTTATTCAGATACTTTTGCTCGCATAGATATCTAAGCATTCTCTCCATATTACAGATGTAAAACATTTGTAAAATGTACTAGAAATATTTTACCCATTCTGAAATTTGACTTTTCAGTTTTATAATAGATCCTTTCCTTATAATCATGTTTTACATTGATACTATCTTATTTACTCATTTCCCTTCTTCTATTTTATAGACTGTCGATGGATACAAAAGTTAATTCACCCATGCCTACTGCTAGAAAACTGCAATTACTCAAGTGACTTTTTCTACAGAACAATGACAGTATGACTTGCCCTCTAAGTGGTGACCACACTGAGGCTCATCATCTAGTCTCTAGAAATTGTAACAGCCCCAAACTCTGACATCTTAAATAGGAAGAATTCTAGACCCTCGGGGCTCAGGAGGAAATGACATGATGTTCTCTCCATCTCTACACTGAAGAAAGATTTTGCAGTCAGGCCACTTTTCTAACCCAGCACGCTTTTTATTCCCGGCAGCATTGTGACATAATTCATGTGGATGTTAGATCAGGAGAGGAAATGAGAAAGTTCTCACCAATTTTTCATTCACAGGACACCTGCCCAAGTTGCACAGCTTGACAGCTGAACATCTCCAGTCTGCACATCACTCTCGATCAAGTGGAGTCAGGCCTCTAGAGCAGCTAAAGTGACCCCATGGGGCCAGAATGAGATCTTTGTAATCAGGCAAAGTTAGGCATGCATGCTGGATTGGCAATTTGGGCAAGTCGCTTAAGTATCCTGAGCCACTGTCTCCCTGGACAGTAGAACTCAAAGCCTGGGCTACACGTTTTTTTTTTTTTATTTTGTGAGCTCTAAGTAATGACCTTTTTTCCTCTTATTGACTGGTGATGCCAAATTGAGGAAGAGATTCTCTTTTCTCTGCTTCAGTTTTATTAACAGGAGAAAGAGGGACATGAAATTGATGGAAAATGAAGATGAAAAATTGGTCTTTGTTTTAATAAATTTCACTTAGGCTTTTTCAGTAATAGCCACCATCTAACCACATTTTATCTTTTTGGTCATGTATATGAGATAAAGGACCTTGCTATACAAACATTAGAGCCACATGACGTCACAATTACTTTCAAAGGTAAGACCAACACTTATTAACAGAGTTCATGATATCCTGTGGGACCATTTAAAATTTTAAATGAGTGATTCCAAATTTAAACAATGCTTGACAAGCTATAGTAAGAAGACTAACCTATTTTCCTCTGTAAGTGCCAAATCTGTCCTGGACTCCACCTCACTTCCCCACCTGGTCCTGAAGCCTAAGTGCACTCCATTCCTTAGTGTTTCTTGATACCTTTGTAGGCAAAGATTTATCTATATGTTCCCCTCTTTTTGTGACATAAACGTGAGTATGATATGGATACCTCTTAAGTATCTACTAGCTTTAAAAATATACACATACGAAGTAGCAGATGAGCTATCAAGATCCCAGAATAAGATTCTAAGAAATTTTCCACAGTATGCAATATGCTGCTTGGCCGAGCTGCGCAAGCGTCAGCTTCAATGAAAATTGGTCTACCTCCTGGATTCATGGCTTGATTCTTGAACCCACAGGCAGAAGGTGACAGTAAATTGAAACTCAAACTACAGCTTTTGAAGACTTTTTCTAGAGTTTAACTACTTGTGAAAACATGCACAGAGAATTCTGACATTCTTCCTTCTGGCAAAATCAGTCTTGGGAGGTTGGGGCTTAGCTGAAAGGCTTCTGCTGCAAAGGAAAGTGCAACCCAGTATCAAAGGGGGATGCCACTCTCTTCAATGGAGAGCAAGCACTTTCATATCCGAAATTTGAAAGAAAAAAATGCAAAGCTTGAAAAAAAAAAGAACCCAAGGCAGTCTTTTTGTTTGTTTGTTCTGATTGTTGTTGTTGTTGTTTGGAGGTGGTGGTGGTGGGATTAGTAGAAAACACTTCGATTGCTTGTGAAGGGGAATTAATTAATTAATTGTAACTGGAGGAAGATGGGTGCCTCTTTGAGCATTGTCTCCCTAGACACTTGCATGAGAAGCCTTAATGTCGGGAATAGTGTTGCAGTTAACTATCATAAACGCAGTCTATCTCTTTGCTAGAGTGTCTGGACGTAATTCCATCCTCTGACTTGATGTAAGTCCAAAAGTCTATGTATATATAACTACTTACATCTACAAGGTAAAAAGGAGAAGGAATCTGGGATCTGTGATATAAATATTAGGTATAAGGTCACTTGAAGAGTTCATGTTTTCAGTAAGAATTAACGTGCTGTTTGTACAACAGACTTATTCCCATCCAGATATTTTTGCTTCTGCTGCTAAATTTATTTGCATCTCTTGAGTACAAAGCAAGGAGTCTGATGAACAGGTGTCCTGGAGACAGCTGAATGGTGGGTGTAAGGCAGTCTGGCTCCCACATTTTCTGTGTTGCTAGAGGGTGACAGAGAACACAGCAAATCCTGGGAACCAAACCATAGGGAGAAGGCTGCCAGCTTGATTATCAAGACCAAAGACTTTCCGGTTGTGAAACATTTGAAAGCCTCTATAGATGTTGGCAGTGTACCAGGATGATAGTATAGGTCTATCTCCTAAAACGGATGCTCTGCAGCACTCTAAAATTGGCATCTATGTCATCGTGTAATGCTGAGGGGCAGCTTTACACAGGGGGATCGGACCACAGTACACTTGGAAAAGACACAGGAGCTACCTGTCTTCAAAAATGGGCTTTATAATTAGGATTGGTAAATTCAACAGAAGTTAACCCCTTTCTGGTCCTGCAGTCTCCAGCAGGCAAGGACTTCAAGCTTATTGTTTGTGTCAGTGATTGTGTATCTGATCCCAAATTCATATTACCGTGTAGCAGTCGGGTACCACATTGTTGAGTTCTTATGATTTCAATTACTTTTCGCTTCTGCATCTCTCAAGCTTTGCCTCCCCTATATTTGAGACATTACAAAATATGCTTGGGTTTTTAGAGACAATGCTAGTTATTAGACTGTGAAATCAGAATTTCCAGTTTGAGCATTTTGTATGGTTTTTATTGAAGCTTTCTCCGTGACTGATCTAATCCTATTTAAAATTATAATATTGTTTTGTATCCACAGAATCATCTGAGCCCTGCAAAGGATTACCATATTCCTGAGAGGATTATGTCATTAAAAATATAAACACAGAAGGGTTAGGTTTGAGAGTCTTCTGAAAATCTGAAGGAGGAATCAGTGAATTTGATGATCTGAGTTTTTCTCACAAGCCTTACTCTGCCCTGCAACATACTTTGGGGTTCACTGTAGTGAATGTCACAGGCAATTTCTTCTTAACAAAATGAAATTGTTCTAAGTGAACAGGCTTAAGTTTAAGTCGAGTTAAGGCCCTCTCTAAAAGAATATGGTCCTTGAGTGGGCAGGGAAAAGCACCATTTGCAAGTCTTCTTACATTTGACCTAAAACAAATTCCTCAGACTGTGGGAAACAGAAAAGAGCCAGCGTTCTAGACTGAGCTTAAAGTCTTTGAGATAGAAGCTCTGGCTTTGATTTTTTTTTTTAAATGAGTATAGGAAGGGACTGGAACAATGGCTCTGTTAAAAAAGCATTTGGGTACTTTCCAAAGGACCTGGGTTCAATCCCAGAACCTACCTGACAGCTCACAACCATCTGTAACTTCAGTACTAGAGGATTAGACATCTACTTCTGACCTTCCATGGGCACAGAATACATGTGCTGCACAGACATACAGAAGGAAAACTACCCATCTACATATAAGAAAAATGAAAGAAAAATTAAACACGTGTGTACAGATATACAGTCACACATGTTTGAATATGGAGACCAGAGGACAGCTCTGGGTGTCATACTCAGGAATAACATTTATCTCCTTTGAGACAGGGTTTCTCACTGCCTGGAAGTCACTAATTAGCCTAGACTGGCTGGCCAAATGGTCCCAGGAATCTCCTGTCTCCCTCACTGCTGGGATTACATGTGTGTATCATCAATTCTATTTTCTAACGTGTGCTGTGGGGTCAGACAGGGATCACATCCTCTTACTTGCCAGGCACATGCTTTGGGGATGGAGCCATCCCTTCCTGGCAGACAATGCCTCCTAAGTGATTCTGACACAAGAGGGCAGAGCAGGCCCAGCAGCTCAACTTCACCCAGAGTGTCTAGTCTCAAATAGAGCTTAAGAATTCCTCCCAGCTTGAGTTCTCATTCTCCCTTCCAGTCTCTAAGACTTGCCAGAGTGTGGTCAGCCAGAGGGGCTTTGGTTTTTTGTACCCTAACTCCTTATAACATGTGCTGCTAGCTGTGAGGTCATGGTCTTGAGTCACCCTTCTACTGAGACACACCATCAGAGCCTGCCGAGAATGCCACCAAAGCACTGTTTCCCACCTTGAAATAACAGCAAAGAAGGAAAAGCCATATTTTATTTCTAAAAGAAACATGTTCCATATGAAAAACTAAACAGGGTACTATGTCAGTAAGAGCATGAGAGCATTGAAAGATAGCTAAAATTATCAGTGAATCCCTGTGTGTAAGACGTGATGATACAGAAGAAACATGTTCTTCTACATATTCAGAATGCTACATAGAAGCACTATAAAATACCAGCTTTCCTCGACTTGAAACACTCAAAATGCTAGCTGTATCTTACAACTAATTAATACTTCTCATTAATTTTACTCTGATTGCTTTTGTGCTTTTAAAGATTCCAGTTTTTTGTTTTGCTTTGTTTTTTTTCCTTTTTTATTGGATATTTTATTTATTTACATTTCAGATGTCATCCCCTTTCCCCATTTCCCCTCCCTAGAATCCTTCTATTCCATCCCCCCTCCTCCTTTTTGATTTTATACCATTTTAGTTTCGTGCAAGTATTAAGGTCAGTTCTAGGGTGAGGGACTAGCAATACAATAGATGCAAATAGTCAAGGAACAAGCAATACAATAAACAAAATTACGTGAACATTCCCATGATCACTGTTTCTAAGGGCTTATCAGGATGACCAAATTATCTCCGCCAACTTCCCTGTCCTAGCCCAAAGTCATTTTCATGTCTAGTTTTTAAAATGTGTATCTACAAGTTCTTAAGGAAATGATTCTCAAATCTCTGATAATTTGCATTTGAGGTTTCGTTTAAAGAATGTTTTTCTTTCCACATAGCCACGTCTAAGTCAAAAAGGCAAATGTGTCGAGTTATATTTACACATCATGGAAGGTCAGATTTTTGTCTACTTCCAGTCTAGCAAGGCTGCCCCTTCAAATACTCCTTCAGTTGTTAGTTAGCAGAATGAACCTTATAGTAACCCAACTCTGACATGGAACATCCTATTTGCTTTCTACTATGTGACTGCAGAGCTTTCTCTTCTACCTTTAGGACCCTTCATGTGTTTTGTTTGAGCTGAGACTGAAGGATAATGTGCTAACTTTACTTGAGTTTTTAATGTTTAACGTGTTCAAATGGTAGTGGATGATTAAATGGGACTGCGACCTTCCTTATTCTTTTCCTCCTCCGTTCTCACCGACAGAGCATCTATTCACCTGCAGGCTACATGGTTAGCAGTTAAAAAAACAAAAGCACATAAGACATACTCTTTGACAGATCCCTGGATTTAATAACCTAATTGAAGAGACACAGCAAACACAACGGAAAGTAATAAGTATGGTGGAGGCAAGGCATGCTGGGTACAGTAGAGGACTTTGATTGTGATTCAGTAATGTCTCATTGAGTGCTAGGCTCCGTCTAGCTAATAAGGACACACATAGGTTCATTGAATTCAAGGAATTCACATTATAAAGTGAAGTGAGGATTTATTAACTATAATACAGCATGGTGTGCAGAGTAACAGGGAAATCCACGGGATATTCTGAAAGCACGGAAGATCCTGGGAATAAGGGAAAGCTGGATAATTTCCTGGGAAAAGATGTAACAGAAATGAACCATGAGTGATGAGCAGGAGGTGGCCAAACAAAAAGGTCAAAGGCAAAAGTTACAAGAAAAGTTGAAGAAGTACTAGAAGAAGCACAAACCTTTGAGAGAATTGAGCCTCCGTTAGAGGCTGGAGACAGTTCTGAGTGGAGAAGATCATGGGTAAGCAGGAGCACAGTAGAGACAGAACTCTAGGCCATCAGACAAGTTTTATGTGTATGTGTGTGTGGGGGGGGGCGCTGTTTAAAGCAAATACCTGGCACACTTGCTCTGGGTGTTGTACACGAAGTGACGCCAGTCTGAAGAAAGCAATAGGAGAGAAAGATAAAAGAAGACAAGTCAATGATGAAGTGAAAGAAAAGGAAAAGAGAAGCCACAGTCCTGGCTTGGGTTGCTAGGCTTGCAGGTGGTTCTTGTAACGGGACTGTGGGGTAAGGGATGGATGAGGTGATAAGGATGTTTCAGATCCACTGAGTGTGAGGTGTCTATGTCACTCCTGGGGGAACTCGTCACAAACAATTAGAAACCTGGACATGCAAAGGGGTCTAGGAAAGTTATTAGATTTGAGAGTCTCGGGACTAGAGAACAACAGGGGGAAAAAAAACTCTGATGATTTTAAGAGTCATCAGGATATATGAGTATAGTCATAGACCCCAGACATAAGGTTCAATGAGATGTGTGTTGTGAGACCTGAAATCTATATATGGATAATATTTCTCTCAAATCACATAAGTTATGATTGATAACATGCTTAAATCTACCCAGGTGCTATAGAAACATGCAAAAGAAAGAAAGAGGCATCGGAGAAAGATTAATAGAGAGCCGAACATACATTTATTAGACTGTCAGAAAGCAGCTAAGGAAATGGCAGAGAATCCTAGGGAATGTGAGCTCTGGATACGGCTTCCGAAATGGCTATGTGTCTAATGACCACTTTTCTGGGGCTGCAGAACAACAGTTTGCACTGGTTGAGGGCTCCTCGGTGGCTCATGTTCTTGGTTCCAATTTGAGAAGTTAGGAGAAGGACAGAGCTCTTTCAGTCAAGGATATTATACTGGTTGCAGCATTTCAATTTGCCACTTCACAATATTCTAGCAGGGACCTTTTTGTACTAACTTCAAGTGTAAATTGAAACAGTGGGAAACGTAGCGAGTGGCTGGACAGGAACCTAGGTGAATTTAGACTTGGGGACTCAGACTTGAACTGTGGTTGCTCACTAGAATCATGGCATCTGGGAGTACATGAGGGAGGCCCACCCTCAAGACATTACAACATAACTGCTGTATTTGGGGCCCAGGCTTGCCTATGTTTTAATAGTCCCTCGGGTGCCTTTTACTGTGCAGACAAAATTGAGATCCTGGTTATAAAGTAAGAAAAATGTCTGTTTTGCCAAAGCCAAGTCACATCGAGGAAATTAAATTAAAGAATAGTGAGTGTGTTTAACCATGTGGTCACGTGCTGTGGGGGGAATGGGGGATGAAAGAGCGAAGTCCTAGGAAAGCAGCAAGAAAAAAAATTAGTGTTTTTCTTTTGAGACTATAATTAAAATTCTCTCTTCCCTTCATCTCTCTAAACACTTCTGATATATCCCCTCGCTCTTTTCCAAACTCATGGCCTCTTCTATATCAATTGTTATATTGCATGCATATATTATGTGTATATATGTGTATGTATGAGTATATATATACACATATACACATATACACATATACACATATACACATATACACATAT
>JANHMN010000013.1:18399237-18416908 GCA_030674055.1 Rhabdomys pumilio
TGTGTGTGTGTGTGTGTGTGTGTGTGTGTGTGTGTGTGTGTGTGTGTAAAGCAAACATCTGATGTTTCTGCTACTCACATTCCTCCTTGGAGGGTGATATTTACCATGTCCACAACTCATTTGAGAAATGCTGAGTTAGCTAAGTAAGATTTAAAAGCATCCCTGTGCTCTCTGTGTCACTACCCTGGGGGACAGAATATCCCCACAGGGAATCTACCATCAACCCCCAACATCGAATCTCACTGCAAAGCCCATTGTCTCTCAGAGCCCATTTTGTGAATGATGCTTTATTCAGTCTAGACGCTCATCTTGCTTTCCATGCTCCCCCTTCATTGTTTTTCTCACTCAGTCATGCCCAGGCTTACTGACTGCTCATTCATAATATATTTCAAATTTGTCCACCCAAGAGGGAGGAGTTGTTTTAACCTCATATCTTGTCTTCTAAGTGGTATTCTGCTGTCAGTATCCTTTATAACTCCAAGGTATCACTAGGCAGATTACAAATAGAAACCCTGTATTTGTTCTCCTCTGTGCCTTTCATAGGTATAACCATTCATTTGATTCTGCAATTATACATTTTTAAATGCCTGTTTCCTGCTCAGGTTGTGTACAGGATTCTAGGCATGAGTGGAAAGGAGCACAATGTCAAGGGACCTCTTAAGCTGCCATGGTATTCCTATGTCCTGTGTCTGTCCTGCATGGCAAAGCTTATTTCTTGCACCCCTAAATCACAATGCCACTCTCGGCCCTACTGGAGTTCTGGCTTCCACAAACAGCACATTATTCTCATTTTGACTTTAAACTGTTATTGTCTACGCTTTTCTCCCAGCCCTGAGTGTCCTTTGTCTGCTGAACAATCATACTGATCACCTGGTGCAGGGAACTGTCAGTTACATCTTTCGTTGACTAATGCCCAACATACCTTGCACCAGTTATTTCTGCCTGAAGCCCTAGTGCCTTCCAGGAAACCCAGCAGAAAGATGGGGTGGGGAGCTAGGCTACTCATTGCTGTGGCTTTAGTTAGTGGTTGTGTATCTTACAATATGACTGTAAGATCAAGAAGTGAAGTGTCATTGCCAATTGTTTCTCTACTTCCTTGTCTTTCCTACCACATGACAACTCCAGGAAACACATTGTGGATTCTTTTTAAAGTGGAGAATTGGAGGACCAGATACCAGCCCAAAGCCCATTGTTAACTATGATAAGGTAACTTATTGATGTGTGTTCTACCAAAGATTAGTTATTTTAGAAACTTATGTTGACCCCCCGCCCCACAAAGAGTCCCCGGATTCAAATATATTTGGAAAATAATATATTAAATTGAACCAATTTAAGTGCAGAATGATTTCGTAGTTTCTTTGTATTTAATATACTAAAAACATTGTTTTCTTCCAAAGGGAACAATGATTTCCTGAAGCTATTAACTTAGAAGCTCAACATTTTTCTTGTGTCGCTTTCTAAAAAGTGGTACTCAATTGTTGCACCTCTGTAAGTGCAAATATTTACCAAAACCTGCCTAGAGGCTGGTTTCTGATTTGTCGTGTACTCGGTATGACATATAACTTTGTTCCATTTCAATCATTATTTTTATGCCAGACCCTTCAGGCATTATCAAGAGCAAAAAACAACAGAAAGATAAAACAAAATATCGTAAGGCAGTATAAATGAGTTCACGTATCACTTGGAAGGGAGAATGATGGCCCCATACATTTAAGTTGGGGGGCCTGCCTAGCAGATTGGGTAAAAGCAAGCAGGTTAAGCAAAGCCTGTCAGCAGAGAATTTAGGAGACTCGAGTTCTATGCTTAGATTTTTCCCTAAATATCCTATGATTTGAATGGGGGTACTAATGTATTTGAATTCCTGATCTAGTCCCTATTCATATATAAAATCAAATACCCCTCAGGTGTGGTGTCTGTAATACAGATTCTTTACATTTTAGGAAATCCATAAAATATGCCTAAAGGCATATGCAGAGAGTGCTTATCAATCAATGGCAAGGTGTGTGTAGCTGACTGGTTCATGTCTTGTGTCTCCTCTGGTAGTTTTGTGTGCCGGTTCCCCAAGAGCTAACAAGCTCAGCCTACTAGCTTTAAATGTCATTTCAATTACTCCTCCTGGAATAAAGAAGTAAGGACTGTTGAGGGAGTTTTAATATGAAGGGTGGAGGTAAATCATCACTAACGTATCATAATGTGACTTTCCTAATGGCTTCTTCTGAGAGAGTTTGCGACTGGCTCATTTTGGGCCTTTCCTGTAATTATGCCAAATCACAAGAATAAACGCATTTCCCCACAGCCGAGGAGGAAATTTTGAATACACTCTAATTCACTTAATTTGTGAATTAACACAAATTTCAACTCTCCAACAGTGAAAAGTAAGGGAAAGTTAGTCTATTACAAAGATAAAAAAAAAAAAAAAAAAAAAACAGGCCAAGGAACTAAACATTTTTCAAGTTCTGGCTTGCATTTATAACGTGCTGCTTACAGGAGGCAGAACCCTGGACCATGCTCTCCCTTTCCTGTCTGGCATGTTTGCTCTACTACTTCCCAAGCAGGTTTCTTCTTAGGTAAATACCCTGGAAGGTCAAGTAACTCCACGCCATTAAGGTTTACCCAGTGGCTTGTACCCATACGTGGAGGGCATATTGATTTTTCAGGAGTGACCCAGTTATTCCAGATGAAGTGATTGTGAGTCACAGTAGAGGCTTCTGGTGAGGCTACAGGGACACTTCAGTTTCTATAACTCGACTGTGTATCTTACGAAGAACAATCAATAGGTGGTAACTGTTTACTGACTTTTAGAAACAACTACAATTGAAATACTACAGCAAGAGGGTTTTTTTTTTCCCGTACCAACATATTCATAAATAAAATTCAACTATCACTGTATAGTTTAGGTGATGTCTGACAATAATACAAAGTCTATCGAGCTTGTTGATCATTATTTTAACTTTAGTTAATAATCACTCATTTTCCTATTTAACACGATTCTGTCTGATTCATCTATAGAATTGAAAACAGAGCTTGCTTCTTTTGCTTGTTTCTCAGGTCCTTCAAGAATATATGAAGTTCCACCTTCTCATGGGGGGTTGAGTATTATTGCATGACCTAACTTTGTGAGGATATGATGAGAACAGCGCTAACTCCCAGAAGTAATTAGACTGCGGAAAAAAATCTTTGCTCTATAGAAGTAAGCCAAAGTTAGGTCAGGGAACATGCGTGGGAGTTGGAAGCTAGTGGAAGCATAAATGGTAAGGGATGTTAGGTCAGACAAGATATTCTCTTTTTCAAGAACCTTGAGCAGTAGAAATTTGAAGAGAAAAAAAAAAGACACAGTAAATGAAAATGGCTGTAGCCTCTGGTAGGGGTGCCACTGCCGAGGAGACAGAGACTGGGCGGCGCCCTGAAGAACAGCAAACTTGAATTCACATTGCAGTGATAAACAGAAGTGGATCAGGTTGTTAAAGAGGAAGTAAATGCATAAATAAATGCATGTTCAGGAAAAATGTAATCGGAGAATGGAGGGTGATACGGAAATAGAAACTTGTTCCCTATGAGGTGTTTTATAAAATTATAGCAACTTGAACTGGAGTATCAAGCCACAGAGTGGATAGCCTGCCCCAAGCCTGTGTAACAGGCCACAGGGTGAAGAGCCTACCCTCGCCTGTGCCTGTATTTTGAAGTGTTTCACCTATATTTTCTTCTCCCTGTTTTAAACCTTGCATTAAGGTCTCTGATCCATTTTGAACTAATTCTTGCAGAGAGAGTAAGAGCTATGGAGCTACCTTCTTTCTTCTGCAAGGGAACATCCAGTTTCTCTGATGTTATGTGTTGAAATGCTGTATGTTTCCAATGTATATTGGCACCACTGGGGGAAAAAAAAAGAGTAGGTATGAGCTTGTGATTGATTATATTTTACATGCTACACTTAAGTCTCTAAATCATGTGGTCTTTATTCATTTATAAGATAAGTCAGATTCTATTTCAGTTTCTTCTAGTTAAATAGTAGCTTGGGCAACATTGTCAATTAAATAATCCACCCATCTGAGAACTGAACATACCTTTATCATAGGCTGTGTTCTGTATTCCAGGATCAATTTGTGGATTCTCAGCTGTGTTTGTTTGCTTGGGTTTTCCCTTCCTGTGGTGTCTTGTTTTATTAGTGAAAGGCCACTCCCTTTACAGTCTTTATCAAACTTTTCTCAACCTTTTATTTCAAATGAAGGCCAGCACCACTTGGTCCAAATAAAAGTTTGTAATTGAGCTCTAATTAGAATTAAGTTACTTAAAGCATAAAGTAACGTTGGGATCAATGATACCATTCTCAATTTTCTTGTCTTATTAACCTGAATGATTTTTAGGTGTGGCTGGCCAGAGGATAAGAGACCTTGAAAATTTAGTCAGTGCTTAAAGACGGTGAAGGATGAATTAGGGTGACTTACAGCTTAATGAGAAAGACTAGTGCATAGTTACTGTTATACTTTAGAAAGTGGGGATTCAAGGGAAAGGCTTTCACAGTCTGATTGGCTGGATAGATCCTGGATTCATGTCTGTGACATGAGAGAAATGGGACACAGTAAACATGTTCAAATGCAAGGGATAAGGAGCCCAGGATTGGCCACATTGCCCTATGGAGGACCTAAGAAGTGGACTGAACTGGGAACTTGAAAGAAAAGTCTGTAATAAGCATGATACATAAATCAGATTATTATCACAGAGATCACAGAGGTGACAGTAAAGTGGTGTGTGTCTGTGTCATAAAGAGACAGACAGACAGGCAGACAGACAGACAGACAGAGAAAGAGAAGGAGACAGAGACAGACAGACAGACAGACAGACAGACAGACAGACAGAGAAAGAGAAGGAGACAGGGACAGACAGACAGACAGACAGACAGACAGACAGACAGACAAAGTTGAAAGTTGGAGGGAAGGAGGAAATAAAGAGGGGAGGAAAAGGCTGATTTTTCCAAGAAGACCTTACAAAATAAAAGATAAAAATCTGTCAAATCAACAGTCTTTTAGAGTTCTTTTTTAAAACATCACATTCGATGCTCAACAAAGAGATAATAGATATGTCTATTAGTAAAGAGACCAGGTGGACAATAAATCTTCGCTTTGTTTTACCAAAATAGCTAGAAAAGACAGAACTGAGTTAACCCTGAACATTATTCTGCTCGATGCTGGCAAGGATAAAAAGAATTAATTCTTGTTTTGTTCATGGTGTTGAGAAAGACTCATCTTTAGGTTTGGCAGTTATGAGAAAATACATACCATCTCTATTGCTGGATGGTAAAAAGACTTTCTGTAGCATGCACATCTGTTCACGTGCACACAAACGCACACAGACACTTTTAAGAGCCTCCCTTTGATTTCCTCATGTTGTTTATGCTTTCTGGTGGGCTGCCATGTTTATTTCTAATGATGAGTTTCCTTGGGGAATGTGTCTCTTCACCTCCAGTGATAATATTATCAGTACAGTCACATAGAGGTCCTGGATGGGGACCACTTTGTTAAATGACATTTGGCAACTGAATGGTGAGGTTTAGCCAACTGCCATGCCAGATATTTAGTGACATAATGTATCATGGGTTAGATGCCAATGGTTCTTGGACCATTTTCTTTCTCTGCTTACGTGTGATGGACCCAGGGGGTGACTAACAAAGTGGCACACTCTATTCATCTGTGAATAACAGCATGTGCAAATGAAGCCTGGGAATTAGAACACTCCTCCTCTGCTGGAGAAGAGAGAATGTTCTGGTGGCTCAGCCTCAATTCTGCCTTGGCTTCTAGGCTTATCCATATTGATGACCCCCACATTTCCATACAGCTATTTGAATCAAAATGTGAAATCTCTCATTTTAATAGTTACAGGCATCCAAATTTTCAACAATTCAGGATGAGCATAAGAAATCGTTTGCTTTTGATTAATTACACTGAATTGAGGAAATTAAAATCCTTACTCCAAATCCAGTCAGTTGAAAAATTATTACAAAATAACAAAAAACCAATTGCTATGCTCTGATTTATTCTCAGCATACTACATATTTTATTCTATGTGGCATACTTTTTATTTCTGAATTCCCCTAATAAAACTTTATTGAGGGCATGTTTTGTATGTTACCATGGTAAGTATTGCCTGCACTGTCTGCAATGTCTTTCTTCAATGCTGTCATCTGTCTCCCTTTTCCTCTGCTGTCTAGAAGAATGATGTCACTTCTCTTTGAACGTTAACTCACTGCTCTTTTCGTGAACTTTTCGTCAATTACTTTATTCATGTGCAGCTTCAAATCAGTGTAGTCTTGGAGATTTAAGGACGTTTAATATCTATTGTCATCAGCTCTTTAATCGTCACAGTACTCATTGGACCATCTGCCAAAGACAAAATCCTACTTCTTTCCTAAACTTAATTGAATCAAGCAAATGTTGGCTTTCAATTTTCATTTTATAAAACAGGAAATAAAAATCAATGTTTTAATGAGTCAGGTAAACAAAGAGATTAGATTATTTTGTTGTTGTTGTTGTTGTTGTTGTTGTTGTTACTCATATCTATTCTCTCCAAGGATGCTTTTGGGTGTAAGTGTGAAATCAAAGCCTAGCTTCACTACTGGTATGCCAAATCAGTGAAGTAGCTGTAGACACAGAAGAAACAACTGGATGAAGATTAAAGGCAACTTTTAGTCTCACCATCCAAAATAAATCAGCCCACTGAAGCTTAACAATGGCATAGGAAAGGGCTTTTCTGTGGAATTGAGTTCAGTCTTTTCCTGTGGTGTAACAAGGTAACCTGTATTGTTACCATGGTTATATCTGATGTATAGTTTCTCATCCAGGCAACTTGGATTCCCTGCAATCTTATCTTCCAAACATATGATTATGTGTTGCTAAAACACATAAATAAGGAAACTTCCTTTTCATAATGAATCATACTCTATAGACAAATGAGGCAATATATATTCTACTTCTCAAAGGTAGACAGTGTTCACTAATTTAACATTTAAATCACAGCAAAACACAACTTCTCATTCTTTTCCTGTTGTGTTTTTGCCATTACATAATACATAATAACCAGAGATAGCTTTGAGAATCTGGATGTGAGTGAATAGTTATGATAAGCATGGTATCCCTGCCAATTTGTAATCTCATCCACCATTCTTCTCTGTCACCTACCAAAGCTAATATTACAAGGAAAAAAATACAAAATAATGTTACTACTTAGAAGTAATTATAATCTCAAAAAGCTTCTGTTTTATGCTGGGAATTTTTTTCAAAATCAGATTAAGATAGACTAAAGATAAATACATTAATTAGTCTCTATTCAGTGCACCAGAAAGTAAACCACACCCTGAGTATACATTATCTCATTCATTCTCCTAACAGTTTAACACAAAAATAGCACTCTCGATCCCTTTTACAGGTAGGAAAATAGAACTGAAACATTAGCAAACTGTCTGGCTACTGGAATCTGAACTGGTATGGAATCAAAATCCAAACACAGGAAGCTTGACAGAGTATGAAGTTAGCTCTCCGAGCTATTGTTCTGTCAGGCCAATTACTAACAATTATCCTTATTAGAAAGTGTCGGTGATAGCTTGAGGGCTGACTATGACTCCTTACCGACCTTTATACAATCAGCTAGGTCTCATAGTTACAACTGAAGAGAGAAATTATTCATTTTTGGTTTTTCTACAAGAACGAAGAATAATTCAGTTCCTTAAGACCCCAAAGAATATGGCTGTCTTTCTTGTCCTTTTCTGGTCTCTTGTTTGTGATCTCTCCTCACGGAACTTTGCTCCCTCTGAAGGAGGTGATAATGATCTACATATTGTCAGCCTCCCATTTCATCAGAGTCTTTTTCTGTTCTGTTCTCCATCCCCAGAGTCTAGAATGGTGCCTCAGAAATATGGGGTGTATACCAAGTAGCTGTTTTGTTAGTGACAGAAAATGCATAAAACTAGCATGTAGTTCTCATGAGCTTCCCATCTCTGCCCTTGTTTCTTGTAGGTACAAAGATCTCTGTATTTGCATTGCTTCTTCAGACAACTTGAGCTTGGAGCAGGGCATCCTGTTTCGCACCCATATTACCTTGGCAGAAATTCCTTTAGTTTCTTTTTTTTTGCCTGATCCCTGCCTAGAAGAGGCAGTGATCACAGTACAAAAGGTAACTCTGAAATCCCATCTGTAAAGTCACCTGCCCCCATCCTTCTTCCCATTAGGTGAATGACAGAACGAAGTCCTTGCCTTTGAGACTTACATCTTGGATCTGGAATTGGTGCCAAGTTAACAAGATTCCATCCATTTCCATTCCAGGACACAGGTTGAGTTTCTCAGCTTAATTTTCATCCTCAGTGTTGTATTGCCAATGAAAATGTGTCCAGGGAACTTTAACTGCCCCAGGCAAGTCTTCCCTTTCATTACTCCACTACTCTTCCTAGTTCTACCTGTGGCCAAATTCTGAATCCTGGCCTTCAGGTGCCACTAATCTATACGTTCCAAATTGATTTTGACCCCATAATTATTTGTTATGATTAAATTGAATGTCACATGTCAGGCTTCCTGAAATTTAACCCTTAAGTAAGTATTGCTTCATCTTCATCTTTGTGGATCAGCAGAACTATCTGTAGTTCCTCCACGTCATCTATCCTGCCTTGACTCCCAGTTCTTATTCATGATGTTTATCCTGCCTGAAATGCTCACAACACCTCTCCTGGTTACCTAGTCAATATTTCAGCCTCCTCGGCCTCTTCATCAAAGCTCTGACTGCTCGTCTCCAGTGTGTGGTCCATTTGTAGGACACCTCGTACTTGCAGCTTATCAACAGAGTGATTGCAGTCGCCATACGTGGTGCAGGTTCATTATGACGGATGTTCTCACATCTCTGTAGATGAGCTTTCATTAAAAAGATGCTAAAGTTAATATTTTCACTTAAGTAAATTACTCAAAGATTTATGAGTTGCTTAATTAGGAAATAAACCATATGTTACACAAAAAAAAAAAGAACATGCAATATCTGTACATTTCTTGATCTAAATCCTATTCATTTACAAACTGAAATTGCTTGACTGCAGTCTTTTCAGGAAACCGAGAGAACAGAAAGAACTGACCATTCAGTATCTTTAGGACAGAAGGAATTTTCTGTTAATATCACCAGAAAAAATATCTAGTAACTCAGTCCTCCCTACCACCCCCATAACCACCGGCAGCAAAATGGTCTGCACAGAAATCAAGTCCTGGGCTAAAAGCAGGGACTTATTCTTTCCTACACTCACTTTTGCATCCCATCCCAAAGAAAAGAATTGCATGTACTCTGAGGTCCTTGAGCCATTGACTACAGATAGAACGAGGTTGGCCTGAGCCAGGTGTGACTATCCTCACAACGTGAGTTTTGGAATCAACAGAGGCAAACAACTCCTCCTTGGTGGGTTCCTTACTTTTTTCCTGAAATTTTCATTCGTTGCTGATGAATGGATCCAGAAGAAAGGAGTTGTAGATGTTTGGGGAAGAATATAAAACCAACAATGGAAAAAAAAAATCTTATCACCATGGATGATGGTCTGGTGAATGTTGCCATGGTACTGTGTACAGATATTTCTATGGGTCACTTAAGTTTTGTTCTGTGATTGTCAAAATATGCCTCTGTGTCTTGGACAATTGCCATCTTTGAAGATTTATTCATCTTCCTATCCTCAATACCTAAATTTCCCTTTAGCTCCAATTCAGTCATACACAGGCAACATGAAGCCTTAACTCATCTGATCACAATAATCTATGACATCCTCAGAGCTAAGATGCTTAGATATATCCTTTATTTTTATAGCTTTAGAGGAAAATAAGATAAATATCCCAATTCACCATAACTTTACCACGTGAATTAAATTATTGATGCACTGAAGAATGTATATTTTGTCAAGGAAGGCAAGAGTGGTACACGATAATGAGACAAGAAAACAGGGTCCATGCATTCAAAAAATCAGAAGCACACTGGTTCCCTGGGTACCAGGATGTAACTGGTGATGAATGAGACTTTGTTTCTAGAAAGTATTGGCAGGAAAACTGGCTCTTTCAGAAGAAACAAGGTCAGTATCTCTGTAACCCAGCATACCTAAGTGCCCTGAGCCTGTGATGGCTGTACTTGAATTCTGTGGAAGGTTTGCAAATAAAATCTGGAAGGATTTGAGAGAGATGCTTGAAGCAGTGTGGAGATAAGCTATCTTCATTGGAAGTCACTGGGCAGAAGTAATAAGCAAGCAGTTTGTATACTCAGGAAATCCACTGTATGTGCTCTTGATTGCAGTTAGCGGTCACTACATTTAACATTAGGTATTAACTTCTGTTTATCTGCTGTTTATCTTAATTTCTTAACTTTCTTAAACAGATTCAAATTGTCAAATGTATTTTCTTAATTTTTCATGATATAATTAAAACCTAACTCTTTCATAAATTTCATTAAGAAAAAAAATCTATGTTTTTAGTATTTTCTTAATATGATGAAATAGCATCTCCCTACTCCAATTGAGTGAGAGAGTAAGAAAGAGAGAGAGAGAGAGAGAGAGAGAGAGAGAGAGAGAGAGAGAGAGAGACTGTATGGCTGAGCTGGAGTACTGTGGGGAGTCCCTGAAGGGCCACTGTGGGAATCTTTGAGGGTTGAGTCCTCCCTGCATTAGAGATCCCATAACACTAGAGATGCCAGAACCATGGAACTTTCATCAAGGAGTGTGACAGGAGAGGAGGAAGAAGCCCAGGGCTATGAGAAAAGTTGTCTCTGCTACACTTGACAGGTCTTGAAAAGTGAGGGCTACCCAAGTACTTTAGAGCTCATCTGATTTCAATAGGAGTCCCAGATGCTGAGCATGGATCAGCGGGATTTAGTGTTTTTACAGTTGAAACTGGGGCTTTAGTCAAATACCTTTCACTGTGCCTGAGTCTTTCATTTTGATATTAGTCGGTAACTCCATTTTTAAATTTAATTTTATGGAAAAGTACAAGAAAGAGTTTTAGGACTTCTAACGTGTTGACATTTGTAAAGACTATGAGGACTTTTACGCTGCACCATATTTTATATTATGAGGTAAACATGAGACGGAGGATAAAGCTCAGAGGGTCACAGTTTAAAGCGACCTGTTTGTGTGTCAAGTTGACAAGAGGTGGGGTTGTGATGTTTAGTTTTGATAGTTGCTTTGACACAATGTAAAATTACCTGTCTTGTGGACATGCCTGTGAGGGATTGTCTTAATGATTCATCCTGAATGTAGGTGGCATTATTCCATGGGCGTGGCTCTGGGATGAATAAAAAGGAAAGAGGAGACTGGACACTAGCCTGCATCCTTAACACATAGCCCTCTGTTTTTCACTGAGTGTACAAATTGACAGCTGCTTCCAGTTCCAAACTACCCAGCAAGATGGGCCATAACCTGAAACTGTCAGCCAAATAGACCCTTTCTCCCCTAAGATGTTTTGCTGGCATATTTTATCATAGCACCAGGAAATAAAGCTAAGACTTTGGCCAACTTGCAATTTTTCTTCCCCATAGCCCTCACTGTTCCTCAACTTCCTACGGCATATGAACTTCACTCTTTCCCCGGAAGAGCATGGTGATGTCGTTGCGTCTTGGCATTCTGGATTCAGACTTGACTCTGACACTCAGGCAATTTAATGAACCCTGTGAAGTTATAAAGAAGACAGTGCTGACAGAAGCCAACTAGGTCACACAAAGCTTTACATTGCCTCACACTATTCTTATGCAGCTTCTCTTTTGTACCAGGTAACAGGCTCAGCCCTGGGGGAAAAGATTGTCCCCCTGGAGTTGTCCCCTGTATAGTCTTCAGTAAATGAAGAAGCTTAAAGCTATAAACAATTGTGATCTTACATCTCAGGCTATGTCATTCCATCTAGTGTAGGTTCTGTGGCTCTCATTTTTCTCTTCTGTTCATTGTCTTTCCAATAAACTTGGTCTTCACAAGGTCCCTACATGCTCACGTACACGCTCATCTTTCTACTTTGTTCACAGTGGTTCTATCATTCTAGAAAGCCTTTCTCTTTACTTTCTGAACATGTAAATCTCTTGTTCCTTGTCAAGTGTTTGCTGGCTCCCTTGAAGTCAGTATATATGCATTACTTTAGACAATAATTCTTTTCCTCTGAAATTTGTACTGGGATTCATCAATATAGAGGAAGGCAAAAGCTATTGAGAGGTTCTTTTTGCATGGTACCATGGGTTTCATTCCACACACTAAGCTACACTTCTGTACCACGGTTCTCAACCTTCCTAATGCTGAGACCCTTTAATGCTAACGCCTCCTGTTGTAGTGACCCCCAGTCATAGAATTATTTTGTTGCCATTTTATAACTGCAATTTTGGTACTGTTAAGAAACATAATGTCACTATCTGATATGCAGGGTATCTGACATGCAAACCCTATAAAAGGGTGGTTCAACCAGGGTTGAAATCTGTTGCTCTATACTGACCTTGAGGTCAGAAGTTCAGAGTTTGAAAAAACATACGTTCTGATGAACATTGAATTGGATGCCTCTAGAAAACGTTTAGCTGAATATGAAACAAGTTGGCTTCAGTATCACTGCCTGTCAATACCTCTGACCCATAAGGTGCAGCAAGAGGCCAAGTTGTGAAGCACCTGCCCCTCCTGTGTGCTCAACAAACAGGAAGCAGAAGATACTGCAACAGCTAGTTCCAACTGCCTGCCTGTTTGGACATTTTACAATGCAGTCTTTGTATCTGGCAGTAGCATCTAAGGCCAAAAGCACCTCCCCAGTGGCCTTTTGCTTGATTTCTAAGTGTCAGTTTTCCGTGATAACTGAGTGAGGACAGGAGGCTGTGGAAGGAAAAACTGAAGCCTACCCTTGTCATTTCTACTTGGCTCAGCTAGCCTTTATTCGTGGCAGACCTCTGAACTCGATATCCTCTACCTTTTGCGAATCGGGAACCAAGGTCTATTTGTTTTGCTTAGCGCAGTAAGCACTTCACCCAGGTCTGTACAGTACTCACTCCTGCCCCACCCTTAGGACTCCTCCTTACCTAACCCTTGAACGAATTGGGCTTGAATTAATGTTTAAAGCCTAGAAATTGTGATGCTAGATTTGGACATTGACCTTTCCCAATTTTGATCCATTTGGAATCTGGCTCCTTCCCATGGGCGTCTCCTTACAAGAGGGGCTGTACGGCTCACAGAATTGTATGAAATAGCTGGTGAGTTTCTTATTGTTTAAGCAGTTGCTCTATAGCCAACTATAATCGGGTCATTGGATATATATTTGTTTATTCAAGAATAAAAAAGAGATTACTGGAAGGACTGTCCTGTAGTGTTTTATATTTCCAAGGAGATTTCTGTTAACTCACAAGGCTAAATGTGACAATTATGGAAAGAACTAAAACAGGTACCAATTCCTTACAACTATGTGACAACTAAGATTTGAAAGAAAAATTTAATGAATTAAAAAATGATGCATTTAGAATGTAAAATGCTGAGAATTTATTAATTATAGTGACATTTGGTTTTCAAGTACAAGAGGTAGGCATTAGAAAGTTAATGAGAAAAAAATATTTGCTCTTGATAACATACATATCAAAACTTACCATTCCATTATGCCAATTTACCACCCATTATGTAAATTTGCTATGGTTGGAATATTCATTATTCTAAAAATAGTAGTGCCCAGGGTATAGTTATTATTTTGATGTGAAGACGATGAGAATATAATAATTACGAAGCCAACCAGGCTTGCCATTTTCATGTTGTGTTCGACAAAGTGTATTGAAACGTGACTTAGAAAAGGTATTTAACATGTTATCACACAGATGAGAAGGGTTATTAGTGTAGCCATAAAACAGAAAACTGGAAAAGGAAGTTCATCAGTCTCCAAGAGGCTTGAATGGGGAGACATTTCAAGTTAGTTACTACCCAGAGAAGATATCCTTTTGTAACAATTTAGTGTGGTACAAATTCTGAGAACTTTTGCTTCCTCTATTGATTCTTTACTTCTCTTGTGATGCAAAGCAACCCAGGTGTGACTCCAAGGTATCCTAATATATATTTGTTATTAATTGTCACAAAAGATGATCAAAATCCATAAATAGTTCTCTAGTGATTTTCAAACTTGTTAGTAACATTGAAATTCTTCTTTAAATGTGTTTGTATGGCTGTGCCTGCATAACCTGAAAACTTGTGTACAAACCATGCTTACTCTTGCATGGCTTTAGAACCCCATGAGAGTAAATAGTGATTCATAGACGGAGCAACAATTTGAACAGGAGAAATATGAAATGTTCATCTTGGTTTCTCGAGTAGAGGAAACACAGGCTGTGCAAACTTGAAGCTTGCCATTTTGAATTTCTTAGGAGAGCATCCATGGATCCCCATGATAGTTTTTTTAAATCCCTTGGGAATTCACCGAGTGGATTCCTGATTGTCATCATCTCATCTCTTTCTGAGTATGATGTATGTGTTTTATTTCCTTCCCTGCTATAATTTTTGCAGTCTCACTAGCTGTTTCTTTCAAAAAAAATATGTTTTGAAAGTTATGAGTATCTTAGTAAATATCTTTTTGCCAGCTTTAAAATGTTAATCATACAACGTATAGATTCATGTTGCTCTGTATGTAGTACCAAATTCGGTAATCATTTTACCTTTGGATACCTGGTTGTCATGTCAAGGACTTAGATCGAAGAGCATCTGACTTAATGTCTAAACTACTTGAGCTCCTGGGAAGCAAGATTCAATTGATTTTTTTAAGAGTACAAAGTTGTCTAGTGAAATTCAAGGAAGCTATGTCAGAGAAATGCCTTGGAAATAAGTCTGTTGGCCCTCCCCTTTCTTACCCTGGTTCCCTTCTATGCGTAGACCACAATTTGCCACATCAGCCTCTTTGGAGAGCACAGATACTGAAACATGACTCGAGACGATGTTCCCATGTCTCAAGAAACTAGACACACTCTGTTCCGACTCACACTTACAAACACCACTGGGGAGGTTCCCAGGGAGCCAGCTTGGATTATGCCTCACCTGGAACCAATGGATTGTGACCAGTACAAGAGCCAAGGTTATCTAAATGTTTGTACCCATGTGTAAAGAAAGGAGAGAGGGAAGAAAAGGCAGGTTTCAGGGACATGGAGTCAGGGAGATAGACCCATGAAAGGACTACCATAGTAAGTCAAGTTCATCATATTTCAGAAATAAAAATGCTGTGCCTGGGAACTTCAGATTTATTGAGGCAACCAACAAAGAAGCTGGAGTGTGGTTGGAACTGAGGTATAGATATCTATTCTGATTCAGGTATGTAACTGAGCCAAGAAACCTATTAACTTCCAAATCTCAAATTCTATCTTAATTAGATTTTGCCTCTTTTTTTTTCACATTCTTAATAAAGTGTCCATGGAATCATTATAGGTTGATGCTGGTCATAGGTACCATAGTAGAGAAAGAAACTCACCAGGATGCTAAGCCTTCATTTCCAGAAGGAGCAGAGGGTACAGCTTTCTTGGTAAAGACTGACCACCCCTCCATAGCTAGCTCACTCTAGTTACTTTATTCAATCAATATACAAGGTTAATTGAGACTGGAAAAGGTTCTATCAATGTTATCTTGCTCTTGCTGCCTGAGTGAGCAGACAACACACACTAATCTCAGTCTCTCAGTCCCTTTTGACCATGGCTAGCTATGATCAAAAGTAAGAACTCCGGGTTTTTTTTTTTTCAGGAATGTCTTAGGACCAAGGTTTGTGCAGCTGCAAGCTCTCAAGTAGCACCAAGTGCAGACTTTCCAGGGAGAAAACATTTCTTCAAGGTTCAAACAGGCTCAAAACAATTTGTCAGCCTTCACTGATTAACACAAACATTTCTTTCAAAGCCAGACACAAAGGCTTCCCTATACATTTCAGTTAAAGCCAGACATGAAGGCTTCACTATACTTATCAGTGCAGACCCTCTTGAGACACACGTCATATCATATTACATCATGGCCAACCATCAGAGGCTTCCCTGAGTCCTGAAGACATTCTCTTCTCTCTCTCTTTGCCCATGCATCCAGCCATAGTGGCCTCTCATGTCGCCCCAGGGCTGTTGCACTTGCTCTTCTGACTCACATAATCTTCTCTTCCTCAGATCTTTTAAAAAAAACACTTCTTTGATGATGAAGTCTTGCTTAATCACTCCTATAAATTCCTTGTTTTGTTAGGGCTGGGGATGTAGCTCAAAGGTAGAGTATTTGCCTACTCTTCCTAAGTTGTTGGCTTTAATGCTCAGCACGTTAAATAAAAAGGACACCCCCGAATGACTACGCTCCTCCCTTTTTAATTTCTCTTGGTAATTCTTGCTTATAAATAGATTGTCTTCAGAATAATTTTTTTTTGCTCATGACTTTCTTCTGCCATCAGACTATGGCTCCATGAAGATTAGGGACTTTATTTTACTTTGTTTTCTGCTATACAACCAAAGCCTACAGGAAGGCCAGGAAAAAAAAAAGGAAGGGTTTCAGTAAACAAAAGTTGTTTAAACATATGGGTTGTGTTATTGTATATGCTGCTTAACGGGGCAGGAAAATATGGAATATACTTGTTCACAGTTATGGGCAAGCTACTGAAGTCCAAACTTAAATGAACTGCATCTGATATCTAAGATTAAGCCACTGAAAAAGATTTTATTATATCTTCCAGTTGCAAACATGTAACACCCCACCACCACAACAAGAAGAAGCTCTCAATGCACTTGGAACCAAATCCACTTTAAGTGATCAAGTCCCAGTTTTCATTTCTGCCTAACACTGGATTATATAATATCAAGCACCCCATAACTGAACTAGATAAGACCTTCCAATATTTCATTGCATCTAATTCTATATGCACATTACAAATCCATACCACATTTAGTAGAAGTAAAAAATGGAGATTGAATGATCACATAAATTTCCAATAAACTATTATATGAAATGCGATTGCAACAAAAGCCTCAGAAGTTTAAAAGCCATTGTGAGATCTACTTTCTCAGTTAGCTGTTGTCTCTCTCTCTCTCTCTCTCTCTCTCTCTCTCTATATATATATATATATATATAATCTCTGAAACATATGTGTCTACAAATGAAATAATCAAGGTTTATTACACATAAAGGGAGGAAGTGTGTTCATGAGTAAATTAAATTAAATAAGCTATCAGTCTGTAATTAAGTGGCCTTATAATTTATCACAAAGTATTTTTATCCTGAATGACACTGTTTAAGCACAGCTCTGTATCAACAGAGATTAATAATGTCCTGTTGTGCTCAAATGCATTCATTAGGAAGCAGTTGACTCAAACTCACTAGCTTTGCTCAATTCATCCTGACAAGGTAGCTTAAAACTTTAAGACAGGGTAGAAATGATGAATTGTGAAACCTCAGAATTTAGCCTGAATATTGAAGATGGATTGAAAATGATGCAACGTAATTAGGATCAAAGTAGACAGAAATGAGTCAAAAAAACTACTTGTTTGCATCTTGTGATTGTCTGGTACACGTTTTCTTTTTGAATTTTGCATTTTGAAGGTAAAAATAAGAATTGTCTTCTTGTAGGAGCTGGAGAGATGGATCAGGGATTAAGAATACTTGCTGCTCTTCCAGAGGATCCAAGTTCAGTTACTATCACACACACACACACACACACACACACACACACACACACACACACAC
>JANHMN010000013.1:18416918-18437449 GCA_030674055.1 Rhabdomys pumilio
ACACACACACACACACACACACACACACACACACACACACACACACAGACACACACACACACACACACACACACACAGAGAGAGAGAGAGAGAGAGAGAGAGAGAGAGAGAGAGAGAGAGAGAGAAATGCATGTGGTGTGTGTGTTCTTTTTCTGGGAAGCATCGAAACTTTGCTTTGAAAGGTTAATAGTTTTAACAATGCAGGAGACTGGAGAGCTTTAGACAGAGCTTCTTGCACAAAGACTGTTTATCAGTCATAATATGCCTGTCTGAGTCATTGCCCAGCTATCATCAGTTGATCCCAGTGATAGTCAATTTTCCTGTTCTGCAGTCACAAGATACTCTCCAGTGCTTCCATATTCCTCTCCTGTGAGAGAGAGCCCAAGATATTCTGGAACTGTGTTTGGCTGAGGTTAAGCCTTTTGCACCAGATCTTGAGTGCTCAAAGTGTGATTCTTTGATTTTTTTTTATAGCAGTATTTTTGTTTCCAAAAAGGTCTGGGGGTCTAGTTAAGTGATAATCAGGGGCAGCTATCTTAAAGTTCTATTTGGAACATCTAAATTGTACTTGAACATGAAGAAATGAGGAGGCTCACATTGCCTCCTGTTCAGGGAGAAGGCCTTATTTTTTGTTTAATAGACATAAATTTTGACTTAGTATTTGGACACACGAAGAAGTGAATAAAACCTAAGCAACAGAAACATTGAACTTCAGGGAACAAAATGAAACTTAGTGAATTCTATAAAGATCTGTATAAGACATTACAAAAAAAAAAAAAAAGCAAACCAAACAAATAACAAAAAATATTAACTGGCTAAAAAACATCTTCTCGCCAGTTGTTAATCTGTGCTGAGATAGTCATAAGGAGGTTGGTATCTAATTAATGGCCTGAGCCCCATATATGATGATAAAGTTGTGTGAATAATTCATGCTGTATGACCTGCTGACATTGATACTTTCCAAAACAGTTTAAATTCACTTAAAGTTCTAGTAAAACAGCTCATTAAAGCCATGTTGGTCCAGCAATATCTGAAGCTACCCAGTCCTCAACTGCCATTCAGTAGTGTCTACTCTTGGATCCAAGATAAGAGAAAGTTGAGCGTGTGGCCGATGCTCCTAGAGTGTACGAGCATCTATAGTTTGGAGATAGCTTTGCCTCTGATCTTCTTTGCTTATTTTCCAGAGAGTCTAGGAACATGATCCAACGATAAGAATCACCCCTGAAAAAATATTTGAAGGCACATTTAACAAGGTCAAACTAAAACAAACTTTCCTTGGAGGGAAACCAAGTTTAGAGATATCTGAAGACTCCCAGGATTTTAGTACTAGGCCGAGAAGTTGCTGATTACACTGGTTACTGAAGTTGTGATGCTTCGGTTGATATGTTAGAGCCATGAGACTCTGACAGGTCTTGGGTGGCTTATTTGACCTTTGACCTGCTTCTTCAGCAGTGAGACAAAACTAAGAGGCAGGGAGTAAAAGAGAAGAAAGAACAACTCATTATCTTCTGACCTCGCATGACTCCATCGTTCCTTGAACACTGGGATTATCTACATGTTTTTCTTTAAGTTCCAGCCTTTAATATTCAATAAATGCAAAATTAGAATCTAATTCATTCTTAAAATAGCCTTAGAATGAACAGAAGGTAATAAGGAAATAAAAAAGATACTTTACAAGACATCTTACATTTGTGAGGTTCAAAACTCAGTGATTCTCCCCATGCTGTCAGCAGGGAAGGAGCTGTTCTCCATTGTTTAGGGTTGATTTTTTGAGACAGGGTTTCACTGTGTATCCCAGGCTGGTATTAAGCTTGCAGCGATCCTCTGGTTTCATCCTTCTGAGTGTTGGGATTAGAGAACTCAGTCACTGGATCGAGTTTTTGAGGGTTAGTCTCTTCTTGAGACTAGGCATAGGAAGCAGTAGCATAGAATACATTGTGCCCCCATGGCTCCAGGCTTGCACGTCATGGAACTGGAAACTAACAGAAGAGTGTCCTGGGTAAATGATGTGCATTGTTTCAACAGTGCATAAGACACACATTGTAAACTTTAAACTAGGAAATCTGCAGATCCTGTTTAATTCGTGGTTCTAATTATGTGTGGTTTCCCCACTCACACCCGAACAATGTTTTTTTCTCAATACTGGGACTGATGGTCTTCCCAAAAAGGGAGATTTTCATCATTTGAAGAGTGTGATATTTATTCCAATGTGGAATTTAAAGAAATGTAAAGTAATTGAGTGAGAGCTATAAAATTTCCAATTAAAAAACGTTTATTCTTATTGTATGTGCATGAGGGTTTTGCCTGCATGTGTTGTCTATGTACCATGCACATGTATTGCCTACAGAAATCAGAAGATGGTGTCAGATCACCAGACACTGTAGGTAAACATGGTTGTCAGCTGCCATTGGATGCTGAGAATGGATTTCAGGTCCATTTGTAAACTCTTTTTTACCCAGCCATACAATTAGGCAAAACATAATTGTCTTTCAAAGTGACCAATGTCTTCTAAATTAATAGGTGGCTTGCTTACGTAACAATGACTTCATCTCAAAGTACAGGTAAAGAAATCATTGAAAAGTTGTTTAGACATTATTGCTTCAGTCATTGATTTATATGTGACTGAAATGTCCTAAAAATATGTCTTCGGTCTGTTAGGTAGGTGTATGTATAGTTAGATGTGTGTCTGAAGACATTCTTGCTCAGATCCAAGCTACAAATGTATTTTTTTATATAAATGTATATATTATTTTTTTCTTATTTTCCAACAAAAGTTATTATTTTTTATTTTAACTAAGATGTTACAGAGAGTGTGACCAAGTCATGAAGACAGGGGCCCCAGGTCTCCTGCTGGTCAGCAGACTGTGCAGAGTCCACTTTTCCTTGAGGTTTTTCTCAAGCTCCCACTGGAAGGTCTGTCCCTTTGGAGTTTTCACATCTTAGGATTCAGTGAATATTTTAAATGACATCAGGAAGTGTCATGAAGAAACAAAGGCTTTCTTGTGTCATACTTTGAACTAAAAATACCATCAGAGATGTGTGATGAATTCAGACGATAACACACTACAATTACCCAAACTTTATAAGCTGGCATGGCTGCATAACAGGATTGCAAGGCTTAAAGTCTGAAATCCTGTCACAATGGCCATGCTTCAGATTACAATGTGCAGTTGTGGGAAGCCATGACTTGAGACTGCTTTTCAGTTGAAAAGGCTGGCTGGCAGAGGAGTCAGCACTCTAGGGTTCAAACCCAGGCTTTGTTGATTACTAGCTGTGTGAGGAGTGAGACTGGATACTGAATAGAAAAAAAAAGAATAAAAAGGAAAGGCCATAGCTGCTCATAGGCATGAGGATGGGGTGGAGAAAGTTTACTATAGATATGTGGGAGAGCACAGCCAGAGGCAGACACATCTGTGAGAGTCCAGAGTAGTCATGACCCTGAACCATGATGGAAGAGGGAGGTAAGGAGGGAAAGAGGAGAACCAAGTGCAGCAGCCAGGAGTGCAAAAGTACAAAAAAGGGTGGGTAATCAGAATGTCTGGATTATACTGGGAAGAGCCACTGGGATGGGCAGCCCAGTCTCTAGGCTGGAGAGTTCGGAGTAGATGGTGGGATATACAAGCCATACCCAATAACAGGTAGCGAATGAGGGATTCTGGGAGACCATGGAGGCAAAGGCCACTTTGATATGTTAAATACTCAGTTCAACCATTTGTCCCAGGTTTAAAACTTACTACTTAGGTTTCTCTAGCTTCAGTTTTTCTATCTTCACAGAGATTAAAAAAAAATACCTACTTTAGGTAGCAATAAAAATCAATCTAATTAATATGTACAGAGTAGTTACTACAGCTGAAAATCCAGAGAATATTGTGTTCATTAGTTACCATTGCACACACAGCCTCCGTAAGAGCACTCTACAAACTTTCAGCCCCAAATAAACACATTTGCATATATTTTCTGAGTGCCATTACCAATGACATTTCTATAAGAGTATGTTTTCATTAAATAAAAAAGTTGAGAATGATCAAAGTGAGCTCCAGCAACTCTATTAAAAGGTATGACTTTTACACATAATCAAGTAGAGGCAGGGAAATGCCAGACACTTTGTACAAGCTCTTACAGAGAAAAATGTTCTTTAGCGGTCCTTGAACCATGCAGTTTAAGCCTTATACGCAGGAAAGCTCTCAATCCGAAGGTAGAGCAGTTCCTGTTGGAGGTCCTGTCTTTGATCCCCATGGTACTGGAGAACCATTGGAATAACTGTCGCTACTCTCTTTAATGAGTATTCACATAAAAAAAAAATTCTACTTTCTGGCTTCTTTATTCCCTCATGACAATGAGAAGTTCCGGTTAGACAATGGGAGAACCACCATTAGAGTCTAAGGATGTCCATGGCTAGGATGTCACAGTCCCCAACTATATTTGTCCAGGGCTCCTTATTCTCTGTGCAACAGTAAAAACCGTAATGAGAAACAAGTGTGCCTGTCTCACACTACACATGATGCACGCTTCTTGATTACATGGTTGGCTTCCATTCATTGCCGTTTGGACTCCTTTGGTTTATGACAATAAGTACAAGCATTATTTCTCAAAAGGAGGCTTTTCCTTCCTCACACCTACACATCAGCCTGGTTTTCTCCCTGTCATCAACTTAGTAAACTTCCCATCGTAACGGTAGAGTGGAAGTTAGCCTTGGAGCGATCTGGAAGAGAGAAAACATGGCCATGTGGTACGTATCCCAGCAGCTGTGATAAGAAATAGTTAATCTTGTAACAGGATGGAAAATAAAAAAGATTCTCCAAGAGGTCAGAAAGCAAGAGTAACCATTGTATTCTTTGTCTCACTTCAGAATCTGGAATGTAGGCGTGTTTTTTACACAATTTTCTTACAATGCAACCTCTAACTCTTTCAACATTGAGAAAACACATTCCCAACCTTGTTAAAACATATGAAAATGAGTTGTATATAAAAAAGGCATTTTACTTTACATGTTTCTGTGCACACCTTTAAAAGTTTGAAATTGTTCGTAGGGATCCATAACTTTATTAAAATTTTAAAACATCATACAAATGTTTTCTCCAAAATAGCTGCACCAGAGTTCACATTTTTCCCATTTATGGAAACAGACTAAACAAATAACTCTCTAAATAGATTTACCAATGACCTATGTCTGAAATCTAATAAGGATCAGATATTAAAGTATTGCACAGTGGTTTCCAACCCCATGATTCAAAGGCCTGGCTTTCCAGTTGATTCAGCTGAGTAGTGGTTTTGGTTTTCATGTAAGTCACGAGCAACTAACAATGCTAATTTTTATATATTTTGAAACCGTCGTGTTTGCATAATGATATTTCTGAATTAATTTAGTTCCTTCATTTTTTCAAATGTCTCTCATGCCATTTTGTCTCGAGAATCTCAACACTGGCTGCACAATGAAAATACCCAGGAGATTTATTATTTTCCTTCTTGCTTACTTAGTGTCATGACTACCCTGGGAAATTCTAATTCTCTTGACAAGGATGAAGCTGAACATTGGTAACAACTACCTCGGGGGTACTGCTCTATTCTGCAGTCTAACAACTGGCTGTTCTTTGTGTCTCTGTTTTCTCTCTATATTACCCATTGAGTTCATTTCCCTTCCCCCATTGCATAGTGCTGACTTCCTGTTTCTGGAGAACTTAAGACATAGAAAATAAATATTCATCTCAGACATACCTGAATACAGGAACTATCCTCCTCAAAGGCTGAGAGGTAGGAAAAAACCTTCAGGGATTGGGGTTAAAGTGTGCCCCAGGATTGTGCTATGATATTGCAGGGCCTTGAGTCTTGAGGGATATTAGCTTCCGTGTTGTTTCTCTCTTCCATTTTCCTCATAATAGAATGAACGTGTGAAGATGTAGGGAGCCAGAATTAGTCATGTTCGAGCTTAGATGGGTACCAAGCCTGTGCTTCATCTGGGAATTCTCTGCCTGCCATCATCGGAGAATAAACAAATCCAGACAGAGAAAATTCATTTAATTCAGTATAGGTGGGATAGCCTCCACACATGGCCTTCAAACACAAAAAGGTTATCATGCATAGTTTTAACTAACTATCAACTTGACACAACCTAGTCACCTGTGAAGAGAAAAATATCTCAATTTAAAAACTGCCTGTATCAGATTTACCTATGTCCATTGTCTATGAAGAATTGACTTGATTGGTGGTTATGTGGGCAAGTGCAGCTGACTGTGTTTGATACTGTTCCTAGGTAGGTGGTTTGGGGCTGCATACTAAAGCTGGAAGGGAGAAAGCCAATGAACAGCAATTCTTCAGGCTTTCTTCTTCAAGTTCCTACCCTGCTTGAATTCCTACCTAGACTTTCATCAGTGTCAGACTGTTACCATCAGAGAACGCATGAGTCTCTTCTATTCAGAATAGTGATTCAGCCTCTATGTGTGGCCTTCAAACACAATACAACCTTGCCTCACAAGTATAAGCAAAATAAACCCATTTTCTCTAAGATGCTTTTAGTCACTGTTGCTTTTATCACAGCAACGGAAAGTGAACTAGATCAAAACCAAACATCTTTATCGGCAGCAAAATTTCAGATTATTGGCTTTTTGTCATTTTGAGAACACAGCTTCCACCCCAAAGAAAATAAGAAATATTCTAATAAATGATAGTTACTTTGTCCTAAGAACATAGATTCTTAATACCCCAAATTCCATGCTCCAATGTGGTAACAATTCTATTGATTTTTATAGAACAGAGAAGAAAGCTATAAGTCAAGACCCTATTCAAAAACACTGAACTCTCGGGCAGGTCACAGCCTTCAGGGGAAGCCTTTGTTTCGAGTTCATCCTGTCTGATGACATTCTTAGACTCTGGGTTAGTAGAAGTTGAGGGGTCTGTTTGCACCTTCCAAAATAGATTTTGCCTGATAATCAGTAAGGATGTTGGGTTAAACACAGACAAGACAGGGGCAGTACCTGTGTATTTAAGAGGTTATAGGTAGCCCAAGATAATTGGCTCTGGTCCTACAACATTCCAGCTCTCTAAATCACAGAGCTTATGTTCAGCCTAACAGCCTTGGTAAGGTCAGGTAGAGAAAAGCCATCCAATTCAGTGTAAGTGGCTCAACTTCATGTGTGCTGTTCAAATAAAATAGGACATGGACGCCAGCAGTAGTAACTTTCCAGAGAAAAACTTAGGAAGAGGATGGACCTTATGGACCTTACCAGGCTCAAGACTTCCAGGCTTCTAACTCTCAAGCTAAATGCTATTATTTATTTATAACTTTATCATTTAAAAATTATGTCGTTAGGTATTCATGTAGTTTATCCCAAGCTTTACCAATTCCAAAACTATGAATTTATTGAGTTTATTATTTAAATTTAAGAGATTATGAAAATATTGAAATCATTGGTGGAATAGAGATGAAGGCAAAAATCTGTTTGTTCTTTTTTTTTTTTTTTTTTTTTTGTTTTTTTAAAACGGGGTTTCTCTGTATATTCCTGGCTGTCCTGGAACTCACTCTGTAGACCAGGCTGGCCTCGAACTCAGAAATCCGCCTGCCTCTGCCTCCCAAGCGCTGGGACTAAAGGCGTGTGCCACCGCCACCCAGCGTTCATTTTTCAAAGTTTCATTTTAATCATGCCTGGGTCAATTTTGAGAAGAATATTTGTTACTGAATTTTTCAGGAATTTTAACATGTAAGTGAAAGAAAGTTGCCATTAGTGGGTAGCTTTTACCTGATGCAATTTCTTATTTTAGACTGTGAACAAATCTAATAATAAAAAGGAAACTTTCTAGAGGTTGGAACTATGACTCAGTGGTTAAGAGTGCTTGCTCAGCCTTCATGATCCCAGCATCTGGGTAACAAGCTGTACACAATATTCTTACATTTCATGTTATTCAAGTTTTTTAAATTACAATTTATCTGTGTCTCTGTGTCTGTGTATGCAAGTGTGTGTGTGTGGTATGTACATCTGTATGTTTGTGTGTGTGTGGTATGTATAGTGTGATGTGTGGTGTGTGTAGGCAGGGGAACAGCTCAGATGAAAATACATAGGGATTAGTTACCTCCTTCCACCAGAGATTGTACTAAGGTCGTCTCACGAAACAATTTTTGCGAGCTGCGCCATCTGCCAGCCCCAGACTAAGGACTATTTAAAAATAAAATTATGATTTATTTGCTTCCGGATGGGTATCAGTTGATGGCGGTAGGACCTTTGGGAAAATATATGTTCAAGTATATAGTTTTGGATAATTTAATTTATCCTCAAAGACAGAAAATGTCTCCTTTTCTAACACAAAGAGACATTTTTCTCCCTCTGATGAATAGAGACATAAATAAATCAACTAGGATTTTCTTTAATCGTAAGAGATTCATTGAAATCTAGTGCAGTGACTTCACAGATCATAAAATGCAACTCCATATAAAGTACTGGGTACAGTTTCCCTAGGGTATGATATGTAGATATCCTATCATTAAATATATATTGTGTTATATTGGATTTATGCATAGAAGCAACATTCTATGGCTATGCAGAGCTATTATTACTTATTTTCTTCTAAGAAAAATATGTACTTGAAGTACAAATAGGATAAATTATAGAGTATTGTTTTTCAGTATAATGACTACTATCTCTCTAGTAAAATACAACTTGGACAAATAATTGAAGCATGAACTCATGAGGGTTTATTTTTCTTGTTTTGTTTTTGAGGTGTTTGGAATGAAACCCAGGCTCTTGTGCGTGTTAACCCCACTCCCTGACACTGAATTATGTCCCTAGTTTGTGTGCTTTTATTGTGTGCAAGAAAATGTCATAACCTAACTTCCCTTTAATAATATACTCCCCCACTGTCTTGGACAGCCATACAACTTGTGTTGCTGCTCATAGTACAATGTGCTGAAACGTTTGTGAATGAACTTTGGGGTTTCTTTCCCCCAGTGTATTGCCATTTGAAGTCATATTATATTGAACAAAATCATATGTATTCCATCTATTCAATCCTTTCCTCAATATACTTCTATTACAAATAGTAGTTGTAGATTCATCCATGATAGTATACACTTGAAACTTGATAAATTTTGAGAAGACGAAGAAAGTTTGTTTTCTAAGAGTGTATTCTAATGCTCCACCCTGTGTCTTTACTCACCCTCACCACCCGCATACTCATCTCCTTCATAAAGATTGTCCCATTTTTAAATTGCTATCAAGTCAATTTGTCACAATGATTTTTCATTGCAATTATTCATTTTTTTTCTGTTTAAAATCCTTCTTTTGAGATTTATTTGTTTTTATTTCTTGCGCTTTTCTGTGGCAACCTTCTGTGCATCAGGCAATTGAAATGATGCCACAGATTATGTGATGCTTTTAAATCCAGCTCTTACTTATACGAACATCTCTGGTTGTGGTCATTTTCTCGGGTTATCATACTGTTCACTGTTAACTGAGGTCCATCCTCATAGCTGCTCAGAGTTTATGATGCTGGTATTTCACTCTATATATAATAGATAAAGTACTAAGTGCACCAATAAGCTCTATATAGTGATTCTTGGGCCACATCCAGACCATTAACCTTTTAAAAAGATGTTGGCATCCTAGACTAACTTTATTTTTTAAATATGCTTTATACTTTCTTTTGTTTGGTTTTCAAAATCATAAAATTGATTTTCAGTACTGACCAGATCAATTATAAAACTGGTTTACAGCAATAATTACCACCAAAACAAACAAACAAACAAACAAAACCAAAATGGTCTGCCCCTCTCTTCTAAACTTGAGAAGCCTTTCATCAATGTATGCTTGGTCACCACCTTACCCATGATACCTACACGAATGATAGCCAGCCCCACTGTTGTGCATCTGAACCTGTTGACTCCGAAGCAAGACTTCCCAGCCCCAATTATTGACAAATTGTTGGGTGGTTGGAAATCTGTCAAGTAAATTTTTTAATTCCTAGCTGTAGCTCTGCAATTTTATTCACTAGATCCCACTAGTACATGCTCTACCACCCACTTGTGACAACCAATTAATGTTCAAATTGTCACTAAGTCTTCTGGAAAAGAACTTGTCCTTATTTCTTTGTAGATTACCTTCTCAGAACTGGTCCAAACCTGTAGAAGATGCAAGCTCAGCCTACAGTAGCGAAGGTTACATTTTGCTCTTCCTGTTTCAAATCATCCTCTTGGATGTCTTCTGAGTGCTTGTAGACAAGTGAGAATGATATATGATTTAGGCCTTGGAAAGTAAAGTAGAGGAAACAGCTTATGGCCTCTTCTTGAACAAAAAGGGTTGGGTGAATTAAGATGAGATGTTCTGAGGCTCCTATTGAGGAAGATACGTCATTGTGAGATTCTGTAAGCTGCAACACCTGACCACAAATGTAAAGCCAAAGGTCAACGTTACTCAAGGTTCAAGGAAGTCAGGAGCCATCTAAGTTCCCAGAATCCTCTGCATTGTTCCTGGATAATCATAGAAATTGTTTTCCTTTCCTGTAATAGTGAAGGTGCACAACACATCACCAACCTGAACAAGGTGATAGTTCGTCTTTTGTTTCTTCGCTTTGGAAGACTGAGGTTTGTTGACATTTAGAAGTTGTCACTCTCCCCTCCTTACTGTTGGTCATTGCTTTCTAACTCAGACCTGGCTCTTATATCACTTATATGATGATTCTTCATTCAATGTTTTTCTCTGGGACTAGCTGAAGAATATTGCTATACCCAAATTGGCTTTTGTTATTGTTTTGACTGAATTAGTGCCTTTATAATTTTTTCCCTTCTGACCAAACCCATCACTTCTGTACTCTTATGAAAGAATTTAAATTTCTAGTTGTTTGATGTTCATCCTTCTCTACTTTCTGTAACTTCTGTGGTAGCTTTTTTATTTGCATGTTTATACTTTTATTGTTGAATCTATGGAATATAAGACAAAAGAGAGTTTAAATATATAGACTCACCTGGAACCCAAGGCAAGCAGAAGACATTCCTAGGACAAAATGAGAGGTGACATCTTGCTGGGCTATGATCACTTTCTGAGATTTTTCATTAGATTCCTTAACATAACAAGAGGATGGGTCCAGGACTATGCATTGTCCAACATTACTCCATCTTTGTTGATAGGACACATGATGACTTGAAACCTTGGTACTAATAGTTAAAGAATATTGGTGGTAGTGAAGAAAATTAGCTGTATCGATTTCTTATTCTTGGTCTTTTGCTTAGCATGTCACTCGTTCATTCATTCATTCATTTATGCAGTTAATATTTATTGAATATTCATGTTATTTCTAGCACTGGAACTAATTAAGCTAAGTAAGCCTGAAATAGAATTTCCTCCTTCATGAGCATACATCTCCAGAGGGAAAGAGATAATACAGTAAGCAAATAGGCAACAGAGCTTCCCAAAGCAACTGTTTATGACAAACACAAGTGCTGTGAGAGGGGCATATAGGAGCTGGAGATGGTGTTATTTTATTTTATTCATTTGTAATTAAAATGGAATTACATTATTTTTTCCCTTCCATTTCCTTTCTCTAGTTCCTCCCAAGTCCCCTCCTTCCAATAACTTTCATGTCTTCCAACTCTCAAATTAATAACCTATTCTACTCTGATTCTTACTGTTACACATCTGTCTGTGTATATACATATAGGTATATAAATACAACCTTCTGAATCAGGGTTTATTTGTGTGCATGTGGTCTTATGGCTGACAAATTTGTATTAAGCAATTGTGAGGCTCATTTGCTGTAGAGAAGCTTCTTTGATGAAGGGTGAAAGCTACACTTATTGTAGAAAAAAAGGATAAGATTTAGGGTGTAGTTGGGAATTATGATTGTCTAGCAAAGTGGTGGTAGTAGATTCTCTTTTAAGATCCATAACCCCACAGACTCCAGGAAGTTGGCTAAGTTTCTAGTACCAGGAAGGGTTTCCTTCCTATTGAGTGGTCCTTAAAATTTTTATTAGACAGATGTTGGTTATCACCTTGTGAGTACCATTTACTACACCTTTAGATATACCTTATCATGTTGGTCATTGTTGTGGTTCGTAAGTGTTACAGCTAGGTAGAACAGTTGCTTCCCTCCCTAGGCAGCTTGCATAGTATTTTCGGTTACCATGGAAACCAGATAGCAGGCAGGAGGCTTTAAGGTCAGCTAGAAGGTGTTATTTTAGATAGGCAATCAGGGTGTGCTCCAACGACAGAGATTTGAAGATGAGTTCTGAATAACAAGGAAGGAGTGAGCTATGAAAAGCTCAGGAGAAAGTCTATCAAAGAAAGAAGGGGTGTAAATCTTGATCAGGGAAAGAAAATCAAGCAGAACGGTTGTGATCAGAGGAGAATGTAAGAGGAAAGAAAATCTGAAATATTATGTGAACAACATGAGCTCCTTGGATTTTTTTGTTTGTTTGTTTGTTTCCAGCTACATGTAATAAGAGGCCTTTAGGGGTTGTTTTGTTTTGCTTTGTTTTGTTTTGTTTTGTTTTGCTTTTGCTTTTGCTTTTGGCTGTTGTTAAGAGAAAAATGAAAGGAGTTAGACTAACAAGTAAATGACTATCATAGTGTGGAAAGAAATGAAGGAGATATGTGTTCATCACGAGCAGCAGATTCAAGAAGCACAGAGCAGATCTAGGTTGTATCTCAAGCTAACCATGCTACTGAAATAGCTGGAGAGCTAAACAAGAAAAATCGGAGTGGATTTCTTAGCTTTGGTACTAAGTCACTGGGTGAATGAAACCACTCAGAGAAATGATCATATATTTAATTATGACAGTACTGAGGATTCATTGAGCTATTGGGAATCAGTCAGTTAATTATTTGGGGGAAGAACAAAGAGAAAATTTGATTTGGTAAAGACTAATGACAAACATCCAAAAAAGAGTAGAGGCAAGGTGCTGTGATCAGAGGACTAGGAGTCCTCTTGGACCACAGAGAGATCTCACAGAGGACAACACACAGGATTGGGATAGGGGAATATCCACAGTCATCCAGTGTTTCCTAGATAAACTCTTCATAGTTGATTAGTTGATTCTAGTCCTGCTAGAAGCATCTTAACTTCTTTCTCTGTTATCTTCCCAGGTAAGGTGACAGTGACACCATGAGTTTCAACCCTCACGATGTTAACAGCCCCTTCCTTGCTAACCACCCAAAGGCCTTTAACACATTCTTCAGTAAATTTCCTGGTCCTTGCTCTTGGCCACAGTCTGAAACATGGGTAAGAAGTGCTCAAAGTCCAGCACTTCTGCATTCAACTCATCACTTTTGGGGTTCCCTGTTGGCTGTTTTTTAAAACCTACTTTTACTAAGGGTTCTCAAACCCCTCAACCCCCACCCATTCTAGCCCCACTGTTCAAAGGTAGGGGAGAAACGATGGTAAATAAAACAAGGGGATGTGGACCTATTTAGAAGTAGTTCTTTGGGGGCTATTTCAATCTCTTTCAAGATACCAGCCATCCAGCTCAGCAATATCAGGACACCGAACACGAATTAGTAGTGGTAGCATGATCCAGTAGAAACAGCCAGGCCCCCGATGAATCAGCATGAGTCAGTGGTACCAGGCAGAACCAGCTGGGAAGGGAGCAGAAGTTGTCTGCTGTGCCTCTATCAACAAAGTGAAGATCAATGAAGATGTAAGACCGAGGTAGAGGTGCAAGGCTAGCTATGCAAGTGTGATGTCACTGTCCATTGAGTCCTATTTATACTCTTTTCAAATGTCACTTGATCTCCCATAGGTCTTGCCTCAGCAAAACATCATGTGAGTCTGTATCACATGACATATCCAGAAACTTCCAGTTCAGTTCCCAAGGACCCAAAGGACCTGGGCATTGGTAGGGTTCTGGCCCAAGGCCTTCGTCACATTTCCACCTTCACGCTATAGGATTTTGTCATCATCTGTTTAGTCAAGAAGCCTGAAAAAGTCTTTAATTCTGAAGATGGTTCCTTGGTGACGTCATACATATTGTTGTCTCGTATTTTAGGGACATTTTCCAGCAGTAGTCAGGAAATCAGTTTCTGGTACCAAAATCTACAATTTGAAAGAGGTTTGCATCTTTGGAACTGATTGTATTAAACAGTCATGAAGGACTGATGTGCTAATCACGATGAAGGGGAAGATGAATGTCTTGGATTCCTTTCTGGTTGCTGGTTGCTGTGACAAAATGCAACTAAAGGGAGGAAGGGCTGTATTTATCTCACAGGTGCAGATTATGGTCAATCATGAAAGGCACAGGTTTATCACGGCAATGCAATTATCACACCAATGGGAGCTGGTCACACTAAATAAATTATATCTGATGTGAGCAATGAGTGTGTGTGTGTGTGTGTGTGTGTGTGTGTGTGTGTGTATACTATTGCTCAGTTGACTTTTGTACTCCTATACAGTCCAGGATGCCATACCAAGGGAGAGATAGGGTGGGTAGTCCCATCTCCATTAATATAATCAAGATAACCCCCTATAGACATGCTAATAGGCTTCTGTCCCATGTGATTTTAGATCTTGTCAAGTTGACAATTCACACCAACTGTCACAGCAAGCAATCAGTCTTAATTATAATCCCCCTCTTCTTATTCACTATCCCAGGGGCTATTCCTATTTAAAATGAGCTCAGCACCACTATGGCCTGGGGGCCTGTTAAAAATGGAGAAACGTGGATCTCACCACTGTCTAATTGAATCAGAATCTGTGCTTTAACAAAATTCCCCAGGAGATTCCTATGTCAGTTAAAGTAGATGATGAGGAGGGAGTCACTTAATCATGAAGAAACATCAGATAAAGTCAAACTGGGAGACAAATGACAGGGTAAGAAGAGAAAGTCTCTGAAACTGTCAAGATTGTAAGAGTCAAGGGAGGAATGAAGATTAGTTCATTAAAGTAAAAAAGGCCTATTAACTAAATGCAACTCTTTATCCTATGTGGGAAGTACATCTTACCATACTAAAAGATAGTACTGGAACATCTAGTCAAACATGAATGGATCCCTGGATGAAGGATATACGGGAGATTTTTTTTAAAATGCATGTTTGAAGGGTCATAGGCAAATAGTTTTGTTCTTTGTTCAGTTTTTACTGTTACTTGCTGAACAAACTGAAAGGCGAATATGCCAAGAGTCTTCCATCCAAGCACATGTTGAGCCTCCTTGCAGCTTCAGCTAGCATGTAATTGCCCATATAGGTTCTGTAGGCCCTCTCCAGAAGCCCCCTTCGTATGCTGCTGTAGATGGCATCCCAGGTAAGGAAGGAGAGCATCACATGTCAGAGAAATAACCAGAGAAAACTCATGGGTAGGGTTCACAGCAATCTTTAGTTCCAGGAAAGCCAGAAACACTGTCGAAATATTTATAACTCCCAGCCATAAATTTTACAATTTATTTGATTTGTATTAATGATTGTTTAATATTAGAGATTTTATAGTTGCCTTTTCTGTGCTTAAATAATTTATTCCTTTGTATTTACAGTTGGCATACCTAGTGACCTTCAGCATTTGCTTCATGGACTGTAGAGTCCATGCCTGTAGTCTCAGGAGGGTACGGCATACAGATTGAAAGTTAAAGAGAGCCTCGGCTATTGAGTACTTTTAATGACAACCGAGGCAACTTAAAAAGACCCTGACAAAGTCTTGCATATAACTCAGAGGTAGTGAATTGGTTACTTTTCTCACTGCTGAAAGTGAAAATGATATAAATTTATGTATGAGTGTGTGTGTGTGTGTGTGTGTGTGTGTGTAGATGTGCATATATGCATGTGCATCTAATGGTGGAAGCAAGGGATTTACCTCAGTTATTTTCTTCAATTGAGAGAGTATATAATTGTTATTATATGTTAATGGAGGTGAGTAACATCTCAAGGCGAAGTCCCCATTCACCAAATATTTTTAGGTATATAAAGTAAAAGTTCCTAAGCTAAAGGTGTGGTTTAGAGAAATAGGATCTCATGTTGAGAAGTAACATTGCTTCAGAGACATATTTAATTTTACTTTTTTAGAAATTTTATAATTTAGAACTCTGAATGCATGGATTAAATATGCAGACCCTACCTTGTAAAAATGATGTCCTTATCATTCTCAAGCTGACCCAGAGATAACTTCTATTCTGAAAATATTAAATTGAAAAGTCTAGGGAAAAATCATTGTTTCAAATAAATTTTACTATGTCATATTTTTATATTTGTTCTGATTTTGCACTTTGCCTAATTTTTTTAAAAAAATAAAACTTTCTAATATACTTTTAATTTCAAATGGTAAAAATGAAAGCTTCTAGCTTAACTTTATAAACTCAAACTGGTGTGTGAGAAAAATCCCTGACAAACATGAAATTTGAAAACTTTTCCTATCAACAGATGGGTATGCATGAAAAAAAAACTTTAATGATCAAAGAGTAATTAGTATTTAGTACAAAATTTTCAAGGAGAAGATTTTTTTTGTTATTTTATTTGTATTCGTATTTGTCTGTACCACATGTATACCTGGTAATTCAGAGGCAAGAATATGGTGTTGGATTTTCTAGGACTGGAATTACAGAAAGTTTTGAGCAACAACATGGATACTGGTACCAAAAACCACATCTTTTTAAAAAGCAACCAGTACTCATAGTAACCAATGACCCATCTCTCCATCCCCAGTTATTTTAAAATACAACATAATTTCCTTTTCATTTATATTTTAAAAGCTTAAATTTATGATTATAAGGTTGTTATTAAAGGAGTTATGTGACTGGAAATGATCCAAATCATCTTATGGCTCCTGTGTCCTTTTTTTTTTCATAGTCACTTAAAATGATTCTGTGGCAGAAATTTCCTTTTCAATGTATTTGCAGCGGAATCCTGTCATTGAATAGCAGAGATGGAGGCAGAGCTAGGAGTTAGGAGGAGAGAAAAACACAGGGAGATAGGAGGAGGACAAGGAAGAGGAGGAGGAGAAGGAGGATGAGGAGGAGGAAGAGGAGGAAGAGGAGGAAGAAGAAGAGGAGGAAGAGGAGGAAGAAGAAGAGGAGGAAGAGGAGAAAGAGGAGGAGGAGGAGGAGGAGGAAGAGGAGGAGGAAGAAGAGGAGGAGGAGAAAGAGGAGGAGGACGAGGAGGAAGAGGAGGAGGAAGAGGAGGAAGAGGAGGAGGAAGAGGAGGAGGAAGAGGAGGAAGAGGAGAAAGAGGAGGAGGAGGAGGAAGAGGAGGAGGAAGAGGAGGAGGAAGAGGAGGAGGAAGAGTAAGAGGAGAAGGAGGAGGAGGAGGAGAGAGGCGAGATGGCTGCAGATGTATATATACTCTTGTGCCTCTAGCAATCAAAGTTAGTTATTAATATCAAGGTTAGATAGTTGGGATAATTATTCTAATTGTGTGGGCATCTTGTGTATTGAATATTTGCTAATATATAGATCCATTGGTTAATCTTAAGCTTTAGAGTTTTGATTTACTGGGTTACTGGAAGGTGTGTCCACAGACAACTGAGTGGTTATGGCTGTGAAAGAAGTAGTGGCTCCAGGGACAAATGAACCAGAGCTGGAAGCACAGCGCCTGGTCTCTACAGGGGCAAGCTAGAGAGAGCAGCCTGGTGGAACCAGCTTGGGAGCTCCGGCCATGCTGGAGAGGTTGCCAAGACAAATGGACTTAAAGTGGGAATATGGCAGCCAGGCCAGGAAGTAGCCAGGTGAGCCTTTTTTCAAATACATCCCGCTACAGGTGGAGCTGAATGTGGCTTCCAGTGTGACTTGGGCATGCAGAATCTCCTAGGAGTGAGGCTGCATTCATTTGGGCCCTGAAGGTAAAGAATCTTTGTCAAAAAGAAGAAGAAGGAGGAAGAGGAGGAGGAAGAGAAGGAGGAGAAGGAAGAGGAGGAGGAAGAGGAGGAGGAGAAGGAAGAGGAGGAGGAGAAAGAAAGGAATGAGAGAAAAAAAGGAAGGAAGGAAGGAAGGAAGGAAGGAAGGAAGGAAGGGAGGAAGGAAGGGAGGAGGGAGGGTGGGAGAGAGGGAAGGAAGAAAGGAAAGAGTTACAAGAAAGATAACAGTAGCTGTTGAAGTTGATTTTTTAAAAATAAAAACAATGCTCCTTGAACTGATTCTATTTGGCTTTTTTGTTTGTTTGCTGCCTGCAAATCTGTCTCTACCAAGTATGTTCTGAGTGTCTACTGAGGCCAGAAAATGATGGTTGTTTTCCTGATACTGGAGCAGCAGACAGTTGTAAACACCTATGATGGTGTTAGGAGTTGAACCAGATCTTTTCTGGCCTGATTGCATTTGTTTCTGCAAATAAAAACTCTCCGCTCCAACTATTTCTAAACTTGTCTACTAAATACAACTAAAGGCTATTGGTGGCTCTCATTTTTAGGGAAAACTTTTTACTAAAACAAAAGTAGTAGAAATAAGGTTTTAAATCCATGGGGATTTAATGATTAATAATTTGATTACTAATATCATAACAATCTATAAAAGAAATGTGCTTCAGTTTGGGCACTTTTAGGTCTAGACCATTAGGAAACAGTGTGAGTATCCTGGGATTCTGAGAGATTGACAGACAGCTGATATCAAATCATGGCATTTACCTAAGTTAAGAATTCTACTGCCTCTCTTAGATCTCAGAAGACATTTCATCTTCATGTGTTCATGTCATGGTGCTACATGACTAAAACCCCAGGACTTGGAAAATGGAGGCTGGAAAATAGGGAATTCAAGGTCAGCCTCAGTTACATGACTCTTAAAATCACAAAAAGAACACACACACACACACAAACACGTGCCAAAATTCCTCATTTGAAATTTTTTGAAATTTTTACAACAGGAAACAGTATTGATTAAATAACCCCCTCCCTGTATCACCTACTAATTTATGGGTTGTATTACTAACTCTAGGGCAAAAAAAAGAAGTCTCCAGAAGTGGCTTTTTTGCTTATGATCAGCGAGTCAATGGGAATTTGTCTAAACAATCCCCATCTGTCTATTCTTTCATGTCCATACCAATTAAGCAAACTATCTGCAGAAAATAAATGTTCCATTCTCCATACTCATTAGTCAAGAGTTTAACTGGTCACTCTTCTGTTGCACCAACAATTAAGTTGGTAAGATGGGTTACTGCTCTTCTTCCAACACTTCTTGGTAGAATGTCTATTTTCTATGAGCTTCTACATGTAATCCTTTCCTGACTTATCTCTCTTCAGGGAAAGTGCACATCCTGGTAGGTGAGAAAAGAAGTAAGAAACGATGATGACATGACTATTGATTTGACACAGGATTTACTATAAGCTATGCTTTTCAGAGAGCCAGTAAATCAACCGAGCCAGTAAGCTCAGAACTGAAACTAAGAATGTGGGAGTACTAGGAGACACCAAGTAACAGGAGGAGAGAGAGCAACCTCAACAGATAGGCCAAAGTGGAAAGGAATCGACTCTAACAATGTTTAAGGCAATGTTTAAGTTCATGTGAACAGTTTGCCCTAAGAATTAGGGCATAAGAAACATAAGCTCTAGAAAGTGTGTGCACAAGAAAGTTATTGAAAGAAATTGTAGTGGAAAAATACATACTGTGTGATCCCATTCATTGGGTATTTATGCAAAGACAAAAGTATAGAAACAGGCATGGGGTGAGAGGGCATGTAAGAAGAATCCTGTGGCTCGATCAACATGTTTTTTATCTTGATGGTAGTGATTAAATGGCTATATACATTCACCAAAACTTGCAACACCAAAATTGGAAGTGGTAAAGTTGTAGCATTTTAATTACATCTTTTAATGGAAAAAAAAATGGTAGTGGAGACCTTTTTGGAGTGAAAATGTAACGAATATATTTGAAAGAGAGATCGTTAAATCTTTTCTTAGCCTGATTTCTTCATGCTGTGGGATGTGAGCCCTAGAGTGACTAGGGTGTGAAAGGGGCAAGTGTGAGAGGAAAAATCTCTCCAGGCACTTGGGACATTACAGGAGTGACCACAATAACTGGACTCGTACCACTAAGGGTCCAGCCTTTGACAATAGCAGTTTCTTTGTTAGCCCTGCTGCCTCTTTCTACTGCCAACTCTGGAAGGAAATCCACATTTTTTAATGCTGAATGCAAATAGGTGATGATGCTTCTGTGCAGTCGAAGTGCCCGCCCCGCCCCGCCCTGCCCCGCCCCGCCCTGCCCCGCCCCGTAATGCCGTGGTTTAGTGATGCTCCCTTGCATTGTTCTTGAACACGCATTGAAGACTGGTGTGTTTGCCCTCTGTGTGTACTTGCACCTCCAGATAAATTCTGAAAATGATGTAAAACCATCATGTCTGAGCCAATGAGAAAAAGAACTCAGAAAATATATTTGTCTTCTTGGGATACACTTTATCTCTTAATGTATGAATATATAGCTCTTGGTTTGGTATTTCAGGTCTTTTTCCTGTCCTCAGTCTGTTTTTGATCTTCCAAAACTGGAGTTAATTTTATACAAATTATGGGCTAAGCCTTGATAAAAAAAAAATAGCCATAAGTCCAAGAAGTTTCTGTACTAATCAACAAGATAAGTATGTGGTATGGTGTGTGTGTATGTGTGTGTGCGTGTGTGTGTGTGTGTGTGTGTGTGTGTGTGTGTGTGTGTGTGTGTG
>JANHMN010000013.1:18437459-18523824 GCA_030674055.1 Rhabdomys pumilio
TGTGTGTGTGTGTGTGTGTGTGTGTGTGTGTGTGTGTGTGTGTGTGTAAACTTTAAATGTTCACTGCTTCTTCACAATCTGCATTTGTCATCATCTAGATAGGCTCAGGCATATTGTGGTAACAGCTGAGCCTGTGTCTGAGTTGTTTATGTTATACTTAGATCCAGCCAGACTCTAAAGGCAACTGCCCCCCCCCACACACACACACCATTTTAGGCTGGCATTTGCTGGTGCTTGGCATCTCCAGGTCAGCCCTCTCCTCTACAGCCACTGTATACTGTGTCACAATGCCTGATAGGAACAATTTAAGGGAGGAAGGGGTTTATTTTGGCTTATGGTTTAGGGCACATTGCTGCAGCTGTGTCTGTTACGGCATCAGGATCAGGCAGAATGACCGAGGCACATCTCAACAGATCAGGAGGCAGAGAAAGCTCAACTGTAAGTGGAATCGGCAACATTCCAGCTCCACTCTGATGGCCTATCTGCCAGACAGACCCCATGTGCCAAGATTCTACAACTTTCCCAAAGAATACCATCAGCTGAGGACCAACTGTTTCACCACAAGAGCTTTGAGGGGATCTCTTCTATTTAAGCCATGACAACCACTAAAGGAGAGTACCTCCTGGTAAACTGGAATTTTCTCATGAAAGTGTTTTACATTGGCTCTGACACATTATCAGCCAAACTAATCCCTCTGTGAAGCAATACTTGAGAGGCCAAGATTTCAACTTTAATCTATACAGGAGTAAAGGTAGAACAGAGAAATGTCTGCCACTCATGGATAATCAATACCCCCACTTCACGGAAGTAGTGAAAATGATAGGAATCCATTGAAGCAACATAAAAACAGAGAACATAATCATAATCAATAAATATTTGTCTGTGCTCAAAAGGAAGCATAATTACATAACAGAAGGCAACAGAATATACAGCTACAGCACATGATACATGCCCCACCTAGAGAGCAGAATCATAGAATTACCTTTGTTAACTCATTTTTTGGTGTGAATTTTGCTTTCCAGCTACTAGAAAACATGTGGTGATGGTTTATATAATTATTCAGGAAGCATTTAGCTCCTTCTTATCACACTTCCTATCCTTTTGCTGTTGTTGATGGGTCACAGAATCTGCTTTGACCCATGCTATAGATGACCATCTAATCACACACGCCTGAGCATTAGCCTCAAGAGTTATTGTCTGTTTACTCAGTTTATCTGTTGCCTCTGGAATTCATTAGAAATTGTACAAAAGAGTTTTTGCTCTGGTAGCTTAGGCCCCAGTAATAAGAGCTGTGGAGCAGAGAATACCTGGACCCAGGAAAACAAAAGATAGGACAGACTTTAACTCAACTTGAACCTGAATCCCAGAGCTGTGAGCACAGCCGAAAGCACCAAGAAGCAGCCAACCACAGATTGCTGAGCAAGAGGGTAGACCCTGGGTTAAGCCTGGAGTTTGGGGGTGACTTATTATAGAGCAATATTTCAGGAATTTTAGCTAATGCATTAGTCAAAAACAAGCATTTGGGAGCAGGCCTGGCTGGAACGTCTTCAGTTAAGTACATGCAAGTGATTAAGTTAATTATTCACTTCATCATTTAAAAATCAAGCAAAGTTTTACAAACTATCTAACATGTCAAGATTAATTTCTTGGAAAATGAGCTGTCTTTAATTAATTGCCAAATGAGGAACATACCCTTTCTTGTGTGCATTCTAGTGTTCTCAGTTGTGTTAATTTTGTTCAAGCTTAGGAAGTTATCTTGGCTAATTAATAAATTAAGCAATACTATTTTTAACCTTCTAACTGTCCAGCTCTTCAGTACTGAAATAAGGTGAAGGATTGAGAACAACTGATTTTAATACCTTATTGAAAGTTTACCATGATGGAGGGAATTCTTACATCAGTTACATGGAGAACCAGTGCCCACTGTGCATCTCCCACAGAGAATGCAGGGAGGAGACAAGTTGAGTTAAAAGATGACATGACGATGTGTTTAGAAAACTGATATGTGCCTGTATTCCTCTGCTGACAGTTCTTTTGAAGTATGATTGGTGTGTGGTAAGCCACACATAATTAAAGTGTATAACGTGGTATGTTGACAGGGTATATATTCATGAAATCATCATCAGAGTCAGGTGGGTGACCATACCTGTCATCCCTAAAGATGTGTTTTGATGGTTTCCAATCCTGTGTGCATCTCCTCTTCATTGTTGACAAATTTAATTTTAAGGCTCCACTGTGGGCTTGATATCTATTATGCTCCTAGTGCATTTGACAAAACTTAATTCCCAAGAATATGTGTTTCTTAGACATTTAACAAAACTGTCTACTGACATGTGTTTGAGGCACGTAATCTTTTTTTAAATTTATTTTTATTGAATATTATATTTACATTTCAGTTTTTATCCCCTAACCCCTCTTCCCCCCACCACCCAGGAACCTCCTATCCCATCCCCTCTCCTCATGCGTCTATGAGGATGTCCCCCCACCCCACCACTCCCACCTCCCCACCCTCGAATTCCGCCCCCCCCACTCAGTGAGGCATGTAATCTTATATGTGTTATTATTAAACCTTTAACTTAAAAGGGGAAACAGTGAAAAATATTCTACCCTAACTTATTTCTGGAGTGAACATGCATGGACCAATGCATACAACACACACACACACACACACACACATAGAAATCACCACAAAGTAATGGTGGTGTGGTGAGTTGTTAATCTGTTCTATACTTCCCAGCAGGTGTGTGTGTGTGTGTGTGTGTGTGTGTGTGTGTGTGTTTGTGTGCTTCTTGCTATCTCCTCAAGTTCTGGATTCCTGAACGAAAGACACACATACACAGCCTTATATTTTAAATACCTTAAACAGCTCAATGGCTGAGCCACTCCCTAACTCCATATGGCTCATACACACTCCCCTCCAATCCTCCTGAGTTAAAACTTACTAAATCTATATTTTATCTTTGCTGTCCTGGACCCAGCTGGGGCCATTTTCCTTCCTGTACCTACATGTTGGCTGTCTCTCCCTCCTGCACGTTCCTGGCATAGTCCGTCTTTTTTACCCTCAATCATGGCAGAATTCTTTTTTCCTCCTTCCAGGGAATCCTAAAAGTCCTGCCTCTGTCCCCCTGCCCAGCCATTGACTGCCTATAACTTTATTGACTAATCAAAAACCAACTGGGGACAGGCTCCCTTTTATCCTGCATGAGGGACACTGCAAACAGACTTTTGGGTAACATACTTAGCTTGAGAACACAAGCTGCTACATAATGGTGATTGAAACTATTGACTGAAGCAATATTTATTCAGCGCCCTCCAGACGGGAGTGAATAAAGAAGATTCTGTTCTGTCCTGTTCATTGTTCTCCTTGATTGGCAGAATTCAGGGAGGAGACAAGGTGTCGCAGCCCGGAAGTCACTTCCTACTTGTTCTCTTGTTCTGGGGCTCCATTCTCTTTTGGGGCTCCACGGCACTTGTGTGAGCATAGCAAATACCCAATATGAAAGAAGTTTGCTTCACTTCTCTCGGTAATCTGTCTGTTCATTGAGAAATAAAGGATGAGATAGAACTTTTGCACTGCCTTCAGTTACCTAGCGGAGATGGTAGTTAAAAGACAAATTGAGACGTACCATGCCTTGCTAAGTACTGAGCATCACAGTAAAACCTTCACGTGCCTCATTTCACGATGAAATATCCACCAGGAAAAGGAATTGCTGCAACCATTCACCATGAGTCAGTGTTTTGGTGGAAGAAAAGAGAGGTCTGTCAAAAAAAAAAAAAACAACCAAACAAAAAAACAAGTTAACAAAATGGAGCAAGGAGGGGAGGCAGACTCAAGTATGTTTACTAATGATAGAGCATGGTGGGGTCAGACATGGAATTAGAGCTGTCACATCCTGACACCTGAGTGTCTCCATGCTAAAAAACTAGCAGAGTGCTGTGTAAAAAGGGGTGAGTTATTTGGCAGAAATTGAGTCCTACTGTGTGTGTGCTGCTTTAACTACCCACTTTATAACCACATGTCAATGAATGCAGTCTGTATCAAATGAGTGAAAGATTACTTATTGAATAAATCTTTGGGCTGGAGAGATGGCTCAGCGGTTAAAAGCACTGACTGCTTTTCCAGAGGTCCTGAGTTCAATTCCCAGCAACCATATGGTGGCTCACAACCATCTGTAATGGAACCCAATGCCCTCTTCTGGTGTGTCTAAGAGAGCGACAGTGCAGTTATATACATAAAATGAATAAATAATTCTTTAAATAAAAGAATAAATTTTCCACTAGCAGGATGATAAACATTCAACAGACAGGCAGATGGTAAATATTTTAGGCCTATGGATTATGTGGCAACTATTTTGTTAGAACTACACTCAACTTTTTCTCTATAGCAAGAAATAGCAAGAATCAAGCTTCTGACTTATAAGCTGTACTTATTTAATAAAATTAATCTTTAAAAATACTTCTTTATACAGAGTACATAGTATATATTGGCCATTAAGATTATAAGATTTAGTCCCTGGGAGCTGTGGGGGGTCCATTTGGTTGATATTATTGTTCTATCTATGGAGTTGCAATCTCCTTCAGCTCCTTCAGTCCTTCTCCTAACTTTTCCGTTGGGGTCTTCAGGCTCAGTCCGGTGGTTGGCTGTGAATATCCACATCTGTATTAGTCAGGTGCTGGTAGAGCCTCTCAGAGGACAGCTTTACCAGGCTCCTGTCAGCAAGCACTTCTTGGCATCAGCAATAGTGTCAGGGTTTGGTGTCTGCAGATGGAATGGGTCCCAAGGTGGGGCAGAGTTTGGATGACCTTTCCTTCAGTCTCTGCTCCATTTTTTTGTCCCTGTATTTCCTTTACACAGGAACAATTCTGGGTTAAAATTTTTGAGATGGGTGAGTAGCCCCATCCCTCATGTAGAGGTAGCTTCTACAGGTTCTATCTTCCCCTTTGTTGGATAATTCAGCTAATATCATCCCCATTTGGTCCTGGGAGCCCCCAGGAACTAAACCACCAACCAAGGAGTATACATGGAGGGACCCATGGCTCCAGCTGCATACGTAGCAGAGGATGACCTTATCTGGCATTAATGGGAGGGGAGCACCTTGGTCATGTGGAGTCTTGATGCCCCAGTGTAGGGGGATGCTAGATCACTAAGGTGGGAATGGGTGCGTGGGTCGGGGAGCACCCTCTTAGAGGCAAAGGGAAGGGGGAATGAAAGTGGCCAACATTTGAAAGTTAAATAAATAAAAACCAATTTTAAAAAGTTTATAAATTTTTTAATTTAACTCAGGGAACAAAAAGATAAACCAATAAGTGGGATTTCTGAGGAAGTGTGTGTGTGTGTGTGTGTGTGTGTGTGTGTGTTTGTGTGTGTGTAGCATTGTTTTACTACTTAAACATGAGAACATTATTCTAAACATACTAAACTCCAACAGTGATTTTATCTTATTTCACTACTCTGTACCTTATATAGATTCTCCTACTCACACTTTCCTTCTTTCTTTTTTCTTAAAAAAATAATTATGCACTGGAGAGAAGGCTCAGTTGGTAGAGTGCTTTTTGTGCAACCATGAGCACATAAGCTTGATAACTAACACCAAGTAATGAGTTTGGCCTGGTGGTTCACAAACACATGAACACACCACCACAAACACATGAACACACCACACACACACACACAGAGAGAGAGAGAGAGGGGGGGAGAGAGACCCCCATACGTGCATAACCTACTCATGCATGCACATAAGAATGCGTATACACTGGGCATGTTGGCATATGCCTTTAGTTCCAGCACTCAGAGGCAGGGGCAGGTGGATTTCTATGAGTTCAAGTCCAGCTTGGTCTATATAGTGAATTCAAGGACAACCAGGGCCATTTAGAAAGACTGTGTCTCAAACAAGCAAGCAAGCAAGCAAACAAACAAACAAACAAATAACACACACACAAATATTCTTAAAGAACTAACTGAATACATTTATTTGGTGAAGCTATACAGATCCCCTCACTAAAGTTATGAAAAAGACAATGTTTGCTAGGCATATAATGAAATACAACTTCCCAACATAGGAACGTTATTAACACAACAATAATCAAAAGACAATATTAGCATCTAAAATCAAATCTATCTTTTTAGTAGACTTATGGTAGTATTTAACTTGAATAACCACTTTTAAACCTGTGACTACACCCTTCAGATAATTTATATTAGAAGATGCTGAACTTGATAAAGTTTGAATGTTCAAATGTGTGTGAGGTTTTTTTTCTGAGTTAAGATTTATTTTATTATTCTTCTGTGTGTGTATTGTGTGTGTAAACTTACACCAAGTGTGTACAGTTGCCCTCAGAGGTTAGAAGAAGGCCTAAGACCCCATAGAGTTGGAGGTGCAGTGATGGTGAGCCAGCCAGCATGGGTGAGACCCAAGCTTGGGTCCTCAGGAAAAGTGGGACATGCTCTTAACACTGAGCTCCAGTCCCAAGGTTTTCTTTAATCACCTCTTTCCCACATCTCCCTTTCCACATAAGGTCTTTATGGACATTTTTTCCTCCAATTTCATTTTCATAGTCTAGCTTTCCTGTCTAGTTCTTTCTATACTATGTTATTACTTATGTTTTCTAGGGAAGCTGGATAAGATTATTACGTTTTTACATTTCACTTTCAGAAAGAAATCTTGCCCCCAGGGGCAATATTACTCAGTTAAATATGTGTGGATTACACCCACTTCAGATTTTTTATCCCTGAGGACTACACTAATGCAAACAGAAATTTAGAAATAGCATCACTTTGTTGAGGGGACAACTTAAACCTCTTTATGGAGAATAATACAGCGGTTTAAGCATGATCAGAAATAAGGTGTTCTATAAAGTCAGATGTCATATGCATAAGACTTCTCAATACCATGATAAGGCACTAGCTTACCTACATGGACTCTTACGTACTATGTGGGTACCTTTAACAAAGAACACATTCTGGCCACTCCCTGAGCAATGTTGGGGTGGCTTATTTTCAAGTCTTCTTGCCTTAGAATATAACCAAATAAGTTCCTTACTCTGACATCAATTTCTTGATTACGTTAAAGTTCATGAGCACCAGTTTGCCAAAAGCTTATTCTCTATTGAACTCCTTGCTTGATTTTCCTCCATTATTTATTAACATCATTTCTCAGAGCTGATGGCAATTTGCCAAACAGCCCCAGGCACTCCCCGTAAGTATTTACTGTAAGGACATTCCTCTAGTCATAACTCAAGGCTAGCTCAAAGCCTCATTCTGAACATGAAAAAAATTTCCCTTCGGTTCTAATCCTGCGAATGGATTAAGGTTCCTCTTAAGCAATGCATTTGCTTGTCTTACCATGACACAGTGAATGAATCATGTCCCATATGTTAAATGTGGCTGTTAAAGCAGGCATTCTCCCCACTAGCCCAGTCTCCACTTCATCTTTTCCTTTAATCTTTTCCTTCCTCATCTCATTTGCATATTATTTTGTTCTTATCTTACATTTTGAGATGAAAGACCAAAAAAAAAAAAAAAAATGTACAAGTGTATGCTAACCATAAAGCTGGATGAATAGCAAACAAGAAACACATGTAAATAACATGAATGAGGAAACGAAGCATTATTAGAAACCCCTGTGACACTTCTCAGTCACAGTCTAAATAACCGCAGGGTGACCACTGTCTTGATTTGTAATGTTATGGATTAGATCTGCCCGGCTCTAACATTCTTAAATATGAAACCCCACAGAATATATTATTGTGCTAGAACTGAATTATTCAGAATTATGCCGGTGCCATTCACTAATTTCGTTGTAGTCAGAGTTCGTCCTTGCTGCTGAGTAAAATTCTGTTTTTGTGAATATACATTTTTTTTCATTGTATTTTTTGATGGAAATGAGGAGAACTTTTGAATTTGTGGCTAAGAGGCTGATGTCATAAATGATTTCTGGGAAATTTACTGCAACGTTCTAGGTATTATTTAAAATAGGCTCTATCTAGTTGGATACAGTTTTCTAAAATATTCAAACCTGTTTACATCTCTACTAGCCAGAAATGAATATTTTGCTTGTTCTATATTCTTATCAACCTCTGGCTATACTTATATGGACACGTGCACAGGTGTTTTCTTTTTCATTTTCTGGTAACTGATAATAATGATCACTGTTCCCTATTGACTGGGTCTTAATTTTTTTTTCTGTAAGGAGCCCACTCTGTTATTCATTGTAATTATCCAGCATAATTTTTATACTATTTTACTATTACAGAAAATTAATGTTTCTCTATAATGAAATGGCCTCCCATAAAAGAGAAAACTTAAAAGTAAAAGCAGATGCCAAATGCAAAGTTTACCATAAACCAAGTCCTTATTGGACAGAAGAGTTCAGCATTTACTGCTTAGAAACGATAGTTGAAAGTCAGAGGGTCAAGCTTTAGGGTCATCAACCACACAGTTTTCATTCAGGAATGCTACACAATGTCCTGAGCCCAGTATGAATATAAATTCTCGGAGGTCACTTGTGCTGAACAAGCTTTAAAGAATCATTGAAGAACCAATCTTAGGATGCTTATGAATGACCTCTAAACCATTGAAAACAAGATACCTTACATGAAAAATGCAAAAAGTATCAACCTGTTCGTGTCTAATGCCCCACGGAATAAGACATTCCACACAGAGAATTTTACTAGCAGCACTAAACACCATAATATTTACTTTAAAAAAAAAAAGATTTGTTTATTTATTTTATGTATGAGTTCACTGTAGCTGTCTTCAGACACACCAGAAGAGGGCATCAGATCCCATTACAGATGGTTGTGAGCCACCATGTGGTTGCTGGGAATTGAACTCAGGTCCTCTGGAAGAATAGTCCGTGCTCTTAACTGCTGAGCCATCTCTCCAGCCCCATAATACTTACGAAAACAAAATTTACCAGGGGTAGTGGTGCACGCCTATGATCCCAGTGTTTGGAAGGGCAAGGCAGGATCAACAGTCCTGAGCAAGCCTGGGCTATGGGGACAACCTCTCTCAAGAATGATTTCCCATTGAGGAGAAATGTTGTCATTATGGAGATATTCACCAAAACCTAATTCAGCTCTTAAAAGTTTATATAGATGAAAAAAAATATCATAATGAGCTACTCAAGGTACAAATAGGATAACTCCTCTTTTGCCGATGAATATGATTATAATCTTAGCCAATGAGACAAAAATGTGAAGATGAATTTTCAAGGATAATGCACTGAAGTGTTTGGCTGCTTGTGATAGCATTAACTAGCATTAATTCACCAGATGGATCAAAGTGTCCATAAAAAAGTCTCAAATTTTGTTTAAATATTTATTTGTTAGAAACTGAGAACCTGTCTGTGGTCTTCAACTGGTATATTGACTACAGTTTAGTTGTGTGTCATATGGTACAAAGTCGTGAGTGTCAATGTTTTCTCTGCACTGGAAGGTGTAGTCACAGCTTCTCTGGAGTTACTGAGAATGAGGTAAGTGACTGATCCGGCTATGCTACCCGGATCATTGGAGGTCACTAGGAGACTAGAAATGCTCTCTGGACCCCTAGAACCAAGTCAAGAGTGAAGAACCTGCCTCGAATCATACAAGTCACAGAAATCACGGGGCTAGGGGCTAATCGAATGTTTTCCAGTATTTCAAAAGCTTTTATTTGAACATTTTAAATTCATTGAGTGTATATTTGTACCAAAAATGAGTGAGGGATTAGCTTAGGAGTTATACCTTAAATATTAAAAGCTTACTGATCGTTATTAAAAACAGAAGAGGTTTAGCAAACATTTCATTTTTTTATTTTTAACTCTAAAATAAAAGTTTTAAGGAAAATTTCATCTTGACAATGATAGTCTCATAAAAAAGTAAAAACAGAACTTGTCAGTGTGCGTGCGTGCATGCGTGCGTGTGTGTGTGTGTGTGTGTGTGTGTGTGTGTGTGTGTCTGTGTGTGAGTGCGTGCGTGTGTGTGTGCGTGCGTGCATGTGTGTTGATAGTGTTCATTTAGGGTTCGAGGCTGGTCTTGAACTGAAACAGTTTTCCTCCAGCCTCTTTCTCTTATGTGCTGAGATTACAGCATGCACATGCCAACAGTGCCTGGCTGTTCTAGTAAAGCATCTGCAGTTTGTTGGAGAAAGTTGATTTCAAACAGTGATGACAACTGAGAACAGAATGGATGGTGCAAGCAAGCACTGCTCCTGACTGTTACAAACCTACTTTTGTCACTAGTGACAGGGGACAACCTTGTGCATCCAAGAAGAGCCAAGGGTTTTTATGGTTCCTCCTATCATGCTAAACTCTAGGAGGGAGCTGCTAATATGTTAACTGTGCCATTCCATAATAAGAAATACCATGAAGGCTTCAAGGTTCCTTTCTGATTTTCATGGAGAAAATGCACACAGTGAAAGCATTTCCTTTCTCTGCTCCAGACAGTTGATGGTAAATCACTTTCCCAAGAGTCTGATATGTCTTGCTTCGACTTCTTTCCACAAAGGTGTGTTTTCAACATGTAATGTCTCAGTTAAAACCAGATTTGCTGAAACAAAACACAGACCAGATAACCACTTACACGTACGACTATCAAGTGTGTCATTACGCAAGGTGATGTTGGACTGTATTTAATTTGTATGCAGGGTATTGTCATAGTGACTATCTTAGTTAGGGTTACTATTGCTGTAATAAAGCACCCTGATCAAAAGCAAGTTAGAGAGGAAAGGGCTTACTGACAATCCACGTCTACACCTTAGTCCATTACTGAGAGGCATGACTGGAACTCAAGCAGTGCTAGAACCCAGGAGCAGGAGCTGATGCAGAGGCCATGGAGGGGTTGTTCATCATGCCGTGCTCAGCCTACTTTCTTATAGAACCCACCAGTCTAGGGCTAGACTCTCTTCCATCATTCACTGATAAGAAAATGTTCTAAAGTCTTGCAAATAGCCCAATCTACAGAAACATTTTCTTAATTGAGGCTCCCTCCTCTCAGATGACTTTATCTTGTATTAAGTTGACATAAACCTAGCAAGCATAGTGCCATAAAAATAAGCCATATTTTCCTATAATCGTAATTCTTTTTAAATACAATTTTCTTCTATTTACCAATTTATTGACATGGTTATTGAAATGACTAAAAAAATGTCTTCTTGTAATTGTGTTTATGGTTAAAGATGTCAGAGGCCACTTATACTGTGACTTCTCAGAATTCAGAGTTTTCTGAGGTTAAAATTGCATGCAAACGTTCTACACTAAACAGAGCCTTCTCCGCAGTATTTTTCCTTTAACATAGGGAAAAAGAATCCAACATAAATTACAATAAGCTCCAAATTAGGTTTTCTCATTTTCACATTCTAAGAAAGTGAGGCAAATGAGATTAGAAGTTACCATAAGGTCAGAGCCCATGGATGGCCTAGATTCAATTGTAACTGTGTGTCCACGGTGGAAAACATGTCTAAAATAGTTTCCTGACCTCCACAATCGAATCACCCTACTGTCTAAAGTTCTAAGCAGGTCTATGTCTATAAGTTACATCCTCAGCAGTAGGTAGGACAACCAGCATGGCCTGGGAGTCCAGTCTTGTGACTGGTTAGTCATGCTCTGCAGTTTCCTTCAACTGGGGAGGAGTTGATTTTTATTTGTGATTAGGCAGACTCCGTATGAACTAGCAATCAGCAGAAGGTGGAGGCACACCCTTCTGCTTGCCCAGCAAACCCTATCTTCCCCTGTCATTCATTGCAGGATTGGTGTCATCTGGAAACCTTGAAGTTCCACAGTGTGAGGTCTAAGTCAGAAGAACGTGTGAAGAGGATTTGTAAAGGTTCAGAGTCAGTATTAAGACTGTAAAGTCTGTAGCTCACACCGCAAAAGGCATGAGAGAAGAAATCTAATACATTTATTTAAATCTGTCTGTCCGTCCGTCCATCCATCCACCTACCTACCTACCTACCTACCTACCTACCTACCTACCTATTCTTGAACTGAGGATTAGATTACACATGCATGATCCCATTACCAGAGGGGTGAAGGTAGAAAGATTAGGATTTTAAATTGTATTTGTCTGAAGGTAATCAAAAACTAGAAGACATAAAATTGAGACTAGGACTTGGCAGAGTGAGGAGGAGGGTAAGAAGGGATAGAGGGACAGGACAGTTAGAATGAATTATATATGTATATGACATTGACAAAAAAATAAATTCAGTAAAAATTAATTAAGGAAAGAAAAGTCCTTAAGAGGAATGGAGAGCAGGCTTGGCAGTTAAGAGCACCTCCCACTTAGGGTAGCTAACAACACCCTGTAATTCAAGCTCCAAGGGACTCTGATACCTTCTTCTGGCCTCTGCTGGCACACGCGTGCGTGTACACACACACACACACACACACACACACACACACACACACACACACAGGAGGAAGGGTGTTCTTTAAAAATTGGAAGAGAAAATGCTGTTAAAGTAGCCACAGACTGTCTCACTAATCATGGGCTCTACTCCACAGGTAAATATGTGATTCACTTCATGTTTTATGGTTCTGTTTCATATTTCTAAATGGCTTGTTAGCCTAGTAATTATTATTCAGCCATCTTACACAACACTCACTAACCTCATGTGATCATAATTGAAGATGTACTTAGCTTTCTTACACATACCCATTCCCAGTGTCTCCCTCACCCCACCTTCCACATGGAGTTTTAGTGCAGCTTGGTTTGTGTGTGTGCATGTACATGTGCGTGTGCGTGTGTGTGTGTGTGTGTGTGTGTGTGTGAATACTATACTGAGTATATTCACACCGGAACGAAGCAGTATTCTTTCACATACTTCCTTTTTCATACTACTTTGTTTTGTTCTTCCTGGAGTTTTTAATATAATTCTAAATGTTTACGTACAGCTTACTCAGTTACTCAAAACTGCTTTCAAATGGTGTCAGTCAGAACAGTCTAGTTGCTGTAAAGGCCCTCAAAATCCCAATTATCATCATACCAAGTTTCTTCTTGTTCATGTCGTCGTTCAGAAAAATAGTAGCTGGGAGTATAACCTTTTGGGGTCACAACTTTTCTTCCTCTAGAAACTTTACCATTTTGTAGGGTTTCAATGTGCTTCCTTTTTTCTGTATTGGAATTGCTATTGAGGGTGGGGGGAAGTATATGTAGAAAAAAAAATGGGTTTTCTCGGGATCCATGTTATGGATGTAGTGTAGCACTGATACCCATCATTCCTGCCACAGGCTGGAACTCTATTGAATGTGTCCTAACACTCGGGGGGGGGGGGGGGGCACAGAATGGAATCTAGAAGGATGCTCCAGAGAGCAGAGGTGATCTAGAAAGCACTGTGGGTTAATTGCCTGGTGCACAGGCACCAATGCTACTTCTATCTTTTTTTCCATTTTCCATTGAAAACGGACCTACTGTAAGCCTTCCTCCTGCCTGTCTCCTGGCTTGTTTTCTGAAATCTCTGCTGGAGAACTTTAATTTCTCTCTCATGTTAGATGTGAGTTTTCTGGATTTTGTCTTTCCCTCTTTCTTGAGTTATTGGATTGTTTCAGGGAGGCTGTTTTTCAAATCGTACATAAAAGAATGAATAACTTGAAGTACTTGAAAGCATGAAAATGCTAACAATTATTGGCTATTAATAATGGCTAATAATAGCTAATACATGGCTAACAGTAAATTTGTAAATATAATTCTAGATTCAAAGTAAACTCATTTTAAGATGTAAAAGCCTTCAAAGAAACACCTAGATTTTCTATTATTCTTGTGAAATTCAGCACAGTTTTTTTTCCTATGTAAATTATTTGCCTTGTGGCTCTGGAAGATATTTTAAACATTTGTGGGTTACTATTAATTCAGAATTGTGCATATTTAATTAACGAGTAACTTTAAAGAGAAACCTTTAAAGAGAAGTCTTTACTTGTGGAATTCTTAAAACCTTATTTCTTTTCAATGATTTCTTTTCCATCCCTTTCTGAGTGGAAAGAACTCATATCTGGAATTTTCTGAGATTTTTTTTTTTCATCCCTTTTTTCTTCAACATTTTAGGTAGCTTTTTGTCCTGCTTTGCTGAGGATTTTCACCTTACCCTTCTGACACATCTACTAGTTTTAAGCATCTTTAGTAAGTATATTTTCAATCTCTAGAGGTTTTTGCGTTGCTGCTGTTTTCTATATAAATTTCTTTGTTATTTACTCTTATTGGAAGCAGAGTCAAGGGGCTTGTGTTCAACTCATAGTCAGCCAGCCATGAGACTTATTTGCATTCTCCAGAACAGCGGCCTCCAGTCTTCCTGAGGCTGGAGGAAGTAGATAAGGGAACTTGCTTGATTACATGACAGTGAAGAGGAAACTTCAGATGGGAGCTGTGTACAATGCTTCTGACCAAGCTCCACACTGTACTGCCTGTCACCAGTCTGTGTCAGTATTTCTGCCCTGTAAAGTCTTAGCCGGCTGGGTTTTGCGGGGAGAATCGCTGATAATTGCTTGTCCATATCCACCCACAGACAGGCACTATGCAAAGTGCTTCTCTAATCAGTACCTACTTCCAACCAGTTGAACTTCTTAAAATGTGTTGCCGTTTATTTTACCTGGAGATGTCTCTTTTATTTCCTTTTATGGTTTAAAGATATTTTTAGAAGCTCAAAAGGGATTTATTTCTGTATTGAAGGAGTTCAAGGGGGATAAGTTACAGGTGACCAATTTCACTCTCTATATCTAGAGGTTCCTCAATTACGGCATCTGTATACATATCAGATCTGATTTGTAGAGCTAGACAGGAATTTTAACTTTTTAAATTTGGGTCATGTGAATTCCAGGTACTAAAGAGCCTCACACACCCTTTCTCTGTTAGAAGAGCCAAAACAATGTTTACAAGTTAGCTGATATTGGAGCTGGAGAAGATGACTCAGTGTGTAAGAGCACTGTTGCTCTTTCTGAGGACCCGGGGAGGCTTTGGTTCCCAACACCCACGTGGTGGCTCCAGTTTCAGGACAGCTGATTCCTTTCGAACACACTAGACATGTTCACAATGCATATATATATATATATATATATATATATATATATATATATATATGCAAAACACTTATATACATAAAATAAAATTAGTATGTTAAGATGTTTTACAAATCAGATAGTATCTTGGAAGGATGGGGTAAGTTAAGTGCCACTTAAATAGTAAGTGTAGCCAACGCCTCTATAGAATAAAGTACATTGTTCTAGACTACCTACTAGAATTAACTGTCCAGATCCCCACCCCCAACCCCATCTTTCTCTCTTTCTTTTGAGTCTCAAGCTGCAGCCTAGGCTGACTCGAAACCCACATTGTAACCCTCACTGGTCCTATTATTTTAATCTTCAAGGAGGTCACATCTTTGTGTTTGGGCTGTGATTTGGACCTTCCACAAGAAACTCTCCTTAGCAGATCTTACTGGTACTTTAAACTCTGAAGCGTCAGGTCAAGAATGAGTTAAACAGTTAAAATTTAAGTCATCAGCTGCCGAACGATAACATAAATGCAAGCAACAGGTTCGGAACTATTTTCTTTGCGAAGGAATACGTCAAATGCGATTATATGTATTCGATCTGTGTTCTTCCCTTGACCACTAGTCTGTAAATTTAGGGATGTTACAGTTAAAAAATGTGATGCTTAAAGGCTTCCTAGGATCTTTTTTTTCCCCCATGGGAAAAATCCAAAGTACTACGTGTAGGACTTGCTACATACTGTGAACTTAGTACATACTTGTTCGGTGGCCTTGGGTTTTTTGTTTTTGCTTTTTTACTTTTTTAAATATAGCAGAAACTCATTGATCCTGAATTGGCTTTTAGCAAGTAAGGATACCATCGGAGTGGACTGATTCGACTGGCTGTACCCTAACTTTAGAAATGCAGTTTCCTTCTAATGCCCAGTCTAATCAGATGCTTTTTTTGTGCTTCCTACCTGGAAGCCCGTGCACTAGGAACAAGGGTGTAAGACAAGCTCTGTATGAGAGCTGGTCTCCCCACACTGTCCCGGGTTCTTTGAAAGAGATGTCATTGCAAAGCCAAGGAAATATGTCAATGAAAATGAGCCTGCCACTAGGGCATGCACTCCCTCAGCGTGGAGAATCCACCGTCAGCCAAGTGTGTTTCTTATTGCAGGGTTGAGTCACCAGCCAGACTGGCTCGAGGTGAGCCGGGCACATCCGCGTTAGGACTCAGAGACACGCCTTCTTCTCACACAAACCTTCCTGATCCCAGCCGCCTAGGCGGACTCCCGGGTGGTGCTACCAGCCTTGCCACTTGCAATCTTGACAGGCAGAGGTTGGGGACCGCCGGGCCTTGCACCGATCGCGAGCCACAGGTTGGAGACGCAGGGAGCCCTGCCCATGACGGTGACTCTTTGAGGCTGGCAGCCGGCGCACCGTAGTTGCTGGCGGGTCCCTGGAGCTGGAGAAGACCGGAGCGGGCCCCGAAACCTGACACCAGCGCCCTCGCTGCCCAAGCTCCGCGGGCTGGTGAGTTGGGGAAGGCCGGCTGGAATGCGGTTCCACCCACTCCGGGTGCCCGCGCGGCTGCGGGGAAGGGGGGACAGGGAGGGCGCAGGCCCCGCACAGCAGCTTTCCAATCTGTTCCCTGCAGAAAGCCTGGCGAGCATGACCTGGGGGTCGCGCCGTTCGGGTGGCCCCCTGCAAACTCGATCTACATTCCACTTGTTTTGGTGTGTGCCTATCCTACAGCTGATTAGAACCAAACCAAAGCAAAACAAGGACACTAGACATCTGTATTTCAAAAAAACAAGACGATTGATTAATAGCAGCAATAAGGAAAGTGGCATTCAGGGAGAAAGGACCTAGAGAGGCTGGCCAGGCAAAAGAGAGGACTTGTCTTAGCACTTCCTTGAGATGATTCAGCCACAGAAAGTGAAGACTGCTTTCTGCATTCCAGTGTTTGCCATATTACTTTAGGATTCTGATCAAAGTTTCGCATATAGGGATTGAGTGTAGGAAGTGAGTGTTACTGGGAGTGGTTCCAACACACTCACGACTAAGACCCTCCCCACTGCAACATTATTTTACTAAGTGTCCGGAAAACAGTGTGTCCGTGATGTGTAAACAGTGATGGCCTTCCTAGGAACAAGCTGTGTGAGGTTAATGCCTGAACACCTTACCGGCTTTTTGATGACATGATCTAAAACTAATGCTGTGGACTCCAGTTTACGTGGATTGCGCAAGCAAAGACATACGTTTTGATTTGAGTCTGCTTAGGAGAATGCCCATAGTTCTCAATATTTCGTTATATTTATACTTACTTGCATATACCTAATGGACTGGTTAGTGGTTGTAACTTTTGAAAAGTAGAAAGAATATTTAGTTACATTCATACTTATTTACAGATACATATAATGTGCTCATTAGTTGTTATAACTTTTGAAAAGCAGAAGGGACACCAGGATTTTATAAATAGATGAGTTCACTGGATTTTAAAGCTACTGTAACGATCAGTTTTATAACTTCCAAGTTATAAATCTGCTCTGATGCCATCTTGCCCCCTCCCATAGCAGCTTTTCGTAGTTGCCCCGGGGGTAATTCCTTACCCACATGAGCTCACTAGTCTGACTGGCAGAAACATCTATAGATCATGGCCAGGTATATGCCTGAGACTCAGCATCAAGGAGACTCCCCTGCTTAAGGACTGGCTATGGACTTCCATGCCCTGTTACTATCATTGGTATTGAATGGGAAAACATTTCAGACAAAACTGGATAAGCCTGTTCTCACCTTTGCCAAATGGCAATACAAAGAATCTGTCAAATGCAAGCAGAGCACGGCTCTCCCTCCTCATAGCTGGCTTCTGGACCAGGTATGTTTGACCTGATAAGGGAGGTAACCCTGGAGACAAGATCCTCTTAACTCATGACATACCATATTCTACTACTGCCTGTGTCTTCCAGTTCATTCATGTAACTATTCCTCTAGAAATGTCAATGTCGAAGTCCCAGGTGATTCAAGCTGACATCTGCTGTTCCTCTCTGCCCCCATTCTTAGAAAGTTTGGACTAAGCTTTCAGCATAGGTGCTCAGTAGCGTACAGACAGCACACTGACCACTCTCATGAAGTCCATCTCTCGAAACAAGCTCAGTTTCTTCTGTTGATTCACCTAGGCTAGCTAACCAATAATTCATCTCTGAGGTGATTACCTGTTATGCTGAGATGCAGGAGAACAATTCCAATAAAAAGACACAGGGCAAACCAGATGTTTGCCATGAATTATTTGTAGAGATGACTACCAAAGAGGAGCGATTCGCTTTCTTCATGGTTAAGTATATACACTATGGAGTGAATATTCTGTAATGCAGAAAGTGGTGACATTACAAGACGGACCTGTTGTTAGAACTATACGCTTAGGTATTTTCAGGCCCAACTCAGTCGTTATTGTTGTTCTTTTAGCATTGGGCCTTCTCTTCCTCCTTGAATAAACAAAGGACTAGTACATAGTAGCTTTCTGTTTAATAAGTGGCTGAAAGAATTATTCCATAAAGTCAATATTTTTAACTTTCACAGTATCTTGAGAAAATAGTGCATTTGGTTACCTGTTTGTTTATTCAAAAATGCATTTCTAAATAGCACCCCTTGATGTTCTAGGCTCTCTGTAGACAGACATGGACAAAATAAGCAGGCATCCCTAACCGCATGGATCTTACTGTTTATCTGGAGACAAAAAACTAACAAGATGAACAGGTTAGATCTATGACACATGACTCACAGATGCTATAGGGTATGGGGCAGGAGAGAGTTATTCTGTAAGTTTCAGTTGTGTGGGGGTGGGGCGGGAGTATCAGGTTGCAGATTAAGTACCAGGGTGAGCCCTACTAGGAGGCCATTTCAGTGTTGATCTGGAGCAATTGAGGGTGTGAACCTTTGGAGACTACTCCAGACTGAACAACCAGGCAGCTGGGATTTGCCAGTCCTGTTTCCTGGTACTATTAGGGCCAGGCCATAGCGGGGCTCTGGGGATGTTACTCAATAGCTGATTGGAAGTTTTCACTTTGGGTAAAAGGCTAAACTAAATAGCCTGAGAAATATTTTCCAACAAATACTTGTCTCCCACATTGTGAACATTGTCTTCTAAGCAGCATGGATAAGAGGAGCTCATAAGTCAGAAGGACTTTGCTATATATATATTACACCCTTGAGGTGGGGAGGGGAAGCAAACAAATTAATAATCCTACAAGGTTTAATATTAAGGATAGCACAGTAAGGGATAAAAACAATGACACTGGTCAGGAAAAGCCTCGGGAACAGGCTTAATTTATTGTGATTTAAGTTCGAAGTTTTTGTCGGATATAATGTGATGTTTCAATATATGCTTACAGCTCTTTTTGTGAGTGAGTTCAACCATCTTTAAATAAACACATTTAAAGCTAAGTTTTTTATCTGTACGTAGCATGTCCATGACCTTTCTTATCATGACTTCCTCAACAATCTACTATACCAGCGATTTCTGTACCCTTTCTACTACCTTGGGTCTGACTATTACATGGATGGTTTAAGGTATAGATTTAAAACACATACTTGTGCAGGTTGTATGCAAATACTGTGTAGTTGTGTATAAAGGCTGATGCTTCAATGCATGCAGATATTCCTAGGGGCCCTGAAATCCGTCCTCTGCATAAGCTGGGAACGCTGTACACTGTGAGCAGATATAATGGAAGTGTTGCTGTACTCGTCGCTTTAAAAATTTACTATGACTTCGTTACGATAGCACTGTGCATCTAATGAGGTGATGTTTTTTAAACCTATCTCTCTGGCTTCCTTGAAGACAATGGATTGTAATAAGACCACGGTTGAATAAAGAACAGAGATGAGGCTACTCCAATTTTGACCATCAAAGGCAACAGTATAGATTAGCACTGGAACTGTGGTTTCAAATAAAAGGAGAGCCATTCAGAGAGTGTTTAAAAGCAGAGCTGATAGGAATTACTCATAACCCAGGTAAAGGGTAAGAATGATGGAAAGAAAGACAGAGCATAGTCATTGAAATGCATAAAGAGCAACCTGATTAGATGATGAAGCTGCATCTTAAGACTGGAAAAGATGGGGAAAGGAAAAGACTCAAGAGGGAGATGAAGACTCTGTTATCAAGTGTCTGAAGTATTTTCAAGCTTTTGAGTGGAGACAACCAGTTAGGGTTCTCTTTTTGTAGACCTATATAATACCTCGCATAGGCCAACACATGGCTAGACCCAAGGTCTTCAAAACATCAAGTGGAGAGAGCTGGGGGTAGGGGGGGTGAGATTTAGAACTGAGAACTCTGACTGGATATGACATTGAGAGATCTCGCCCCAGGAAGCATCAGAAAACTGGTCAAGTGATGAGACAGTTATCAGATAACACTGCCATCATGAACACATGATGAGTTTTTACAGAATACCCAGAGGTGACAGATATTGCTAAGATAAAGACTAAGCTGAGAAGTGTGTGATGGGAAACTTTGACAAGAGATAGACTTCTCCAAATAACATATTCAGAAAAACTAATGCAAAACTATGTAAGTAGCTTTTCACTGGATTCCAAGAGAAATAGAAATTAGAGAACACCAGAAAAATTTAGATTACACTCAGACTCCAATAAAATTAATTTTAAAATGTGCTTATAGAGCAGTAAAGTCAGAAATACTTACAAAGGTGTTGTGTGAATACTTCAAAGTATTCTCAGAATACTTTGAGGAAGAGCAACCTTGGGATAAGTGCTAAAAAGAGCGAGTAATTCTTTAAACAATTTTTTTTTCAGAAGAAATCAGTCAGTGGGGGAGTGTCTCACACCATTAAATCAATGTGAGAGAAAGCAAGGGAGTGAAATTCATCTGTCTTCCTCCTCTCAGTCTGATGCTGGAGACTGAACCCGGGGCCTCTGGCATGCTTGAGCTAATACTGAGTTCCATGCCTGACCTCCTGTCATATCTCAGCATGTGGCCTACACTTGCCTCCCGCTTTGTGCAACTCAGAGTTTGCATTCTTCTTTCTGAATAAAGGAAAATAGAATTCTAATGGGAAGCAGGGGACTGAAAGAAAAGCTGCTAACATTCTTCATGAGCACAAGAAAAGGGCGGGGCGGGGCGATGATAGGGAGAGCAAACTCAGAATGGCAGCTGACACCTAATGAGCCTGATATTTCAAGAACCTGAGACAAGCGACTGGAGAGTAGAAAACAGGGGCCACAGGGAGCACAGGTGAGCATGGCGTGCACTAATGGGAAGCCATTGCTGGGACTGGATAAGATCAAGAAGGATGACACACCGCAACTTTATACCGGAGGTGTTATAGACATGGCCTCCACTGGGATATTTCATTAAATGCAATCAAATGGTCTTCCAGTTACATTCGAAAGTTGTGATCAAACATATCTGAGAACATAGCATGTAGAATTATTGGTAGATTGTCTAGATAAAAATGTAGAAGTGATGGCGAAAATTTTAGTTATGAGATATAAAACATATAAAAGTATATTAGGTTGGCACTGTCTTATACACTTGTTTAATATTTAAATGTGCAAAAACTTCTTAAGTAGGTAAAGTTGTCTCATTGAAGGCAGATATAGGTGCATGCCTTGGGGATTTATAGAGAACAGTTAAATCTACCCTGTCGTTAATCAAACCTTGCCAGTACTGTGCAGTGTGTGTGTCTTAAGGACACAGCAATCCTTCTCAAGAACATGACTTTTTCCTGTGCAAAACAAAGGATGCTGTTGATTGTTCAAATGCTCTACTCTATGGCTCTACATGTATTGCTCCGTGTTTATTTTCTTCTATCTTTCCTCTCTTTCCCCAGTTCCTTCTCTGTATCTGTCCATTTAAGGTATAGAGAATGGGTGAGGTAAAAAGACTGGGAGGAGAGCTTGAGGAGAGGAGACAGAGAACCTCTATAAAGGGGAAGTCATTTTCGTAGGTTAAACCACAAGTCTTTGTTTAACCTTCTTCTGTAGCACATACATTCGTTTCCAATTATAGTGACTCAGAGTCAGTACAGTCTTCCCTGGTTTGAGTTTACTCACAGACCTGGATACTGTATTGCATTCAGCTGGAGGGACACACCAGAAAAACATAAATAGAAAGCTGGTTCGTATCACATTTCTCCACTCTTACGTAGACGAGGTAATCAGGGCCCACGAAGCTTATTAGAAGAATTGATTGGTGCTTAATCATTTCTTGGAGTACATTCTTTTCATCAGTAAAACATAGTGTAGATAAACTTTCATGGCCATGTCAAAATGCAGGAAATACAGAATGAAATTCAACTTTATTTTCCGTGAAAAAAAAAAGTGGAAATTAAAAATTGGGTCCCCTACTCTCTTTGAACAGCCTCTTGGTCTGGAGCTCACTCAGGCTGGTCTTGAACTCTTAACCCTTCTGATTCAACCTCAGTACTGGATTATAGACATGTGCCATCATGTCCCACTAAAATGAGTACCTCTTAGTCCTTAAAATGAATAGAAACTATTTCTTATATTCAGACTGGCTATACCTTGACTTGGGTGCCTCCTTGGTCTGATTTAGGATTCTGAATTTCTGAAGTCTTCCCCTAAAGACCACAAATTCAGGAGCAACACCATCATCTTTCTAACTTTGTAAAGCATTGTGTGCACTAAGGAAGGCCACTAAAACTCACTATATGAAAAATGGTATCCTCAGTCCCAAGCCCTCTCCTTGTCCCCTCCATGTTTGATTTTTTAATCTTTCCAGGGGTAGTAATGCATACTGTACCCTCAAATATTGCTGGTCAGTGTTGGGATACTAGAGCTTTATTCGGGACAGCAAAGAAACACAAACAAACAAACCCTGAAAAGAATATCTTGGGGGGGGGGAATGACTATAATAAAAATATTCTCTCACACACACAGCGTGTGTGTGTGTGTGTGTGTGTGTGTGTGTGTGTGAGAGAGAGAGAGAGAGAGAGAGAGAGAGAGAGAGAGAGAGAGAGAGAGAGAGGGAGAGGGAGAGGGAGGGAGAGGGAGAGGGAGAGGGAGAGGGAGAGGGAGAGAGAGAGAGAGAGAGAGAGAGAGAGAGAGAGAGAGAGAGAGAGAAGGAGAACAAGAACACAGGATGAAACAAGCAGATAGATACACAGTGGGTCACAGAAGCAAGACCTCCTTTTTAATCTTCAGTTGGAAATGGATGCTAGCTGATGAAGTCCACTTAGTAGTTATCTCTTGAGGGCGCCACTTACAGATTCATGTTTGACCTGGGATTTCCTGAAAATAATATCGGGTGCTTCTTACTTTGAAATTACCCTATACCATCTCCACTCTTCTTTTTGTTTAATTTCACTTTCTAACTTAGCCAATAGGAGGGCCAAGTGAACAGAAGGAGGATGTGTAACTCAGGAGTAATACTTGCTGTTATCCTGAATTTAGATCTTGTCCCTGTAACTGTCAATGTTGGGAACCAATAGGCTTGATGAGAATTCATTCTATTAAGATTGTGAAGAGTGTAGGGAAAGGTTTCTTGTCCAGGTTGTTTGGTCCTTCAGAAGATAGAGTCATAACAGCCTGCAAATGTGGTCCTCTCTGCAGACCTGAGAAGCCCTGGCGTGTATATTTCCTGTGTCACTGTATCTGGTGGTGTGGTTTCTCTGTGAAAGACCACAGGATGGCAACTGAGTTGCCCCAGCGAGGACTCTTGGTCTGCTGTAATTTTCTCTCTGGCTCCCAACAGTGGTTTTAATTGAACATATCTCAAAGCTGAGCCTCTTTGCAGCACCCACCCTTTCAAAATCCTCTTTATCCCCTAAGTAGATCTCTGTAGGAGACCAGGGAAACAGTTCCCAGAAGGGGTGGGGTTAGAGTTACTTTATTGAAATGAAGTCTTGAGGTATGGCCTAAATAGGCCAGAGAACTGAGGTGGACTTGAAAGTCAATCTAGAAGACATTCACCTAACTAAGGATACTGACATTTCACTTTGAGAATAATATAAAACAAAAATTCTAGGGCTGGTCAAACTTGTATATATGTTGAGTTCAACTAGCCCTTGATTCAGTTCCCTATCGTACCGCCCACAGTGGTTTCCCTGCATGACTTTGGGCATTTCATTTACCTTAAATATCAAGGCACTTATGTGTAAAATGTTGATTAGTTGTGAATACCTAAGATATATTTTCTTTATAATATAGATACTCAATAGACGAGTTAGCTTGCAACAACCAAATAGATCATTCTTTCTATTAACAACTTAGAGAAATATCCATTTCTTTTCTCTCTTCTCTCTCTCTCTCTCTCTCTCTCTCTCTCTCTCTCTCTCTCTCTCTGTGTGTGTGTGTGTGTGTGTGTGTTTATGAGACACAGTTTCTCTGTGTAACTCTGGCTGTCCTGGAACTTGCTTTGTAGACCAGGCTAGCCTCAACCCATAAAGATATGCCTGATTCTGCCTCCCACGGGTTGGGATAACAGACATCCACCAGGCCCATTTCTCTTTTGAAATGCTAATATTAACACAAATTGGGACAGAGAGATGAAGGGTTTTCTTTTTTTAATATGCTCTCTCAAAACATAAATTTTCACGATCAAAGAAAACACTGACTCTTTTATTCAATGTGTGCTGCACCCTTTCTTCAGCTCTTTAAGGCAGTTCAAAATGGATTCTTACATCTAAAATCTTAATGTGTGAACCACCAAGAACCAGGGAGAGAGCAGTACGGAAGGGGATGATTTAGAAGGAAACACAATGTGAGTGTGAAATGCCACAATGAGGCCCATTCCTTTATTTGCTAATTAAAAATGAATAGAATTTAGAAACTCATGAATGTTGGCTACCTATCCATAAAATGTACTATTTGTGAAGCAATCTTTTATAACCAGTAGAAACATTTTTACTGTACTATTTTTTTTCAGGAATCCTGTTTTGAAAAAGCATAGAAACTAGAATGTGAGGGTTAAAAATATCTCAAAGCTGTTTCAAATTGATTTTTTCTTTCCCCATAGTAAAGATGCGGTGTGCATGGCCATCAGATCCAAAGGATAAACCCAACTCGAGAAATCGAAGAGTTCTTGATACTCCCTGGGCAGCACAAGTTCTGACTGTAATAGCACAGTGTAAATTGTACAGAAAATGTCAAGTTAGTTAAAATTAACAGCGCTATTTATTACAACAAGAAATTGACTGCTTATTGATTCAGGTGCCTCCTCATGCATGCAAAGCTCTGATTCCCTCACAGTCCTTCCAAATATTCCCAAATAAGGGAACAACACATGTAGCTTGGTGATTTCCTAATTCCAGACTGCACTAAAGGTGCCTAAACAATTCACCACATGGGAACTAAACTATTAGCCACCATTTGAATGCCTGCCCTGCTTCTTCAAGCCTTGGATTTTCACCACCTTAAGCCTGACAATTGCAACGCAATCTTCAATATGACTTTAGTCCTTCTAAATCTGTTGACCTAAACAACATAGTAAGCCCCTTTTATGTAGTCGGTGCTGTGTTTGCGACATTCTTTGTAAAATGAACAGGTCAGGTCTCTTCTCTCAGAGGACATGGAGCCTGTAAGATTCTGTGAGCAGGTAGCTGTAACCCGGTAGGTAAGCTATGAATTCACCAAATCCATCCTTCGAAGGCAGTGGTGTAGTCATAAAGAACAAAGGCAAGCACAAGAGATTTAAGGTGTAGAAAGGTCGTCTGTTAGCAATGGAAATGAAAAGACTTCAACTTAGCTTAGTGATTATAAAATTGCGGAAGGGATCAGATGCGCTGTGGGAGGGAAGGGAGAGAACACGCTGCCCTGATCTCAATAGAGAATGTGGTGGATGAATAATGCATATTGCACAAAACTAATCCAGAAAAAAAAGAAGGTGAGACAAGTTGAAGAAAGGATGTAACTCCATGTGAGGTGCCCATGGTCATTTAACTGGAACTATTCAGGAAAATATCAATGAAGATATAGACCTCTCAGGAGAATTCATAGTGGTATGAATTAAAAATAATGTCAAAAGGTGGTCAAAACATCTATGAGACCAGATATCATTCCTCAGGGTGGCCCCAAACTCTGGGGAAAATGAGCAACCCTACTGGAATGATAATGATTTTTTTTTTAAGTTTTCCATCCACAGTGCTTTGGCTAATAATACCATTTAAGCTCTGGAAGACACAAGGAGAAGACAATGTATATGGTTCTATATGCTTATCCATCATTGCTGAACTAGAATATTAAATATGCAGGCAGTTCCTAGTTTATGAACCTAACACCATCCATCTCTTTTCCCGTGACTCACTTCAGTGACTGTCTCCCAGCCACCTTGTGAAATAGGACAAGTCACAGCTCAGGTGATTGGAACATGCAGTACCACATGGGATCCTCAGAGATTTCTAAAGTGATTGAATAAGTCCATTTGGCTTGATTAATTTCAGCCCAAATTAACTTTCTTAATTTTCCTCAGTTGCTTTATCCTGTCACTGTCATGACTAAATGTAATACATTTTTATTCATTATTTTATTTACATTTCAAATGTTATTCCCTTCCCAGTTTCTCCTCCACAACCCCCCTATCCACTCCCCCTTCTCTCTACTTCTATGACAGAGCTCCCCCACCCACTCCAGCCTCAGCTCCTTAGCATTTCTCTACACTGGGGCATCGAGCCTTCACAGGACCAAGGTGCTCTCCTCTCAATGATGCCTGACAAGGCCATCCTCTACTGCATAAGCAGCTGGAGCCATGGGCCCCTCCATGTGTACTCTTTGGTACATTTTAAATAGAAGAACAATCTACCAATGCCTAACAAAATTCATCTTGATGTTCTGCAAGGGCTAAAGAAAAGTTTTCAGGTAATAATTATTTTATAGGTTTTAGTAATATGTAAAATACTGTTCATTGGTTGACATAAAAATTCAAGTGATCTGACTACATTTAGAGAAGTTCCTCTCTCTGGCCTTCTCTCCTTTCCTCTACCTTGCTTGTGTTAAGTATCGATCCCTAGTTCCTTGTTTGCAAAAGCTTAGAAACAGCCTGTGTATGGCCATCTGGCTGCCTCTCACTCTCCATGTGTATGTTTGGTTATTTAACAAGTTTGAGAATATACTATTTTCCTCCTCATTCAACCTATATGTTCTCTGTTTCACCTCTGGTCTCCCTCGGCCAGGTGTGCAAAGCTTTTTTTGATATGAATTTGTTATGTGAAACATATAACTCTAAACAAATGCGACTTTGTAAAAATCTCCTGGCAATTTATCATTAACCTCCATGTTCTGATTATAGACAGAAAACAAAATCCTAAGAAAATATTGAATTGAGACACGTCTTAGTGACATGTAATCTACACCTAACAAATTTCTCTGTGTGATTAGAACAGCGTTGATTCTTATTTTTCCCCTGATGCATTTTGTGACTTACATTATTCACTAAGGTATTATCCAACTGCTAATACTCTAAATTTTACCAGTCTATAAATCCATCAATATTTCATAATCTCTTAGGTAGGATCAGTATGACTTTTTTCTGAGTAGTTTTGGCTATATGTAAAGTAGCAATTACAGTCAGCCATCTCTTCTTTGCAAACAATGTCTCGAGTTGTTTATAGTATAAAAATATGAATAAAAGGCATAAATACTCTCCTAATGGGAAAAAAAGGTCCTTCTTAGACAAGTTACAAGTATTTCGTAAATCACTTTAAGCTATTATTGCTTGATCTAGCTGTCACGGGTAAAAGTATACCCTGCTGTTAAACCATTGATTACAGACTGCCAATCACTTCTGGCTTGGCATTCGTGGTTCTTCCCAGAAAGTATAGTTTCTTGTTTATATGAAGCAAAATTCTAAAGTTAAAAACAAACTTGTAGGAGCCATTTGGGTGAAAAGGGAGCTTAAAGCCACAGTGTCTTGTGTAGTTGGTACCAGAATGGCTTGGAGATTTTAGACCTGCCTTCATTCAAAGCTTTATTACATCACAGGTCTAAGCAAGTTAGACTCTATGTTCTGAGCGTGTGCTCACTCATAGAAAAGGCATTGACTCTCATGGTAACAGATTAAGCTCATCCTTAAGACAGAAGTTGGCCTTAGAGTTTGAGGCTTCACCTCCACAGTGCACACGTGACAAGGTGTTTGACAATAAGATACTGGTGAGTGTTCTGAGCCCATGTAAGCGATCAGTCGGGAGCTGACAGATGCTGCAGGTATACTGTAGGCAAAATAGTAATAACTGGCCAGGCAGTCACATATTCTATCAAGAATGGTGAATGTTTTTCAGAGTCAACCTCAGCTAAGTACTGAAACAAGAGGTAGGTTGGTAAATACCAACAGACTCTCCAAGCGGGCCCACAGCTGCAAAGCAAACGGTCAACCTCACGCACATACAGTAAAAAGGCTCTTAGCTGACTACGCTTTGGGATCTGAGAGAGATTTTTGACCTCTATTTGTTACCCTCTGTTTCCTTTAGAAAGAGAATCCAGTGCGATATTCAATTCAATTTATAGGCCGTCAGCCTAGACAAACAGACGCCTTGCACAGAATTAAGGATTAAACATTGAGGCATTACAAAGAGGCAACGGTTGTCTTTTCTTGATGACAAATTCATACCTTATGAATTACGGTGAGCAAAATGACATCTGGCATTGCCATGCTAACATGATCGAGAATGTTGTGAACTGTCAAGTAAGATCAAATGTCTTGTGTATCTAATTAATAGCCCGAAAGCAAACTTAATGGATTCATCATGGGAAATGCTGTTTCCGGTTCTTAAAACTTATTTGGTCCTGATTTTCTGCATATATTGCCTTTCCCCTCAAATAATAATCTTTTTCAGAACAGTGGAGTTTATAAAGCCAATGATGCAACGTTTGCCTCACTGTTTATAAGGAAGGGTGAGTGAGGGGCTGGAGAGATGGCCTGCTGGGTAGAGCATGGGGTTGAAGTTGGGATCCCAGCACTAGCCTAACCAAAAACATAAGACTCTGGATTCAATGAGAAACTCTGCCTCAATGGAACGAGGCAGAGAGTGACAGATGAGAACACAGGAGGCCTTCTCTTGGCCTCTACAAAAAAACAGGTGGGCACACCTGCAAGCACACCTTCATATATACAACAAACATATATATACACTTGCACATGCATGCACATGCACAGCACACATGAACATGTGAAGGGGCGTATCTAAGTATTTTCTTGTGTTATTGCATCAAAATGAAATCTTGGGTCTGGTAACTATTAAAATTCTCAGATTTTATGCTGATTTCTTCGCTGAACTACTAGGGCACTTAAATACACTGACATAATTTACAGTCTCATTTCATGGCATGTAGTGGAAAGTTTGGATAAATATTCTCAATTAATCCTTACCCATAACCCAGGTATTCAGAACACCTTCAAGTACCTATCAGTATAATAGGAGGCTATTGTTTCCCTGTGGATCTTGATAGAAATCAAACCCTGACTAAAATATTGATACCCATAGCTACCAGAAGTTAACTGCCTTCATTCTCCAAAACCAAATGTATTTAAACAAATCAATGCTCTTGGTTTTCAGGGTCACTGCAACTGATAATCTTGTCACAGGTTTGCTAGTTTCAGACACACACACACAAAAATCGTTCAAAGTATCTTAATTTCACATATTTTTATGTGAATAATCACACATTTGTTTCCAAACTAGCAGGACTCGTCCTTCAGATTTCTCCATGTAGTGAATACAAGGTATTGTGTCAATAAAAGACATCACCTGAATGAAGTCAATAGTCAGTCTGTGTGGTGATTGAAACTCTGGACAGCGTAAAGATAAAATGGCGCCCCATAGAGCTGACTCTTACTAAAGGCTAGTGGTCATAACACACTTACAACTCTAGATTTACAATAAAACTTACTCTTTATTTTACTGGTGGTAAACTCCTCTCTACTGAGGAGGATGCTTCCAACTCAATTTTAAAAATAACTTACCTTGAAGCTTGTTTGTCAAATAATATTAGGAATGGTTTTCACTTTTTTTTTTTTTTCCTTTTTGTTTCCTTTCCTAGTTCTACAGGGACTGAGAGAGTATTAAACACACTGAACAACTAGCATGGCACCTGGCAATCAATCAAAATAATGGGAACAGTTAAGCCACCCCGGTGTGGACCTGCTGCATATCAGCCGAGTCAAGAGATCAATGTCAAAGTATTAGGAAAGAAAGTAGAGCAAATCAACTTATGGGGAAACCAGACAGAGCCTAACCTTTAGCTCAGTCTGCTTGATTCTAACACTTTAAAATACCAGGCAGTAAAAAGTAACTATGTTCTCCTAAAATGTAATGCTAATGGTAAATCTTTTTTTTACAATAGTTCCTCAAGTTTGACTGAACTAGAGTTAGTCATTTTTTTTCTCCTTTCAAATTACAAATTATAGAATATTTAATTTTTTAAAAGCACAAACCTTGATCAATCATCCTTATAGGCTGTGTTCGGTAGGTTGATCATTCGTATGGATAGGTTTAGCCAATGCTTTGCATACTAGATAGGAAGGATAAGAGCCATAGAATGGGAAGAAAAGGCATTCAATAACCGACCTAGGGCTTGTTATATAACATTCCTGAGGAAACATGAGAAAAAAATGTGTATTCACCCCAAACAGGAAAGTGATAACAGACCAAAACAACATTATTACCAAAGACCACCTCAGTGAGCCAATTAATTTAGTGAGGTTATTTATAAGAATATGGGCAGGATATATCTTACAACAGTGTGTACGACTCAGCAATAGCTGTATCAAGAATAGTCCATTCCAGAATGGGTGATGAATGTGTGGAAAACCTGTAAGCAGCTCCACAGGTTGGAGCTCAATATTTGTTGCTTGTATAACTTTGGGGAGGAAGATGGGGCCTTGGGTATATGATAAGTTTCAGGGACTTCCTGTGAATTATGTATTTACTTCCTGAATCTTGTTTCAGCTCCAAGAAAATTCCTGAACAAAATGGCTGCAGGAGAGATACATGGATTCTCTATTAATCAGGGTGGGATTAAAAAAAAACTGTAGGAAGTTATCAAGTTCATATGCAAAGTAGACCCTACAAATGTTTTATACATGCAAAAGATACTGGATTAGTCATTGGCTATAACAAATAACCGTGAGTTGAAACATCAGTACTTTGGGAATGTGAGTAACCCCCCATATTCATTGGTTGAATGATCTGTAGGTTTAGTTAGTGCTGGAGAAAAGTCCAGGGCAGAAAAAAGCAGTGAATATTCATTTTCTGAGATAATTAGTTTTAATTTAGAGTTTCTGCTCACATAATTGATCCCTGAGTCTCTTTCTCACTTTATCCTGAAGGAATGAGCTGATGCTACAAATATATTAATTATTTGTTTTGCCTCTCTATCAGTTTTTATTTCTTTTAATCTTTATGTTGACATCAATGTGGAAAGGGATGGTAGTCAGAACTAGAGTGTGGTTGGTATTAGGGTGAATGTCTTTACATCATCATATTAGAAAGATAATCTTGTAACAGAAATTGTTAGGTTTATTTTTTTAAAAATTGGACCAAAATTCATTATAGGTTCACTTAGAAAGCTTAGCATCCTGATGACTGGTTATATAGCCTGATGCATTGTCTACATGCAAGATGGGGATATGTTTATGAGGATAAAATTTCTTCTGGACTCTGGCCCAGCAAGAATTGTTCTAATAACATTCTCACATAGAAAAGAAAATTACATTCTGAAGTAAGTTAATATTGTTTTCCACTTATTTCTTTTTTTAAAAAAATAATATGTTCTACAGTGTTCTAGATAAAGTTATTCCATGAGGAAGTATCTAGGGACCTGGGTCCCTGAGGCTCATCTTTCTGTTTTCTTGGTTCTGCATCTTTGGTCTATTCTCTGGATTTTCCCATGCTCCTACAAGGTTTACAAAATGGACATGTCTCCAGTTCATTCCTGTCTTCCCTTCAACTTGTTAATCTGGCCTTTGAAATGCTGATGTGATAGTTAATGTATGAAAATGTTAATTTCAGAGAGTATATGATGATGAATGATTGGTAAGGGATTATTTGAAATTATGTCTACTGAAGAAAATTTACTTGTAACAATCTAAATCAATATTTAGGATGCCCTTTTTTAGACTTTCACAAAGAGATGAAAATTTTGAGTTATCTAGTTTAAAGATTCTGGTTTCTGCCAAGCAACTTGATGTGTTTTAGTTTTTTAATTTTATATTTATTTATTTATTTATTTATTTATTTATTTATTTATTTAAGTGTATACATGACTTCCCATGCCACAGCACACATATAGAGGTCAGAGTTTAACTTTGTGTAGTACATTTTTTCCTTCTACCTACACAAGGATTCTGACCATCTAAGTCATTCAGCAGGATAACACAGCAAGTGCCTTTACTCACTGAACCATTCTGCCAGTTCTGATGTATTAGCTCTCCCACTATAAAGAAATGTCTTCCAAGGGCTATTGAACTTCAGAAGTGTTTTTAGACAATAGCTTCCCTGTTTAAAGTAGCTATCATGTAGTTCTGAAACACCATTTAGTGTTCAATCAATCGATAATGTGCCTTTGAGAGAAATACATACAGTAAACAAACTTAATCCAGGATAGAATATATGAATCAATAATGTATATTTAACAAGATGTCTTTAAATAGAAACACACAGGATGAAGGGGATACACCCAGTGTCTCCCAGCAACATACCTTGCCTTTTCTCCACTGAAGGGCTCATTATTACCTAATTTCAAGTTTGAAACAAGATTGTTGTAGTTTACATAACTTTAAACATACAAAGAGCAATGCCTCTAACTGTTGTTTTGTACGTGAAATGGGAATGGACCTAATAAGAATTTTGTCAACAGTTATAGAGCCTGTGGCAGTGATACTGTTTTCTTGTTATGTGAAGGCATTTGGAGGCGGGGGAAGATTCTAAAGCTCTGGAGTTCTGATACAAACATGTAGTTCTGTCTCATACTGTTTAGCAGTTATATACTATCCAAGGAGCTCTGGGAGAAATAATACTCATCATATAAATACTCTATTCTCTGGCAAACTAGAAGGGTAGACAGATTTAAATGGGGCTATTTTCATCTACCTATTTTTAAATTTATGATAGTGTTTTGCCTGCATGTATATATATGCTAAGTGTGCATGCCTGGTGTGTATGAAGGCCAGAAGAGGTGACTGGATTCCCTGGAACTGGAGTTATTGCAGATGGTTGTGAGCAATCATGTGGGTACGCGGAATTGAACGCCAGTTGGTCCTCTGTAGTAGCAACCAGTGCTCTAAAACACTGGGTCTTCTCTTCTATTCCTAATCTAAAACCATTGTAGGAAAGGAACAGCTGCAGTTAGCCTATAGAGTAGAGACTCATCACAGACATGACATGTGAGGTAGGTTGGAGTCTCCAGCTCACCAGAGACTCCAGTGAGGACATTGATGCTAACTAAAAATATTTTGTTAATTATGAGGGGATATATACTTGAAACTTCCCTCTTTAAATTATTCATTTATTTATAATTCATCTTAGCATTGACTCTAAGAAGACTCTGGCACAGTATGTAGGAAAATACAAATTGTAAGCTTTAATAATATGAAAAATTAAGGACAAACAAGATTGAATGAAAGTTATTAATTCATTTAAACCTTCCTCTATCAATTTTGTAAACAAAACTGGTAAACTTAAGTGCATAGATTCCTGAAGTATAATTATTAAACCAACTATTGTAGGCAATAATAAAACTAGATACTTGCATTATCAACTATTTTTGGATTTTCTACATTGAATATACCTTCATAACAATGCAATACGAAATGAAGAAAACTCATGGAAGTTGTTTATAAATAGATAAACATATCTTTCTTCAATATTGGGAAAAGAATCCTTTAAGTGGAAACAGAATGCTGATCCATTCTGCTTCATAATAATGAGGAAAAACTTCAAACTACCAAGGCCATGAAACCAATTTTAACAATCCAACACCCTGCTTTTTTAAATTGCCAAAATAAACAAAATCTTGACTCAAATATAGTAAATACAATTACGTTGAAATGCAGTTTGACTTATTGAAAATGACATGATTTCAGTACAGCCTGTACCTTATCGGAATATAAGGCACTCTAAAAACACTTTCCATTGAATTAAACATACAAGGATCACATAGAAATTATGATATGGTGGAGCAGGTGAAGGGAGCTAAAAGTTGTGTGGACTCCTAAAATACTCACTGATTTTTCCATACAGCCTTAGACAAGAATGCTATCCATATTTTTAACGTTGTTCTTTCAAAGAAAATGCTCAGCATGGTAAAGAATAATCAGGAAAAGTGGGATGGTCATGGCTGTGCTGACACATAGAGCCACTGCTGGGCACACAGGGCCTTAAAGGTGTGGCTTGACAACTTTCTTCCAGACTTCCTTCTCAAAAGGCCTGAATGAGGGATCATAATACTGATTGCTCTGAAGTATTGCTGTGTAATAGGAGAAAACACACAACTTGACCGTGGACTAGTCAAGGTTGCCTCAACCTTACTGTGTTCTCCTTTTGTCAACAGCAGCTAGGTAGGGCTGTGACCGGCCAGCCACCTGCGTAAGTATCCATTCATGATAAGTTACTGATCAGAATTCTAAGAGCCATTCAGAAAGCCAATGGATACCTTCTCGATGAAGTAATACCTTTGGGCAAACTGTTTATAAAATCTATTTGAAAGACCTTTCAGTATTAGTTTTCAATGGCCATATTCAAGAGGTAATGCTTGCTTCTCACTTCCTAAAATGACTGACACCACAGAAGAACACAGACTCTAGGAATACAAAGAGTATACACTTTAGAGGACAAGACCCTGGGATGTACAGAATGTACACCACAGAAGACAGACAGATCCCTGGTGATGTAGAGTACAGACAGTAGATATGAGTGGAATATTTATAGAAACATTAATGGCAGAAAACATAGCAAACATATTCCTGGTTTTGATAAGCTATGGAAATAAGGCTGGCTTGATAAGCTACGTGGCATTTTGATTCTGTCCAACAAATATTGACTCATAGTTTTCAAATAATAATTAGCTAAAGGTAGGCTGAAGGAAGACGTTTAGTCTCAGTCATTAAATATTCTATAATTTATCAAAATGTCTTCTTCATATAAAAGTGACTAGGCACTTTTATATATCATTCAACTTTGAAGGCTGATTAACAAACTTCTAGATTGTTTACTTTTTTGCCATATCCAAAACAGGGTCAGTGTCCCTACTGAGAAAAGCAGAACTTTTTAAAAGGCAAATTCCCAATCTAAATTTGGTTACATTTGCCAAAATTCTATTTATATGTTGCTTTCCTGGCACAAAGGCAGAGTGCAGTGTATAATTGTGAGCTTGCTTTTAAAAACTGGTCAGAAAGAAGGAAGGAAGGGAAAGAAGGAGAAATTAAAAAAATGACAGGGAGGGAAGGAGGGAGGGAGGGAGGAAGGGAGGGAGGGAGGGAGGGAGGGAGAGTGAATTTGCTTATATGTCATGTTCCATGGCAAGAGAAGTGATGCCGGCATGTGAAGGTGCTTACTCACTGCCTTTTCTCCTTTATTAATCTGCATACCTAGCATTCTGAGTTAAGGAACACCTGCTCTGGAAGACATTAAAGTGTCCAGTTGTATTTGAAAGGAATAGGCTGGGGACTGTGACAGACCTGGATTCAAATGGCAGGCCTGATTTTAGCTGTGTGGTCTAGGGCAAAAACTTACCTCTTTTGAGTTTCAGTCTTTTACTTTGCAAAGCCCCAATGACTCTTCTGAGAACTCAATTAATTAATATATGTAAAGTGCTAAGCACAATAACAATTCAATGAGAGGTTGTTAATATTAATTTTTACTGCACTCTGGCAACTCAACAAGTGATTATCGGTACTAATTCTGTTTGCATATGATACTGCAAAATCGGGGTACAATAAAATCAAGTACTCAAATAATTCCTGTTAGTGTTTTTCTTCTTCTCTTTAAGTAAAGTACAATTACAAGGCTTTATTTTGATTGGTTGTGTTTTTTTCTACTGATCTCCATCTGTTGCAGAAATAGTTGTACTGAAGAGGACAGGAGGAAGACCACAGGGGTCAACCCTACTCAAAGAAATCTATTAGCAACTAAGGAATGCTGACATTGAGTAAAATAGTCTTTCCCAGGGAAGAGCACACTGATCGGTTATTCAACACCTAATTGTCATCCCTAAAGAATATGCATGCAAGTAACACTACATAGACTGAGCGGATTGTCCTTAGGAATATGTACATATATACATACACTATACATATACATTAAACAACAATTAACAGGGAAAAGGCCCTAAATTTGAAAGAGAAGAAGGTAGGGTATGTGAAGAAGGAGAGTTCAGAAAGGGAAGAGGGGAACGAAGTAGTTATAATTTCAAGAATAAGAGAAACTATATATACATATATATGATGTAATCCTATATGTATAATTACATCATTTTGCCTCCCTCTCATACCCTTTCCACGGTCTCCTTCTCTCCTGAGTTCATACATGCCTCTTCTTTAATTGTTGTTACATATACATAATATGTAATACAAGTAATATGTAAATACAAGTAATATGTAAATACGACCTATGAGTGTTACCTGGATGTGTATATTTCTAGGGATGATTCTAGGAATGACCACACGATGTTGGATAACCAATCAAAGGGCTTATCACTGGGGAAAACAAATTCTTTCTCTCTCAGCAGTTGGTAACTGCTTGCAGCACTGTGTCTAAGTGTGGGCCCATGAGATCCCCCCCTCATTCATATTGGGATTTGTATTATGAGTTGGTTTTATCCTCATACATCAACTCTTAGCTTCTCTTAGAGGTCACATTCACAAGGTTATTCATTTTAAAATATGTATCTTTTTTTGTCGTTCAGAAATCAAAATGCAGAATAATTATACAGCAAAAGTGGCCTTTTCTGGACTGCAAAGAATCTCCCGTTCCTCTTATTTTTGTACAAGAATTAGCAAGCTATGTGAGGGTGCCAAGTGAAATATAGGCCATCCAATTAAGTTGTGGCTACACTACACTACAAATGGTGTGTTAGATTATATTCAAATACAACTGGATTTTCTGACTCTTAATTGCTAAATCTGACATTCTTACATTGCTAATCACATTATTTTTAGCTTGCCGTTTTGTTTTATGACCTGTATTAGGTCACCTAGAGTAGTCTACAACTCCTCACACACCCCAGAGCATTTCACCAGACTCTCTGAAGACTGCAATTTTACCACTTGCTTTTGAAGTCACGGGGGTCTTTACCTGAGAAGTAAGTCATACTCATGTACATGCACCCACACCCACACATAAACGTATCCACTTCAAGTTTCTGGTTCAGTTATTTTTAATCAACAACACATACCAACTTTTACTAGTATATGTAACCAAGCACTCCAAACTAAGTTATTCTTTTCTTCATAGGACATGAACACTCTGCAAATATTCCTTACAGGTACAGTTGACTAATATGAAAGTTCTTGATTGATCATTGCAACTACATGGAAGTTTAATATACAAAAGGAGAACCATTATTAATGATTATTTGCTGTCGGGAAACTTACACCCATTTTTGTAGCACAAAAGTGCAGAAATTGCGAAGAAAGAGCTGGAGAAGTATTTCATACAGAGAGCTTCACCGCTACCTAAGTAGAGAATTGAACTACCTAAGTGAGAACTGAAGTTCTTACTCTCTGCTATGCTGCGCTGTGGTTTGGTCTTACCTGTCCCCGTGGACGTACAGAGGAATCTAAACCCAAGGTTGAAGGAGCTGCTCAAGTAGCTGGCAAGTAATTAGGCAGCGTATGATTCAAACTGTGATGGGAACCCAAAGGCTTTATGACATTGTGTCTCAGTCTGTTGCAATTTTGAAATTCCACCTTTCTGAAGCCCATTGACAGACTCCAACTTTTAATGTGGAGAATGAGCGCAGTGGTTTCTGTGTCTCAGCTGACAGAATGCCCTTTGGAAAAAAAACCAACCAATCCAAACCAAACAAATAAAATGCTAGCTCAATTTTCTTCCATTTCTATTAAAGCTTTTTACAAGGTGGAAGTGGATTTTATACTTGTTGGTTCACCTGCCTGGAATCACCTGAACATGAAAGGCTAATGATGCAGAGTTGAAAGGACATAATTATTACAAGTTGTGAGTGAGGGGAAAGGAAATTGGTTCTTATATGAAAGAACTTCACCATTCCCTTCAAGCTGTGTGAATGTCACACCCTTGTCACAACATGAGAGTGAAATTGAATACTTAATTAAAATGCTGGACATTGATATCTTGTTTCTGTGTGTCCCAAGCATCTTCCTTCTCTTCCTTTATGGATGTGTTCTTCTTTTCCTTTTGACATATGTGGTGTAGACACAAGCCACAAAACCATGGGAGTTTCTATAACAGAGAAGACAGTGGAAGTATGTGTTTCAGAGTCATTTCCTGATAATGTCTTCCAGTGAGCTTGAGTCATAAATTCAGAGAGGAGAGAAGAAACTGACGGAGCTGGGTTCATCCATGTCCATATTTACAGCAATTCTGGAATCCTCTTTGAAATAAGTGATGTTCGGTAAATGTGTGTTGAATTTCTTGAACTATTTTGATACAGTTTTAGAAAACTGAAACTATGCTTCATTCTGGATTCTTTAGGAAAACTAGTACGGTGTTGTTGATGGTTCAAGTGTTTGGGGACTGCAGAGCCAAAATGGGATCTTGATTTATCCTGGTAGCAATAATTTTAGTTCACCTGGAAAACCTCCTGAGAAAGTGAACTGAATTTAAAAAAGAAAGTCAACATTCAGCATAAAAGCAGAAGGGAATACAATGGACGCTCCAGGAACGTCATCAAATTGAGAAAGTTTGGGATTCTGTGGCAGACTGTGGGCTGGCTTTTACCAGAACACATGAAACCACAGTTTGAATGATTCTGGTAATTAGGGGTTGAGTGTGGGCCCAGAAGTCAAGGAATGATGCTGCTCCGACAACAAAGGAATTGGAAGAACTGAGACCAGAGATCTGCAAAGAAGGCTAAGTTTTGGTACTCATGCTTCTCTGACTTCTTCAGAAAGGATGGGGATTACGTGTGCTTTCCCCTCCAGTTTGTCCTCAAACTGGTCATCACTACTCCATTTCTGTTGGTCAAAAGATGAGATGTCACAGACTCTTGGAGGGACATATAATTCCCATCAGGACTCTTCTCTCCCTCAAGCTTGGTCTAGTTCATACCTTTCAGTATCTCATCCCGTTCCTCGGGTTTCATTTCACGCCTGCCTTTTTCTTCTGTTGGCTTTTATTTCTTGTCTACTTTTGCTTTGTCGATTTCTGCCTATGACTTCCTCCACATGTAGAACACAGGAAGGCTTGCATCTTTCTGTAAATTTGTGTTGAATGTTTTGATAATCTCCCTTAACCCAGCATCATGTTTTCTGCATGATGGTTTAAATTTACACTACCAATTGTTATAGATTTATTTCAATGCTACCAGTGAAGAGAAGATTATTTACAAGCCCATTTTGAATCTAAAGAGCTCAACAAATGTGAGGTGAGGCCAGCTACCTTACAAATAGTTGAAATTTACCATAACTTGCCCTACAGTCAACTTGAAGCAAAATTGTGCAGGGGAGAATTGAGAGCTGGACTTTGGAAATCTTATAATGTTTAAGTGCTCCTCCAGCTGTCAATCACTCTTCTTCTAATTATTGCTAATTTCTCTTCTACTTTGTCACTTAGGAACTTGTATCATGGATGTCAGTTTCTCCATTCAAACCCTTTCCTGTTTTGCACTACCCAGTCAATAGGAACTTTCTATCCCTTGTTACCAGGAATACTATTGATTCGGGTTGCCTTTTTAGGTCTTGGGCTATCATAGAAAGCAGTGAGTTTAATGACCAATCAAGAGAGAGAGAAAGTGGTTAGTACATTCTATCCATGGTGGCTTCTTGCGCTGAAAGTGTTTGCATTGCTTCCTTCCTCTAGACCTGTTAGCAATACCTATTTCATGAGGACTTCAGAGTGAGTGGCTGGACATGTGCTTAGGGTCAGGCAGGTCTTCCAGTATATTCATAAACTGTCCACAGAGACTAATTTTACAAAGTGTTATGGGCAGAAAATATATTTATAAATAAGATATTTCTGACAGCCTGACTTTGTCACATACATAACTTTATTTTTTAAAAACAATATGGTGATTGGATCATAAATCATGTGAATTAAGTGCCAAGTCTATTGTAAGATCTTTGTAATATGGGTCACAGTGGCAATTCAATATAGTTGAAATCTGGCCTTGAGTCCAGTTTCTTAGAGAGATATTAGTTTATCAACTGTCAAAGAGTCAAGCCCCAAGTACAAGCCATGACATCAACTCCTCCATTGTGTGTAATATGGACTAAGAGGGATTCCTTGAGATTTCTTCAATTACTTGCCATGTTCATACATTTGAAGCGAGACCTTTGGCTTAGTTTGAACTGTGGATCATTTGTATTATATATCATTAAAATTCTATGTCCAACATAATAATTGCTTCATTGTCAGCTTTACATGTGACTAGAAGAGGGGAGCCAACATTCCTCTCTAGCAGGGTTTTGTTTTTTTTTTCTAATAACCTTACCCTGTAGCATTCAAACCTCCCAGGCCTTTTAGCATTCTGCCATCCCAACATATATTGTCACTTGGAACCTAAGGAAGCAAAAGTATAATCCGTGTGCTGCCTCACCATGGCCCTTTATGATGAAGGATTAATCCACAGGGACATTGTGATGGGATTGGTACCCTAGTTTTTTTTTTTTTTTCTGAGTTTAATATATAAAGTAAATTTGAGGGCAAAGATACTCATTCTCATATAAAAATTTTAGGTTTAATTACTGCACAAGGTAAGATGATACTCTCTAGGATCCATAGATTTACTATACAAACCAGAACTAGCAGGACATATGTTATGTCCACCAGACATTAGTTGAGTAGCTATTTGTTTCTAGGCCCCAAAGCAAACAGGAGGAGTAGGGACCAGAGGAGTAGGGATTCTGTCCTCTCTGAGTTGGAGCTCCTCATGGAAAGGGAAGTGATAATAGATAAGAAGTCAGTTATTGACCAGATATCAGGACTATGCAGTAACTGAAGTAGAGCAAAGTCTTAGCAAGTGAATGGAGAGTCCATGTTAGATATAGACGGATGTCCACCAGACCATTCTGAAGAAGATCGACTGTAGCTGAGAAGTAAGTGATTAAGTGATGATTAGTAGACAGTTAGTCAAAATGCAGAGATGTGAGCATAACATTAAAGAGCATTAAGACCACGAGACAGGATGGGACTTGCCTCTTTTAAGTCGGACAGTAAGTGTAGAAACTTAGTAGGGAACATGTCAGGGCCAGGTCACAGGACACTTTGCAGGCCAGACAAGTCCTTCCGTTCTGTCCCGGTCTCAGTTTAATGGGAAGCAAGAGGAGAAATTAAGAGGCTTTTGTTGGTTGCAGGGACCTTATAGTTTATCCAAATGAAGACCCACTTGAAGTTGAAAATGGACTCTCTGAACAGAGAGCTGGAAACTGAGCCTCTGCTGAGCAATCTGTGGCTTGTGAACTTTAGGAACTTCTAGCTGTTGAGGTGGCATAGAGACAGGGGGTAGAGATGGGACTTATATGCCACTTCATTTGGGCCCCAAATAAACTCCATTTCCCCAGTATAGTAGGTACTCAACGTGTATGTGTTTTGTGAGTGAATCTAGGGGCTTATTGTCCTTGCTTTATTTATTTATTTTTAAAGATCTATTTTATTTATGTGTATTGCACTGTGTGTCTGTGGTGCCCTGCCCTTCTCCTGTCTGTCCCCCCCTCCCCTCGATATGTGTGTATGTGTGTGTGTGATGTTGTGTTATATTGTGTGCTCTACATATGTACAGGTGCCAAGGAGGCTAGAAAAGAGCATTAGATCTGAGGGTAGTGTGGCTAGAAACACAGAGACTTCCTCCAGGCTGGAAGTTAGGCATGGTGACAGCTTACTAAAGGCCTCTCCACGGTTCCTCACAGCACAGACTCAATGACACGAGAAAGTCCATGGGTTTTTACAGGCTTTAATGTCATGGTGGATGGTGGATGGATCTGGATGTAACACCTCCCCCCCCCCAAAAAAAAAAAACCCAGGGCAGACCTGAGTTAAATAGGGAGGGAGAGAAGGGGGGAGGGGCTGGGGAAGAATGCTTAATTGGTTCTACCCTCTGGCCTTTAGGTACCTCATTAGTATGTAAATCTCTCTATGGCCTGAGGCCTGTTCCTCCTGACTGTTGGCCATAGACCTCTCTGTGGGAGTGGTTGTTGGAGGACTGAAGCTAAATGAAAAGAACCAGGACCTGGGAGCAGGGCTGAACTCCTGCCATCCAATAAGGTTCCAGAGTTCCAAGCTCATGCTCGACCAAGCACCCAGCTGCTTCTCACAGCCCACCGCCCCACATAGATCCACTAGAGCTGGAGTTACAGTGTTTATGAGTCTCATAGCATGAGTTCAGAGAACCCACTTGCAAAATCAGCAAGCCACTTTTTATAGCTGAGCTCCACAGGCCCCAGGCCCTTGCTTTATAAATGGAGCTGGGCTAAGATATTATGACGTGTGATTCTCATCACATAACCCACACAGAGGGTTAAGTTCATTTTCTTTCCTTTATTTGTTCTTTTTCGTTTTCTGAGACAGTATCTCAAAATGTAATTCAGATTGACATGCAGTCTGGTATTTAGCTCAGGCTGGTCTTGAACTAATAGCAATCCTCCTGCCTCAGCCTCCTGATTGCTGAGTTTACAGGTCCGAGCTATCATGCCTTGTTTGCTAATTAACCCTGCATAATAATTAGTTTTAAAACTGTTAAGACCACCCCATTTCCTATTTTTTCTTATTTCTTCTCTTCCAACTTTAGTGTTCCACACAGAGAGATTCTTCGGCTGTTGATTATGCTAGTTTTATCTAAGGCAGGGATAAGACCTTAAGGAAGTGTGGTCAGGCAGCTTTTGTATCTTTCCTTTGCAGCATCTGCTGTCACAGTTGATGCGGCTCCAAGTGGGCAACTGGCAGGGTTCATTTTACAAGTATGTTTGTGCCTGTCTGTTTGTCCAGCCTGTCACTCCACCTAACACAAACAAATACCTCATCTGTCCTTTTCTGAGCATTTACGATACTGCTTTACTTCCACATAAGGAGATTTAAGAAGGACTTGCGCCGGGCGGTGGTGGCACATGCCTTTAATCCCAGCACTTGGGAGGCAGAGGCAGGCGGATTTCTGAGTTCGAGGCCAGCCTGGTCTATAGAGTAAGTTCCAGGACAGCCAGGGCTACACAGAGAAACCCTGTCTCGAAAAACAAAAGAAAAAAGAAGGACTTGCATAGTGTCCCATCTGACCATGTACCTTTTCATCTCAGCTGAGCATGGTGGTATATATCTGTAATACCAGAGCCCAAGAGGTAAGGCAGGAGGGCCATGATAAGGCCAGTCTCTGCTACATAGGTAGACCATGTCTCAAAAAAAATCATTAAAATAACATATCCCGTACTTCTGGTTTAATCATAGATATAGAAAAAAAAATTCCATCTTATATTTTATAAAATTTGTGTGGTAAGTTAAGTATATTTCTGAGTTATTCCATAAACTTTCAAAACAGAAAAGATCAAACAAATGGTACATTGGATTTTAGGAACTGCATCATAAGCCTGGTAGTAGTTTAGTGCTCGCTCTGTTGTGTGTGAGTACATGTATGTTCAGGTGTCTATGTGTTTGCATGCATGAATATGTGCATGATACTGTGCTGTGCAGGTGAGCCTGCATCTGCACTCCCAAGGGTATTGTTCATCTTTCACAGTCAGTGCCTGCCTAGCCCAGTCTATGCTGTTTTCGTGAAAACAGATATTTGAACCTGTGTCTTCATCATTGTTTCTTGTAGGTTACTTTATTCATCTGTGTTATTTATGGGAACCTCAAATCTACTGTGAGATAAAGCATGTTGTTTGCTGACATCTGCGATTCTTTCACCAAATGGCTTCTCTAATTGAATTTATAAGACCAGTTTCTGCTTTAGAAACTAGAGAAAAATCATCTTTTTCAGATCGTGTTTGAAGATTTTGAGGTGTGCTCGATCATGACCCCTCCCCCAATTTTTATTTAATGTCAGTCTTTAATTTTAAATATAAACTATATGGTTAGCCACTGAGTGACATTATCGGAAAAAGGCATTGGCAAGCTTATTTTACAATATAAAACTATCCATTAGTCACATACAATGCTATGCTCACTTTAATGTATCCGCAGAAACACACTGAGACATTTTTGGTCTGTTCTATGCACTTAAAATGTATGCTTCTGAAGTTTAATATGCAAACCTTCAGCCTTCATAACCTAGAGTGTCTCTTTGTGGTTATATTATCTATTAAGACAACTTTCAGCAGCAAGACCATGCTTTTGTACCCTTCCAGAGGACTTGGGTTTGGCTCAGTTCCCAGCATCATGTGGATACTTGCAACTCCAGTTTCAAGTCCTTTTCTGGCCAAGTTTATGGACTAACTCAGAAATACACTTAACGTCCCACATAGAGTTAAGACTCCTAAAAATTGATGAAGGATGACAGAGAAAGGAAGAAACGTATTTTCCTTTGCGAAAATTGAGAAAGGACAGGAAATGTTTCCACTAAGAGCCAAGAATTTCTCTGAGATGCAGACTATCAGTAAAAATAACTGTGTCAGCTACAGACGGTGCACTGTTAGTGACTACTACTGTAATTGTTCCCCAACCCTTTGCACTAACTTTGCAGTGGTTCACTTAGAGTGCTAAGTTAACTGTTTTCCTTAATGTCTCAGAAATGAATACTTCAAACTTCAGTCTTTATTTGTTGATTTGGGGGCCGGGGAGGAGATACACATGCCATTGTGTGTGTGTGTGTGTGTGTGTGTGTGTGTGTGTGAGAGAGAGAGAGAGAGAGAGAGAGAGAGAGAGAGAGAGAGAAAGAGAGAGACAGAGAGAGACAGAGATAGAGAGAGACAGAGAGAGACAGAGACACAGAAACCTACACAGACAGAGACAGATCAGATAGAGGACAACTTAAGGAAATCACTTCTATCCTTAACATGTTGGTCCTAGAAATTTAAGTTGGATCATCAGGCTTGGCAATAAGCACTTTTGCTCACTTTGCTGTCCTGTAGGCCACAAGGGCTTGCTTATTTATTTTTTAATTAAAGATTTAATTGCTTTTATTTTATATCAGTGTTTTTTTTCTGAATGTCTGTGTGCTGCATTCTTGGTGCCTACAGTGGCCAGAAAAGGGCCTGAAATTGGAGGTGCAAGTGTCCACATGATGCTGGGAACTGAGCCAAACCCAAGTCCTCTGGAAGGGTACCAAGTGGTCTTAACCAATGAGCCGTCTCTCCGGCTCTGCTTGTTTCGAGAACTGTTTTAGAACACTCTTGAACTTAATTACACATGATCCTCTGGTTTTGTTCTCTCTGGTTTTGTTCTTCTGGAAGAAGAATCGTGACATGTATGAGCAGTCACAAGAACTAAAGCGTAGCATTTCAGTTTTTGGAAGAACTAAGAACTAATACAACTCAACTTTATAAGTGTAATTTCAGCATACTCTACTTGCCAGACCCACACTCATCATTTGAAAGCAAATACTGGGAGTATTTGAGTTGGTGGGAGGGAAATCAGGTTTTATTTCAGGCCCAGCATCTTGAGAGGATGAGGAGAAAGTACTGTTTCCCACACAAAGAACATCCCAGGGAACTCAGGCACAGGAAAGTGCTTTCCTTCACAGGAGGCAAAGGGATTGCTATGCAAGAAGGCTCAATGCCAAGTTAGAGCTTTCTTACCTGTGGCGGTTTCTCTTCCTGGAATATAAAGATAACAGAAGACCTTCATTTTCTGTTCCTAGTCCTCATCATTTTAAAGATGAACAGGGTGCATTTTTTTCCTTGAAAAGTTGACATTATTCCACTTTTGATTAAAAAGCCAGAAGTGTGTGTCCCTGAGCCATGCTCTCTGAAGATCTTTGGATATTTTAGGTTATGAAGGGCAAAAACCAATTCTCAGTGAGGGTGTCTTGGGACTAGTGTGTATCCAGTTCATGTTGTTGCAAGAGTTGACTCCAAGAGTTAGGGTCTTGGTCCTTGAAGGACATTTGTTTTGGGAATTTGTGATGCCAGGGGAAGGAGAGGATGAAGATTAAGCTAAGAAATATGCGACTAACCCAAAAGTCATAAGACATTCACCCCAACAGTGGCCTCACTGCTGTACCACACACACTTTAAAATATCTTATGAAGTCTACGGCCAAAACTGTCAGTAGCCAACTGACCAGCTCTAAAGTTAAAGAATGCGGGAGAGCTGAGAATTACAGTCTAGTTGTACCACCAGAACCCTGGCAGGCTCTGAGAGGAAGCGCAAGAAGCTGCTTTGCTCCAATTAAACTTTAGTTAGTTAGTTAGTTAGTTAGTTAGTTAGTTAGCTAGTTAGTTTATTAATAATTATTCATTTTATCTCACAATAACAGCTTCCCCTCCCTCCTCTCCTTCCCATCCCATTCTCTCTCCTCCCCCATCTCCCCCACTTTCTTCAAAAGACACCAAACAGAAGGTCAGAGCCATGCTTCTGAATGCTAATGAGAGTTTACCCCACAAGGAACAGCAGGCACTGAAAGGTGACAAAAACTGTATTATAAATGTTTTATATAGGAAGGTGTTAGGTGAGTGTAAGGCTTGCTTGGTTGATTGAATTATTGCTGAGAATTAACCAATGGTTTCATTAACCCTGTCCTTAGTAATGAGCAGACAGTTATCTTTAGTCAGAGCTCCAGCGGGCTCTGAGTGGCTAAAATAATCTTGTGCTGTCTTAAGTAGGAGTCAAAGCAACTGTTTAAAATGCAGGTTCTGTCTTTGTCTTGGGGGTTTCCATATTACCTTTGTCCTGAGAAGTTTGCTGGCTTTAGTTTAGGTTCAAATATATATATATATATATGTGTGTGTGTGTGTGTGTGTGTGTGTGTGTGTGTGTGTGTGTGTGTATATGTATATGTATATGTATATGTATATGTATATGTATATGTATATGTATATGTATATGTATATGTATATGTATATGTATATGTATATGTATATGTATATGTATATCTCGAGGATGGACTCCCTCCACCCCAGCATTTATTACTCACAAAATGCTTATGAAATATCAGCTAAAACAATAACAATAAACATTATCTTCCCAAACCATCCTGGAAATTTCTATCTTTCTTATCCTTAGAATATCATAGTTGCAGGAGCTATCTAAAATTAGGTTAGAATGGAAATTTTTTAATAATACAACATTCATCCTACTTTCATAGATACCTGGGTATGAATCCATAGGTGCTATCTAGTTATTCTTTGTACACCACAGAGGCAGCGTTTATGGTTGGTATTTTGTTTAACATGCCTTTCCACAGATAACTAAACAAAGCAGAAGTCTGACATGACTTGCTCAACGCAGCAGCCTGCCAGGAAATGAGCCCAGTCTTCAACATTATCACACTGACATTTGAAACGTCAGTAAAGGATTTTAAGAACCATATAGAGGGAAGGTCCTGGGAAGATTCTGGTCACAACGTACAACCTTTTAAGAGAAATGTTTAAGAAAACTATTGTGTAGCATGCTTGCTGTGGTTACTAAAATCATTTTATTTTATTATTTTTAAAACACTTTTATTTTATGTGTATGGGTGCTTGCTTTGTGTGTATATTCATGTACTGTGTGAAGGACATGGCAAACATGGCTCTGGCAGGGTTAGGCCTTGCTAAAAAACGGTTAGATTGCATTCCTAAAGCTAGCCACCAAGGTCCACTCCCTTATTTGACCACTTCTTCCTGAGGCTGACTACCAAGGTCCAGCTATCAAAGTACTGAAGTCCAGCAATCAAAAGCCCCCTTTGTCTCACCTAATAAATGTGCCCAGTTAAAATTAAACATCTCCCTGGAGCATCCTGCATCCCAGGTCTCTGGAATGTCCTAGAGATGTAACCACCCACCATTTCTTTTTACTCTCCTAGTCCTCTCTTGGCTAATCTCCCTACACTTGATTCCCCCTTCCACATTTTCCATCCCCTCTCCCACCTATCTCCCTCCCTCCATTCACCTCCCATGACTATTTTATTTCCCCTTCTGAGTGAGATTCAAGCATCCTCCTTTGGGACTTCCTTGTTATTTAGCTTTTTTGGGTCTGTGGGTTGTACCATGAGTATCTTGTACTTTATGGCTAATATTCACTTATAAGTGAGTACATACCATCCATGTCCTTTTGGGTCTGGGGTACATCACTCGTCACTCGGGATATCCTCTAGTTCCATCTATTTGCATGCAAATTTCATGATGTTTATGAGGGTGACTCTAGCATACACTCCTAGCAGTAGGGGATACGGAACCTGAAGTGACCACCTCCTATAGCAGAATTCCCAGTGGAGGGATAAGGACAGCAACCCAGCCACAAAACCTTAGACCCGTAATTTGTCCTACCTACAAGATGGAGCAGAGATGGAGGGAATGGCCACCCAATAACTGGCCCAACTTGAAACCCATCCCATTGGCAAGCAGAAATCCCTGACACTATTATTGATATTCTATTATGCTTGTAAAGAGGAGTCTGGCATAAGTGTTCCACCCAATGCTGACCAAAACAGATGTAGAGACCTACAGCCAAACATTAGCGGGAGCGTGGGCAGTCTTGTGAAAGAGCTGGGAGAAGAATTGAGGAACCCAGAGAAGAAAGGGACTCCACAAGAAGACCAACAGAGTCAACTAACCTGGACTCTTGAAGACTCCCAGAGACTAAACAACTAACCAAAGAGCATACAAGGGCTGGACCTATGCTCCCTCCCCTGCATATATGTACCAATTGTACAGCCAAGGCTTCATGCAGCTTCCCCAACAACTGGAGTAGGGGCTGACCCTGATTCTGTTGTCTTCCTGTGGATCCTATTCTCCTATCTGTCTGTCTTGTCAGGCCTCAGTGGAAGAGGATGTGCCTAGTCCTGCAGTGACTTGGTTTGGTACCCAAGGGGGACTTCCCACTTCACAAAGGTGAAGGGGAGAGGGTAAAGTGTCTGTGAGGGGGCACTGGGAGGAAAGGAGGGGCTGTGATCTAGATGTAAAGTGAGGAAATTAATTAATGGGGAATTTTTAAAATTAAAATGCTAAATGAATAAATAAATAAAATTAAACACCTCATCCTAACACAGGGTTTCCCCTTTTACCTTTATAAACTGTCATTTTTTCCTATGGGCTATGTCTGTCTTCTCTCTATCCAGAGGCAATTAACCTGGACTCTTGGAAGCTTCCAGAAACTGAATCACCAACAAAGAGCATACAATGGCTGGACTGATGCCCCCTCCCCTGCATACATGTAACCTCTGGGGCAAATTTCACTTACCCCTCCCCCTTCTCCCTCATCCTCTGTCTCCTGTGTTTGTCTCTTATTTCCTGCATGTTGTCCATCTGGGACAAGTAAATGCCCTTTGTCCTGAGAACTTGGTCTAGGGGTATCTTCTGGTGATATCTGTCCTTTCACTATGTGCTTGCCTGCTGCCCAGGGAGGCTAGAAAGGGGCATCAGATCCCTTAGACTGGAATTACAGACAGTTGTAAGCCTCCATGTGGGTGCTAGGAACTAAAACTGGCTTCCCTAGAAGAACACCCAGTGTTATTAAGCACTGAGCCATCTCTGCAGCCCCACAATGCATGACATCTTTAACAGTTGCTAAAGGCAAATTTTAAATCTTCTCATTAGAAAGAAAGATAATTATATGAGTTGATGCATAGTTAATTAGCTTCATTCAGCCATTTCACAATGTGTACATATTTCAAAATATGTTGCATATAATAATTCCATGAATGTTTTTGTCAACTTAAAAATAAAACATGTAGTGCTAACTTCAGAACACCCTGGGGGAGCACTCAGTTAACATTTATGAAGCCCAAGTTCAATCCTCAGCATCAAGAAATAACTGTTTAAAAGCAAAACACATATGTTTAATTTGAAGCTTTATCTTTGTTTCCTACTTAATGATAATCTAAGAGTAGAAGCTTCACTTTACAATATAAATTTAATACCTTTTCATTTATCATATGACTCAGCAACCAAGAAAGATGGATCATCTGGTTCATAGTAGACACTATTTCCTTACAGGGATTCAGATCTACTTGCATGATGGGGGCCGTTTCACCCTGGGCACAAAGGATTTCTTAAAACAGAGAAATAGGAGATCCACTAAGTAGGGAACCCATCTTCTGGCCTGTAACTGACTCATGGAGACACTGGCTCCCTACACACTTCCAACGGCTTCCTCAATAATTAATCCCCTCATAATATCTCTGATATTTTCTCAGTTTTGAAAGAACTATACGGCAGAGAACCTTTGTAGATCTTAAGGAATTTACTTCTTTTAAAAAAATTTTTTGATTGTCTCTAACAGGAGTTCAAATTTAAAGAACCCAGTAAAGCTATCCTTCCTTCCTTCCTTCCTTCCTTCCTTCCTTTCTTTCTTTCTTTCTTTCTTTCCTTCCTTCTTGAAACATGAATTTTTTTTTAGAATAAATGAGTCATACAGCCCATTAACTAGGTGAGCCGGAAAGCTTTCCATATCCAATATACTAAATGTTCCAAAGTCCTGAATTCTTGGTTTGTTAAATTGACATCTTTGGTGGATGTGTTTTGAATGAGTAGGTATACGGTTTCAGGAGCTTACTCCTGTTTTCCATGAAAACAACGCTTAGGCTATCTGAGAGCAACTCTGCATAGCTGGGCACCGTGGCAAGGGAGTGGGAACAATACTTCTCATTAGAAAAATTCATCAGTCATTGCTTGTGTGCATTGATCGGAGATCACTGATTACTAGAGGAAACTTCTGTAAACCCTAACAGGATCAAGTTAGATAAACACACTCTTTTTCCGTGGGTTTTCTACACTGGCTGAGTTGCCTAAGGAATCATGGGGTTTCAACCTTTCAACCTTTGTCACATCTACTTTGTCACATTTGGCTCAAGGTGACCTGCACTGAGGAGGAAGGACGTTCCCATCTTGGTTGCCTTGGGTCTTGCCCTAGCACTGCATTACACGTGTATTACCAGAATCTGCTTAAGGAGCTTCTGATCAAACCCTCAAGGCTTGGATATTAAATCTGTGAACTTCCAAGAGGATACAATCAGACTCACTATGGATACACTTGATCACATCAGTGCTCAGGTTGCTTTCCTGTGTTACTTGCTCAGATACTAACCCACCACCTCTGTCTCAGATTCTCACTTAGTGTCCTGACGGCTGCATTTATTTGTATAGAGAATTGTTGTGAAGAGCCTGCCAAATAAAACCTAGTTTATGAAGAAGAAGCCAGTTTGCTTGTGATCATTATATAGAGAGTGTATATTATGCAGGACACTTACATTGCATTTAAGGTGAATATTTCTTTTTGAATATGATGAAAATTACTAGCAAATTATTGTATTGCAAGCAAAAATCCATTAATTTAGCTAGGCCAAAATTATTTGAAAAAATGAAATAATATTTACCCTATTAGAAACCTATGGGATTTCAAATAAATGGGTTTTATTAAGATGTATGAAATAAACCTTTGGGAGTGCTTAGTACAATGGTTTTAGTATATTCACAAAGTTATTCCACTGTCACTTTCTAAATCTGAGACATTGTCAGTGAAGTCCACACCCAATACCCACCACTCACCTCTTTTCCTTCACCTAGCTCTGGAAAACTGTCTCTATGAGTTTATCCTTTCAGTATCTTTTATATAAATGCAATTGTAAACTATGTGGTTGTACTGGCTGGTTTTATGTGTCAACTTGACACAAGCTGGAGTTACCACAGAAAAAGGAGCCTTTCTTGAGAAAATGCCTCTATGAGATACAGCTGTGAGTCATTTTCTCAATTAGTGATTAAAGGGGAAGGGCGCAGCCCATTGTGGGTGGGCTGGTAGTCCTGGGTTCTATAAGAAAGCAAACTAATCAAGCCAGTAAGCAGCACCCCTCTGTGGCCTCTGTATCCACCCCTGCCTCCAGGATCCTGCCCTGGGTGAGTTACAGTCCTGACTTCCTTTAGTGATGAACAGCAATGTGGAAGTGTAAGCTGAATAAACCCTTTCTTCCCCAAATTGCTTCTTGGTCTTGGTCATGATTTGTGCAGGAATACAAATCTTGACTAAGATAAACTGGTTCTGGGAGTGGGGTGTTTCTGTGACAGCATAACCATGTTTTGGGGAAGACTGTAGAAGGACTTTGGAACTTTGAGCTAAAAGAGCCATTGGGATGTTAAGAGCTCTATGGGATGTTCTGTAGGAGCTTGGAAGATGATATTGACAACAGTACAAATGACAGAGGATGGAGGCCTGGCTTGTGAAATTTCTAAGGGAAGATTAAAGACTTATCAGGGTTGCTGTTGTTTTGATTGTGAAGATTCTGTGGAGCTGAAGAATGAGCTGTGATTAACAAGATACCAGAACTACTGAAGTGAAACCTTTGCATTACTAGGATGCTTGATGCTGGTTAGCTGGAGCTAAGAAATTAGCAATGATTAAGAAAAGACCAGCATCATTAAGGTAAAATCTTCTGGGAAGTGTTTCCTGAGAGCACAGGGAAGTTGTGTTTCAGAGGCAACCACAGTTGTACCTCATGTTGGCAGCCAGACTTGGCAATGTATAAAAGTCACCCGGGTGGTACTGGTTTTGAAACATGAAGGGGTAGCAGCTGATGAGAGGCCAGTAGAGGCCATTGGTGAAGATGCAGCCTCGGTAGCAGTTGAAGGCCCAGGACTAAGGAGTCGTGCATAGAAGTTGAGGCTTAGCAACAAGAAAAGAGCCTATGAGCATCTATTTGGGAATGTGCAATCCAGTTGCAGCAGTAGACAGCATTTGTTTTAGAGATGCCAGTATGGTAAGATGACCACCAAGAACAGCAGCAGCAGTGGAGTACTGGCAGCTGTGTGCTACAAAGTGCAGAGCTGGAGAAGTGACCAAGCCTTTCAAGAACCCCAGAAGACCATGAGTGGATCCCAAACATTGGACGGTTAGAGTTTGATTCTGATTTTGGTTGTGTCTCTGCCATGATATTTTTTTCTCTTGAAGTAAGAAAGTATTTTAGTGGAGCCCACAGTTAAGAAACTTTGAATTGTAAAAAACAAACAAACACAAACAAACAAACAAAAAAAAACCTTTGAATTTCAAAAGAGATTGGATATTTTAAAGGGATTGAAATTTTAATATGTACAAATTTAGACTGTGGGACTTTTAAAAGTCATTTAGATTTTGGAGATAAGAAAGTAAGGGTTAAGGCTTAATAGTGATGTGTTTGTGTGTCAGTTGTACTGGCAGCTTTTGTGTGTCAACTTGACACAAGCTGGAGTTATCTCAGTGAAAGGAGCCTCCCTTGAGAAAAATGCCTCCATGAGATCCAGCTGTGAAGCATTTTCTCAATTAGTGATCAAGGTGGGAGGGCCCAGCCCATTGTGAATGGTGCAATCCCTGGGCTGGCTGTCCTGGGTTCTATAATAAAGCAAACTGAGCAAGCCAGGGGAAGCAAGCCAGTAAGTAACATCCCTCCATGGCCTCTGCATCAGCTCCTGCCTCCTACCCTGTGTGAGTTCCAGTCCTGACTTCCTTTGGTGATGAACAGCAATGTGGAAGTGTAAGCTGAATAAATCCTTTCCTCCCCAACTTGCTTTTTGGTCATGATGTTTGTGCAAGAATACAAACCCTGATTAAGACAGTGGTCTTTTACTCCAAGCTTCTTTTCCTTAACGTTTTCAAGCTTTCTGGGTGATAACTGCATGTGTTTATACTGCCATTCCTTTTTCTGGCTAAAAACGATTCCATTGTGGATATATCCACATGTATATACAACAGGTGACCATTTGGCTTGTTTCCGATTTGGAATTATTATTAATAATTATACCATGAGCATTTGTATATGTATTTCCCTATGCCTACGTTTTCATTTCTCTTAGGTACAGAACTAAAGGTAGATGCAGGGTCATGTACCCTATTTTCGTCTTCTGAGGGAGTACTAAACTGGTTTTCAAAGTGGATGATCACTTTACATTTAACCCAGAGATAAAGCAGACTCCCTTTGCCACATCTTCACCATCCATGGTTGCCCATGGACCAGTTTCAGTTAACCTTGGCAAGGGATGTGAATCTATGTGTCACTGTGGCTAGGATTGCTCTTGTGTTTTTGATCTTTCTGCTCATTTATGTCATCCTTGAAGAAATATATATGCAAATGATTACCCCATTTAAGACTCTTGCTTTTGTTTTAGTTGTTAAGTTACAAAGTTGTAAATATGTAGAAAGATAGTGTGTGTGGGGGAGTGGGGAGTGTTAGAGAGACGGGGGAGTAAATGGAGAAAGAGGAGGAGGAGGAAGAGGAGGAGAATTCCTTCCTCATATATGATTTGCAAAGATTTTTCCTCTGTCTGGGTGATGTGCTTTCATTTCTGTGATATCTTTTGAAACAAAAGGTTTTTTTTTTTTTAACCTATTTCTTTTTTTTTTTTTTAAATGAGAAAGTTTGGTATCAGATCTAAGAAATCATGTTATTGTCTAAGAATTTCATATTACTACTTTCTATATGGGCTGAAGTCCCATTTAGTGATATTTTACATACAATGTCCAGAGCTGTTTAAACACTGTTTTTTTTTTCTTCACTGGGGTACCTGAGCACATTTGTCAGAATTAAGACTTTAAAACTAATATGTTTCTACTTAATCTCAAGCTTAATCTACTGTAGTGTTTTCAAAGTGGGAAGCAAGGACCCTCCAACTTTGATATTTGTGACTAAAAATTGTTTTGATTATCCCACAAACTTGGCATTTGTTTATTTTAGAATTAGCTTGTTAATTCTGAAGAAAAAAAAAAGACAGCTAAAACTTGACAGGAATTGAGTTGTGGCAGAATTATAAACCATTAAAGTCTAATGGCTACAATAGTGCCCAGTAAGATGTAATAACTATTGTTAGGTACTATTTTCCTATCTTATCATTCCGGCTGTCTCAAACACTCCTTTTCTACCGATGCATATTTTATCTATTTTTACTGTAATTGCCTTTTTGAAGTGTAAATAGAATATTTTTCTTTATAGTCACAGTTTGCCTCCTTTAGGAAACATCCGATTTACATAAACATTGTGTTAGATGGTATAAAACCAGGTATTACCCTTAGTGAAGTATAAGAATTGGAGGTAACTAATAACGTGAGGCTGAGAAAGAGTGTGTGTTAGTCAGCATCCTCTAGGGGACCAGAACATAATGGAATTAATAGCTAAACTTATTGGGATGGCATACAGGCTTTGTACAGCTAGTCCAAAACTGGCTATTTACCATCCAGTAGCTGTAGTCTATGAGGCTGGATGTCTCATGAGGTGGTCTTTAATGCCAGTGAAGGAATGGCTTTGCAAGCAAAAGCAAGCAGGCAGAGAGCAACCTTCCTTCTTCCATGTCCTTATTTAGGTTGCCAGCAGAAGGTATGGTGCAGTTTAAAGGTAGATCTTCCCACCTTAAAAGATTTGGCTTAATGGCAGATCTTTATACTTCAAATGATTTAAGTTAAATGTAATTTAATTAATTTTTAATTTAAAAAAAAATCCTTCACAGGTGTACCCAGCTGCTAGGTTATAGTTAATTCCAGATGTAGTCACATTAACAACCAAGAACAGCCATTACAGAGTGACTTTGAATTGAGTAGATTTTGAATAAGCCATGCTAACTGACAAATTCTTTATCTACTAAAATTAACTAAATGGAAAAATACCAGAAAATTTTTGGGTAAAACTGCGGCAATAAGGTCCAACATCCCTGGATGCCTTTAATTTCAGATGAGGCCTGTGTTGCAGCTCTGAGGGGAAAGACTTCCCCAGTGTGGGGTATATCACAACTCTGTTCTGAGGGGAAAGGTTTCCCCAGTGCCAGTGTTCCAGCTCTGAAGGGAAAGGTATCCTGGTGGGTGAGAACCAAGAAAGACCACAAAATCAAACTGTATAACAAACCTCACACAAGAGATTTATTGATAGCGACACAAGACGGTGACTGCTCTGCTTGGGTAAGAAGCAGCAGGGACCTGAGCGGGACATAGGCTTAGATGAGGTCTTTTTGGAAGTAGGAGTTTTCCAGGACAAGAATTAGTTAGAGTTCGATCCAAGCCTAGGGATTAGTGGGATTTCACTCTCAGGGGTTGATGGGTTTTTGTGCTCAGGGATTGGTGGGTTGTGGCAAGTTTTGGTGGGTTTTTTTTTTTCACCCTGAACTGGGCTGAGACATGTTATCCTAGGAGACCTGCTGTGTAACAAAACTTATCCTGAGAAGATACAATGTACAGCTCTACTTACCCAGATAGGGAACCTACAACAGACTAAAGCACAGATCCCACAAAAGTCCAAATTGGTAAGCCACCGACTCTTCTTGAGGTTACTTACAGGAGACTGAGGCAGGAGGATTATAATGTCTAAACGATTCTGAGCTCCATAGTGAGATGCTATTTTAATTAACAAAAGCAGTAAAAATTCTAGTGCTAAGACTTGAGACATGAAAAGATGTGTCATTTGGGTACTGGAAAATTCAGTAGCATAAAAATGTCAAGAAAAAAATCATAAGAGACGATGAGAGGATAACACAGATAGCAAATGTTTAATAGATAATCATAGTTTTTAAATGACTGAAAGGTAGCCCCATCCATATCAGTGTGCATCAGAGAGATATCCAGAACTTCACCCAATTATGTATGGGAATTTGTGTGGTAGAGATGGCATCTCAAGTCACTGGTTAGGAAATGGTTCTCTACTAGTAAGTTGTACTACAACACTTTATTCGGATTAATTCTTGACAGCACTAGAGTAGATTCTAGATGAGTTGGAGATATAAATGTAAAATGGCAATTGTATGATGACTAAAGGAATACCAGAGAGTTCTGCTTTAAGCTGGAGTAGGAAGAGCTTTCTAATGACTGGGAACTTGACTTCTTATACCCCGCAAGCAATATCAGGAAAAATAACAGTAAGTCTTCTGTGTGACATAAATACAGAAGCAGACAGATAATAAACAGGCTTTCCATTCACAAAAGAGAAAAAGAAGTTATGATATATCTGCTTTATGTTATCTGGGTTTAATTGGATTTTAAGATAGAGGAAATGAGATCAGCCGTGTATCCCAATAGTAGGAGTTGGGGGACAGGTGTGTGAGATGCATTATGTCCTTACAGTCCCTCAAGATTTATATGTTTAAAAATTTCTATAACAGTGTCAAAAGGTAAGTGTGTGTAGTTTCAAGATGTGCACTTTCTGTTGTTATATTGAGCACCATGTCCAAAAGCAACTTGGGAAGGAAAGGGTTTATTTTATCTTATGCTTCCAAGTGACAGTCCCTCATGTAGAGAAGTCAGGACAGGAGATAAAAGCTTGAACCTGGAGACAAGAGTGGATGCCAAAACCATGGAGGAGCACTGCTTACTGGCTTGCTGTCCATGTTTGCTCACCTTGCATTCTGATGGCATCCAGGACCATGTGACCAGGAGTAGCATCTTCCATGGTGTGCTGGGAAATTCCATATTAACTATTAATCAAGAAAGTGTTCTACTCATATGACCACAGTTTGATAGAGGTAATTCTTCCATAACTGTTTTCTCTTCTTGAATGACTCTAAAGTAGTTTGTTTTAAGCTGACAATCCTAATCAACACAGTAATATAAACCAAACTAAAATGGTACTTTAGAGAAAAAATAGTTTACAGAGTTAAAAATGACTTAGGAATGAATTAAATATAGAGAAACAATAATAACATGTCAATATAAATATATCCTTGGTAAGCCCCTCCGTTGAAATTTCTAGCCTTTACTACCAGTGCAAACCAAGTTGCAGGGCTCAATGATTATTAGTTGATTATATTATAACCCTTGATCTCAGAAAAAATAAAATACACCCATTTACTTTTTTCAAATAGACAAATTAATTTCTATTAGTATAAGTCTGTGTGGTTCATTTAAGTTGACAGACGCATATTTTCAGTCTGAACATTTGACATAAGCTCTTATTAATAATCCTCAGTAGTTTTAAAGTGAAAATGAAATTGAGTTGTGATAAATCTTTGCAGCAGTAAAACAATGGCATAGAATCACGAAATAAAATATACCTTTTAGAAGAGACTCCTCCCTTAAAAGTTTTTGATCCATTAATTCATAGATTAAATGCCAATTGGTTGGGCTATCCATGATTTTACTCTGACATTCTGGACACAAGTGTGGCTTTGGAAATGAATAGTTCAAGGTTGGTTATTTAGAACCTCTCTCCGGCTATCATTCAGGCCACAAAACATAGTCTGTGAGAGTCTCACAAGTCAATATATATTTGTTGGAGCCCCACATAGCCAATCAAATACAGGTTAGTGAGCAAAGAGTAAACAGTTGTCAATCTGGGCAGCCTTATTTTGAAATGATCTACACTGAGTGAAAATAAAACCTTGAAGGCTTTATTGACTTACTGTTTTAAAATGTCCAACACACCTTAAGAGTATTCAGTTTTTTTTAATTAACTTAATAAGTTCACATCACAAATTACAGCTTGTCAGAGATTGTTATGTGGGGGACTGGCCAGTGATTTTACCCATACACTACCCTCAAATCTACTCACTGTAGCTCCCCAGTAGAAATACAAGGAATACCATGCAAATAAGAGTTGCCAATGAATATGTGTTAGATGATGCATCCTCGGAGCTATGCAAATATGAGCAGAGAGTCTGTGAGAGAAGAACAAATAAATGCTCCTCAGGAGGAGCCCTTTTCTCCAAGGCCCAGTTCATTTTAGGACAACCTGGTAGGCTCTGTGTGAGCATAAATTATATCTTCAAAACGTTTAGTCCTTCGGGGCTTCGTCTTTTCCAAGGATCTCAAAACAGTTCTTTTAAGATATAACACTCCTGAATTTAAGGGTAAGGAGCCATCTTGAGTGTCATGCCAAATACAACTGGATTCATGTTTTTGAATTTTTTTAATTGAATTCATGTTTTGAAAATTCACTAAAATTTACAGTGGTAGGCATTATGATTAGAAAGAAGTTTAATGACACTTGTAGTGTATTTGATATAATTCTAACACCTCTCTGGAAGTTTTAACAATACATAGGGAGCTTATGAATTTCAAGAATGCTGCTCTGCTGAGAGTTGATGCAGTAGATACTGCGGATAAAATTACCCATGGCCAGAGGTCAGTATTTCTATTTTGGTCAAACTTCAAAAATGGCATATATAGCTTCATCATGCCAGCCCTTTTTGTCCTGGGAATACTTTTATTCCTGTCCATCATGTTAAATCTTTTCTTTAACAAAACCAACATGTTGGCAGCCAAAGTACATGGCTTGAACCTGAAAAATGGACCCCCAGAGTTATTAAATTAACAGGCTGGCAAGCCAAGGCTAAGATTCTGCATAGAGCCTTACCAACCTAAGACAGAAGTGCATTGCTTTTGATAATGCATATTTCATGATGGGTAAGGAAGGCATTCTTGTCAGAACAAGCTAAGATAGGCTCAGTCTTGTTAATGAAATAAAAAAGGAGAGGTGGAGAGCCTTGGGGGCTGCTTAGCAAGAATCTGACATGGACCAAGGACAAGGAAATGGGCTGCTTGGCAGGATTATGACATTGGCCAAGGGCAAGGAAGTAGGCTTCAGGCAGGAATCTGACATTAGGCTAGAACAAAGAAGTAATTTCAGGCAGGAATCTAAATATTAGGCTAGAACAAAGAAGTTGCAACCTTATTGTAATAAGTCAGGAGTGAGACTCATTGTCTAAGCCCTTATAAGGAGGCAATACCGTATCTCTACCTTCTTCCTGCCAAGCATGGATTCCATTTCTTTTAATTTTTTTCTCTCAAAACTTAATCTCTATGATTATTTTTTCCTCAATTAAATACAAATATTTTCCTTTAGAGACAAAATCTTTCCCCATTTTTATTTTGGTTTATTTCTGAGATTGTAATTCAATTTCCCTGCTCTCCTTCAAATTTATATTTCTGGCTTCTTCATCAAATTTTATCACATTCATATATATATATATATATATATATATATATATATATATATACACACATATACATATATATGTATATATATATATGTGTGTGTGTGTGTGTGTGTGTGTGTGTGTGTGTGTGTGTGTGTGTGTTCTTAAGTATAACCTTAGTCTATATAATGTTTCTTAAATGTATGGTTTCAAGGCTGACTATGTGGCACTGGCAATTGGTGTACTCTTTCCTAGAGAGGACCTCTCTTGCTCCTAACTTTACTCAGTTGCCTATAGATCCTTGTGTAGGACTAAAGCCTCCTGGGCTTTTCCTAGTCTAATTTGGCATTCTTGTTGGTGCAATCTTTGTTCAGTTCACATTTGGGCAGTCATATGGATGAGACTTTGTATCTGGCTTCTGATATTTTTATGAGACATAATCTCACATCAAACTTCCTGTTCCTCTACATCGTACAATCTTTCTGTGCCCTCTTCTATAATGTTCCCCAAGATTTAAGTATAGGAGTGTGCTTTAGATTTATCCACTGGGACTGGGCTCCACGACCCTGTGTTTTGAATGGCTTGGGTTTCTATAGTAGTCTGTCTGTTGGAAAGATGAGTTTCCTTGACAAGGAGTGAAGACTACACTTATCTGCCAGTCTGTTTCTAAAATAGTAAATGAAGGGAATACTTAACATTTTGTTCAGTTAGACACTAGTAGTCTCTCCTGAAAGTCTACACCCCCACTGGTGTGTGTTCACATTTGAACAACAAGGTCCATGTAATCACACGCATCTATTACTCCCCTCAGACTCTGCAGAAGCTGTGGGTGTGGTGTAGTTTAGATTTTTCCCCTCCTCTTCCTCCCCCCTTGCTGTCCCATGAAGCGTTCTGGGCACAGTGCCCCATCTTCTGTATCTCTCTGTCCTCCTGGCTCTGTGATGTAGCTGTGACACTGTGATAAAGACCAAGAATCAGACATGGTCCCAGAAGCATCACCATCTTTTGACTTTTTCCCCCTTTTATATCTGTAGAACCAAAAAAAATGACAAGATAACCAATCTTAGAACAGAAAGGAATAATGCTTTTTAAATATGTCAACTATATTTATTTTTCCAGATAAATTTCTATCCCATTTCTTAGAAAAGGAAACCTTACCAAGGTTTTCTTTCCCTTTCTGCTGCTGTGTTTACCATGACAGGGACAAAACATGTACATCAATCATTTTAGGACTCAGAGAATAATGTCGTAATAAAAAGAGAAATGAACCAAACACATTTTAGTTAGACAGATATAAATGTGTATATATAAATACCAGCAAGAAAGAACAGATTATTAATGCTTTCAAGAGATACTTAAATTAAACCATCTAATTCCTATTTTAATAGGTCAAACAGCACACTGGAAACGCTAAATATTTTTTTTCCACAGGCCAGTCTGTGTACTCATTTTCTGTGGTATCTGTGTCAAATGTCACATTGTGTCCATCACTCTTCATTTATAGAGCAGAGGTAATGTGGGCCACAGTAAAACTATTCCCTGGTAGCCGACTCTGCTCACTCTGGATTAGATCTTCACTTGAAGGCAGCCTTGTTGCCCCAGACAGGTTGTATGCAATGAACAGAGGGTAAATTGGCTGCCAGTCAGGGACACGTTAGGGCATGTACTTGGCAAGTGGTTAATGGCTTCATACTTTAAGTGGGAAGTAAGGTCTCATGCAGTTGGTCCCTGGTTCTCACCTAGTCTGGATTCTTGCTGTGCTGTACGATTGCATGCTAGTTAATCTTTCTCTAAGTCCTACTGAACACCATAGTTCATAAAGGCTACTGCTTTGGATTATAAACACTGTGATCATTCCACTCATTTATCAGCCGTGTTCTGCTCTGTACATTTATGCTGTATTTTTTTTCTTTCGTGGTTTTATTTTAAATTCATTTTTTTTTCTAAAAACAGAATCTTTTATATCCCAGGCTGGACTCAAACTCACTACGTAGCCTAAGATGGTCTTGAACTTCTGATCCTTTTGACTTGAGCTCCCAGTGCTGGGATTGAATGCCTGTACCACCACAACCTGTTTTATGCAGGGCTTGAAGTGGACCCCAGGCTTTCATTCATCTTCAGCAAGCACTTGACCAAGGGAGCTGCATCCCTGACTCTCTTCACACTCATGCCCACCTTCTAAATACACTTGGGCTTTGCTAGAAACTAGATTGTGACAGACATCTTTTTGGAGTTTTACCTTTGTGTCCATCACCTATACTCTAACTTCACTGGATTTGTTTGAGATTTAGTCTCTTATGATTGCCAGCAATAAAGTGAAAGAACAAAAGAACCTGGAAGTAAAATTTAGATCATGCTGACACACCCTTTTGAGTAATGTCAACCTTTGTGTTTTTCCAAAGAGCCATAACACCCTCCAGAATTACCTTCTATTTAGGGAGGCAGCAGCTCCATTTTTTTTTTCTTCTGTGACTTACACCAAGGAAAGATTTTGGCAGTAGTGATCTTTGTCTTAGAATAAATTTAAGTCCTCCCTTTCTTAGAGGAAATTAACAGTCCCATAGTAAACTGCTACTCACAGAGAAAATAGGGAGATGGGAAGGCAGGCCTTCAGGAGAGAGCATCATTGTATTTGGGGACCACTGAGGCTCAAAGACTGGGAGCAGCAGCAGAGTCAACTATAAAGCTCTGGCAGAATATTTAGAACCAGCCAGTGTTGGACTAGATATATCTAGGCAGTCACTTACAGCAGACATGTCCAAGAGGAATCCTGCATCTATGGTTCTCTGGGTCCTTTCATTGAGGAAGACTAGCCACTGAGAGCTGCACTTACTTCTTAAGACGTGATCATACTTTGTCTAGATAGTTTAAAAAAGAAAACAAACTTTTACAATCAGCAAGACTCTACCCTGAGACAAAGGTAAATTACCAGGGAGGAAAAATTTAAGGGCAACGATATGAATTATTTTATCTCAAAAATTTTTTTGATTAAAAAAAAAACACATATTCACAATCAATTTAGTCCTATTTGGCAAAAGCAATATAGTTTACATTTTAGCAATTAGTTCTATTTAAAAGATATAAATCTCCACAGCAATTTAATCATAATTATTAATTGATAAGTAATTAATTATTTGATAAGTAGCTTATTATCTTTATGAATTCCTTTACCCAAGGACATAATGTCTTTTATCTTGAACCACTACCCAAAATGACACAGTAAAAGCATTTTGGATTAAGTTTATTTACACATAAATTATATGTATTCTCTTCTCAGTTGTTCAGCAGTGGTTTGGATGGAACCCAGTGTCTCATATATGCATGTATGTGTCATGCTACTGAGATACATTCCTATTTCTTTTCTTACTTTGTAACATGATCAGGTGAAGTTACCCAGAAGAAAACTCCACCTCAGCCTCCCAAACAATTGGAATTATAGACCTGTACCACCAGGCCATTTTTATATTTAAAGAAAATTATTAGTGTGTTTTACTCATATAGTAGGCTGTTATTGAAATGTAATTTTAATCATTGTAGAATAGGCTGTCTCGAATAATAAAAATGTCTCCTGCATGTTCATAGGTAGGAAAATCTTCTTTTTCACATAATAAACCGATAATTTTCATGTTGGCAAAGTCTTCATGGGCCTCCCTCTTTGTAGGATAGACAGATGAATCAGAAAGTTGTAGCAAATCTCCAATCATTGTGTAAACTTTACCAACAATAGAGGATGGTGTCATTCAGATGAGCGTGCTGTCCACCTTGCAATGACTGCTGCAGATGCATTTGCACTGGCTTTGGGTTGGTCTATAGTCACAGTCATCATAGCCACATAGGAGGGGCTTGTGTACTGGAAGAAAGGATGTGAAGGTGCCCATGCAGATAGGACGCTTCTTCCTGGAATGGCTAAATATGACACCTTGCAATAGCTCCTTTTCTCTCTCAAGGCCTGCAATTTGCTACTGTGCAGCTCAGCATAGACTCTGGGGAAAAGGGCCTGCTAGTTTCAGCAGGGAAGATATGTAATAGTTGCTGCTGCAGGGTGTCACATCAGTGTTTTCAAAGGGCCTCATACCAATTGATGCATTCTTAAGACTAAGAAGGACTATTTTGTGTTGACATAATAGACGCCTTCTCCTTCGTTATTAGATACAAGACTCTCTAGCTTCTTCACTCTGCATGCAATTTCCGTCACTCCCTACCTTTACTGCTTCACTTCCGGTGGAGTTTGTGTTCTTGTACCCCCCCCTTTCCTTCCCACCAGCACACCTCTCATCCTCCAGAGTCTTACTTTGGAAACAAATGCCCTTAACTTTTTAACTACTTTTATTGTGATGCCAATGTCTAGGTTACAGATGCTTAATGTTACGCGACACACTGTAAAATAACAAAATGCCAGGCAGACCCTCATGCATAAAGCTACTTTGGCCAACTTATTTCAGCATTTTGGCACAATAGAGGCTTTTGATGCTGACGCCATTAATTAAACGTATGTTATATTCTGAAAGCAGGCAGAGGGAGTCAGTTTTAACTATACCACACTTCTTTTTCTACACAGGCCCGCCAAGACCATCACTATGACTGATGGAGACTATGATTATCTGATTAAACTCCTGGCTCTTGGAGACTCAGGAGTAGGGAAGACAACATTTCTTTACAGATACACGGACAATAAATTCAATCCCAAATTCATCACTACAGTAGGAATAGATTTTCGGGAAAAACGTGTGGTAAGTTTTTAAATATACTATTAACCTTACTACCTAGTCTCTTATACAAAAATAAGAATTGGCAAGCTGTGCTTATTGCATTTTAAAATGTCTGTTGTTTTTTATCATATGAAACTCATAGCCTCAGGGCATTATTTCTTACTTTTTCAACTACCAATGACCTTTTGATAGAAAACTACTGAGTGACACTATCCCTTGTCTTCAAAAGCACATGAGGAATCACAATACCACAATTTTTTTTTTTTATTTTGTGGATGATGTGTTTTCTAAGATTTCTTAAAGGATCTTTCAGATTTTGATTTATTAAAGAACTAGAAGCATTACCTCATTGGTCTGAGGTAAATTTCTTAGATGTTGAAGGGCTTACTTCCGTACTCCTAACAAAGAGGTTGAAAGTATGATTGGCAAGTAGCTGGAACATGAGATTTGTACGTTCTTGCTGCATTTTTATTTCTGTGTAGCCTCAGCCATCAATCACTGGCTTGTTATGAACAGAATGTGAGACCCATCCACGCTATTTTCCATGATAAGGGAGCCTAAGTGAGAATCACAACACCACTTCCTCCTCCTATGCTAGACACTAATGACAGCAAGAAGGATATTGTGACATGTGAGGCATGTAGCATAGGCACATAAGCGTAGCCAGATTTCCTGCCACCCATGGTATTCTTGACTGCCAAGATGACTGTGCCTTCCAGTTGATGTCATAAATCCCACAGGAAATGCTTGGTGGAAAGCCACTGCATGAAAAGTTGACTCCTTTCCTTATCTGAGAGCCAATAGGCTAGGGGCATCTCTCTTTCCAGCACTCCCATAATTCCTCTGACTTCTCTTAGCAACACCTACCAATCTAGGTAGAAATCTTTTTTTTTAAAGGTATCTGTAAAAGAATTTCCACTAAGCCATGAATATGATCCACAAAGACCCTCAAAAGAAGGGGGTAAAGGACAGAAGTTGAAGTCTCTCAGCTCAACCCATTGAGAAATTCAGTGTACACTTTCAACCTAAGTCATTTTGAGGGTCAATTCTATGCTAAAAAATGTACAGGAACTTGTAAAGCAAGTTTTGTATAAAATGTTTTTCCCGTTTGGAATTTCATTTAAGTCTATTATAACTGTAGAATAGAACAGTTATGGTCTCAATTTGCCAATAAAATAAAGAATGCTCAAAGTTGCAATGAAAAGTTGGTGTTTGAACCTCATGCAGGAGTCCTAATCTGATGCCTGCTGCCTCCATGAGGAAATGACAGAAGGTGTCTAATTTAAGTCTGCAGTATGCCCAAACTGTGTTGAAAATCAAACTGTACTTGACATTTAAAAGTGAGATATATGTGATACTTCAGGGGAAAATAAAGCAAATATTTATTCTGCACTATGAACTTTGATTATCGTAATCAACAAAAACATGCTGAGCGAACCGGGAGAAGTAGACTGTTGACAGAATCCAAGGCAATATTAACTCGGAAGCATTGTGTTTTCCAGGTTTATGACACACAAGGAACAGATGGAGCTTCAGGAAAAGCGTTTAAGGTACATCTGCAGCTTTGGGACACTGCTGGACAAGAGCGGTAACAGGAAATTACTTTATTTCTAGCTACCTATACCTTAGAAAACATTGAAAAATGAATCTCAGAAAGAAATGATAACCAACTTCTCTGTCAATTTCAAAATAGATACCTATTCCCAGTGTGATAGTTCATTCCTGTAACAATAGGAGTCTGAGGCAGGAGGATTGCTTCAAGTCTGAGGCCAGTCTTGGTTATTGAATGAGAGAAACTCTGTCTCAAAAAAAAAAAAAAAACTAAACAAATGAACAGAACAAAACAACTAATGGACATTTGTATCAAGAAATAAAAGTCCATGATTTCTAGTTGATTATCTACACTGGAAATGTATAGTTAGTGCAGATCACAGCAATGAGATTTACATAAATTCTTCATACTTCCTAGTGGAAGAAAACTTCTCCAGATTTACTCTAGTGAAGATGGGGAATCAGCACTGTTGCAAGAGCTGATCACAGACAGCGTTAAAGGAAAGGTGTTTGCGCCCTTCCTGTCTTTCTGTTCTTCCACCCAGAATCTTTGCCACTTGCCGGGTAACTACCTTTCCTTGCTCAGACGTGGCTCACACCATTGCCTAATATCTAGAGTACCTTACTGGACTCTGTATATGTCTGTGTATGATATGTGTATGTTCGCATGTATGATGTATGTATATATGTGGACATGTTTACATGCTCATGAGTGTGACTATGAGCATGCATGTGCCATAACATGCCTGGAATGTAAGAGTATATAGATCTTCATCTTCTACATTGTTTGAGACAAGGTCTCCTGCCTGCTATTCACTGATGCACATGCCAAGCCCGCTGGACCATGGGCTTCCTGCACTCCTCCTGTCCCTACGTCCTATCTCATTAAAGGAGCACCAAGATTAAAGATGCCCACTACTATGTCTGGCTCTGTGTGGGCTCTGAGGATCCAAAATGGAGTCTGCTTGTGTGTCAAGCACGTTACCGTACACTGAGTCATCCCCTCAGTCCTAGACACTTTAACATCTTTCCCACCTTCCCTCATCTCCTTCCACCAGCCTTGGCTCAAATTCTACCTTCCCATTGAAGCCAGTAAGCAACTTCTATTTTCTTTTAAAAACTAGTGATACCTATGTTCTGCCACTTTATCAACTCTCTTGTGGCCATCTCATCCCAACAAAGCTGTGAGCTGTGTAAGGGCACAATTCCTCCTAGTCTTTCAGCATAATCTCCTCTGTCCTATGCAAAATAACAAACAATACCCAGTAGCACTGGTTGCTTGGAGCTTGCAGTGACAGTCCATTATTCAATGAAAACTTGTTTCTTTGGGACCCAAAGTTTTTAAGTGTTAAAGACCCTAATTCAATAAAACCCTCAACTATCAGATTAAGTAAAAGTGACAGCAGAATGACAGCAAAGATATGTAGGTGACATCTTGCCCCTGCTTCAGCATCATATGTCTTTGAATGCTGATGCTTGTAAACACCCATATTTTTGAAATGCATCCAAAATGTTCTCGCTTTCAGCGAGTGTAAACGCCAGGAGAGGTGCTGGGCCCTCTCTGTTAGCTTTTTTGACTGTGAATTCCATTTACACACACCCTTCAACACTGCTGGTTATTCTGAAGTCATCCCTCATAAGAGTCTCCTTTCATGTGTCAGCTTTGTTGTCATGAAGATGTGTGTTTTATAGACCAATTTAATTCATTTTTGAAGAGGCAATATGAAAAAAAAAAGTGCTTCCATATGTCCTCGCACATGAGATGTCAGCCTTGCATGATAGCCGACTGCTCTCATCTGTCCCCTTAATACAGCTGCATTGTGGGGCAAGCAGGGAATGGGAGGAGCTGTCTGAGTAACTCCTGGCTTATTCATCCCTTGAGAATTTTGTATGCTGCGGATATAAGGTGTAGCTAAGCAACTCTGTAAACAATACCACAGACCTCAGCCCTATGCCTTGGGGCATCTGACAGTATAATCCGGGTAAGGGTTATGGTCATTGATAAGAGTCAATTCTGAGAAAGCAGGAAACTACATAATCCTGTGTGAACATAAAAGGTCCAACCCTTCTGCCTCTCAAGGGAGAAAGGATAAGATGTCTGACTTGGGGATCTATTGTGATCTGTGGTCTTAACTTTCCCCACCCTGCTGAGTCATTGACTAAATGAGATGGGAGAGGAGGGCATGTGACTGGGTATCGGTTGCACAAATCTCCCAGGGTAATGGAAGGTTAACAAAGGCTACATGGTCCAGGATGCTACCCTGTACTACAGCAACAGTGTCCGGTCTGTGCTGCTCTTGGTGAAGAATCTTTTGCTTCAGTCAGAAGCATGCTTTTTAATTGCTTTGGTATGTGCTCTTGGCAATGAGGAAAATAACACACAGTTGTCCTCCAAACACACACACACACATACGTATCAAAGATCAGTTTTCTCAGCCACAGAGTATGATAAATAAGAAACGGTTCTGTTAGCTCAGCTTTTCTGCAGAGATCCATACTACAGAATCCCCGTGATCTCTAAGAACTCCCAGGCAATGGCAGAGACAGACCTACATGGATAAAAATAAGTAATATTTTAGACCTCCAAAATACACCTTTTGGCGTCATGGTAATGCTACATAATAGAAATGAGTGCTTTATCTCTCTCCTCATATTTCAAAGTAACTCTCTTTTGATGTTATTTAAATTCTATAAAAATATTGGGTCTTGGTATACCATATTCTGTCTTTTCCTTATTTTCTTTAATATCAAAATGCACTTTATAAGTAAATATCAAGTTCTGGGCATTGAAACTAGACTGTGTTCTAAATTGGAAACACTGCTCCTTTTTCCTTGGAGCTTACAGATTAGTGTAGACCACAGTCCATCTCAGCATGGCCCCAGGACAACAGCCGGAAGCCAGAAGGTGGTAAGTGAGCCCTCCAGGAAGAGGTGGTTCTCATAAGGCTCCAGGAGGGAGCAGAGATTCCACTGCTACTTTACACTCATACACAATGCATGAGGGAGTGTAATCCAGGCTAAAGGACAAACAGAGGAAGAGGAAACATTAGTGTGAGGCAACCCACAGGACAACCAGCATGGGAGAGAGCTCAGCCTGGGACAGTGAACTTTCTCAGAACTAAGAGATTAGCATGCCTGTGGGTAGGCAAGAGAGGAGTCCTAAGGGGAGACAAGAAAACAGTTTTTGTTACTGTTGTTTTGTTTTGTTTGGCTTAGTGAAATGTTTTGGGGCTATCCTAAGAGCCATACATAGTCATTAAAAATGTTAGGGAGAAAAAAATGACAAAATAAGCAGGAAGAAATGAGGGATTCCCAAAACTGGATGGAGGAAAGAGACTAGGACCTTCCAGCAGGTAGAAAATGCCCTTGCCTGAAAAGGAAGACAGGAAGGAGAACAGTTTAGTTCATGATATATGATGCAAGAATTGCCTGAATTTTGTCCATGTGGGAAATCTCTGATGCACATGTGCAAAGGGCAGCAAAAAGCTAAGTCTACATGTCTTGGGCTGTTCAACGTACAGGCTACAGCTAAGCCAAGGAAATAAATGATTTCCTCCAGTGTGCATGCATCCAGTAAGATGGCTCCAGAGCAGAACTCTGAGAACACCAACCTGAAAAATTTATAAAGTAGAAATGAGAGGCCAAAAATTCAGAAACCATCGAGGAGAGCAAATCTGTACTTGTCTATTTCAGAGCTATGTGCATTTCTGAAATTCCACTGTTAACTTCAAACCGTCATTGGTTCCTGGGTGCATTTTCCAGTCTTGCCCTGTGCTGATATCACTACAGAAGTCGGGGCAGGGTCAGGGAAAGGGTCCATGAGAGTGTATCTTACCATTTGTACAAGAGTTTACTTTCAGTCCTCTGCCATAGATGAATATTCTCACTTTTTCTCTCCATCTCCTGAGTTTTTTCTTTGTTTTTCTTTTAGTTCATGGCTCACCCCCCAGATCCTCTTTCTATTCCCCAAGGGATTCCCACACCCACCTAAGGGAGAACTTCACCCCCAAGGAGTCGTTTAAAGAGAGTTTACCATCCTTTTCAGTTCTAGCTGCTGCTGAGCTGTGGTATGCTTCTTAGGCTCTCTGGGGATGTCACTCTCAGCCTAATTATATGTCTGCTTTTCTTCTGTGCACAGACAAGAAAATCTGAAAAGCCTAAGTTAAAATCCACTACTAATAGGCTAAGACTTTAATTGTGGACCAAAGGATGCTGCAAGGCAAAACGAAAATTCCAAGAGGTTGCTATAGCCAGTTGGTGATTAAATGTAACTCTGTATTAGTGCCATGGCACCATAAAGCCGGGAAAAGGTATTTAAAAAACATCTGCAAGCAAATCTTTCCTCCCTGCCCTACAGCGACTTCTGGCCTAGTCTCATGTGTTGACCAAGTATGATAAGGGCTCAGTGTAGACATGGCTTGTATGTCTGTTTGCCCTTGATTGTTGGTTTGTGGACTGAGAAACAGTGACTGTGCTTCGTTGACAGATTCCGGAGTCTCACCACTGCCTTCTTCAGAGATGCCATGGGCTTCTTACTAATGTTTGACCTCACCAGTCAACAGAGCTTCTTGAATGTCAGAAACTGGATGAGTAAGTGGGTTGGGTAATGCATATGGGCAGCTTCTTCGGAACTCAGCATCTCTATTGGCTTGTTTGCTTTGTGAGATGCAGCCACAAGTGAACTCTGAAAGACACAAGCATAGTGTAGCCTATATCATCTCCAGAGGGGTGACTTGTTTCAATTGACAGCATGTATTAAAATACTGTTTTTCTTTGACATTCTTCTTAGAGAAAGCTTATGTGACTATCTCACTATTAAGGTCTTTATGCTCTAGTTAAGATGGCATCAATTTCCCTTGTCTAGTTTGTCTTACAGATGTTCTATAAAGTGAAAGATAAGATATATGGTATTAGACTCGATTAGGTAAGATACAGAGAACATCCAAAATGTTTCTTGGAAGGGGATGCTATCCCGTAGACATATTCAAGGATGGATGAAAGGGTTAACTAGACTAAGAACTACTCCGGAGAATACTCAGCCATGTTGATAAGGCATGGTGTGGGAATCATACAGCTCATGCCCATGCTAGCTTTTACTTGAACAAAATGTTACTAAAGGAGGATGAATGGGATGCTTTATCAATAAAAGGCCATATAAGCATGAGGACTTGTGCTCAGGAACCCATGTTTTAAAAAAAACAATGCCAATAGTCGTAGGATGCACCTGTACTCCCAGCACTAGGTGGAGACAGGAGGTTTCCTGGGGCTTCCTAGACAGCCGTTAAATCCAGGAGATCAACAGATAGACACTCAACACCTGAAGAATAGCATGATTGTGAATTCTGGTCCAGAAAGGCAAGCAAGTATGTGTGCATAAACATCTATATAAGCATCTGTGTACAGACATATGTACACTCACAGAAACAAACAAACTCTCCAGCCTCCACTCCAGCTCCTTTCCTACAACCCTTTGGAGTCTATGATTCATATTTAGCTTAGAATAAAAGCCAAAGTCCTTCAGCTACATCATGAACACTGAAGCCTGGCTATCTTCTCTGTTTCTTCTTCCTGAGACTCCAATCACAATCTTCCAGCCACACAGACTCCCAGGGTGGAAAAGCCCACTCCTGCCTGAAACTGTTTGCCCCTGCCATCCCCTCTGCCTGGATTTCACTTCTGCAGCTGAAAGTCCCATGCTACTTCCTTCCTTTCCAAGATTTTGCCGAGACCTTATTTTTTTCTCTTTGGAGAGAACTTTTCTAACCTGCTGCTCCACCTGATGTTGGACTTGTGTTCACTATGTGTCCTGGAACACTAAACAGTCCATTTGGACACTGTGGCCACCCAACATCTTTAAAGATTCCTGCAGTTACTTGTGTCATTTACTATTCCCAGCCTAGATTGCATGCACCTGGAAAGAAAACGCTCCACCCCTTTGTTCCAGTGCAAGGTTCTGTTCTTTCCTGGCACTTTGTAGATGTTTAGCCTCTACCTATTTCTGCCTATGTCTATATTGCTGTATTTCTACTCATTACAACACATCATAGAAAATTAATAACTAAATAAACTGATAGGTAAAATTTTATATGTGTTTTGAGTGTGAATTCAGTAACCAGTTGCAGCCAATAGGGAAAGTATCAACAAATTCTGCCTTTTATAATTGCCTCTCCAAATTAATGTTTACCCTAGGATCTGTCTTTATTTCTTTTGAATGTTGCATGTCCTTATCCAAATTCTGGTACTATGATTAGATTCTATTGAGACCAGGAAATGATAAGATTACTAGATTCTTTCATAGAATGGTTTGTTTGCTGTTTTTTGAAGGCAGATGGTTCTTTCCCTCAAGTCTTCAGGAATATATTATTGGGATTTAAGATAATTAATTGCCATGTCTAATAACCACTGGGTTTCTACTATTCTAATCATTGATATTACTGGATAAATCTGTGTGCTTCTTCCAGTCTTGGCTACATGGCACATACAGGCTGCAGTGAGGTGGAAAACACATGTGGACTGGTCTCACTTTCCCTTCGCTTTCTCACTTCCTATCTTCCTTTCTCCTTCTTTCATTCCTTTCTTTGTTACTTAGTTATTCTCTCTCTGTCTCTTTCCCCATGAACACACACACATACACACACATAGCACACACATACACACACAAACACACACACACAGAGAGACAGAGACAGGTTTGCCTAAAGAAAAGAGAGGAAAATGTTAGGTTCAACTTGTTTCTACATGAATTTCTGGTTTTTCAAAGATTTCAGAGATCATCACTCTGATGTCAGAAGAAGGGAAGAGAACTGCCATCTAATGGAACAAGCAAATGAACATCCATGAAAATCATGTTTTGCCATCCCCACTCATATCAGAGACTCTGAGGGCAGGAAGCCACATAGGTCAGAGGGCACTTTCACTGGTTTAGGAAAGCATGTTTAAGGTATCGATTCAGGTATTTCCCATGTACCTGTCTGTCAGTGCTGCTCTCTGTAATCTGTGAGGTATCAGCTTCGTTTTATAGATTAAAAGAAAAATGATTAAGTGGAGGAGATGACAAGGCTGATCAGTACTAGTAGCCGATAAAGCTACAGGTGATCAACTGGGTTAGGAATTTGGAGTAGAAGCAGCCTTTGACATCAGTTGTCTGTGACTAACTCACTGCTTCCCCCTGCTTCCTTACCAAGGCCAACTGCAGGCAAATGCTTACTGTGAAAACCCAGATATAGTATTAATTGGCAACAAGGCAGACCTGCTGGACCAAAGGGAAGTCAATGAGAAACAAGCACGGGAGCTGGCTGAAAAATATGGGTAAGTCAGTTTCACCAGGAACCATGTGACCTTGTACAGAGGTAAAATAGAGCCATGAAAGAGACAGGTGAAGGAATGCCCTTGGATCAGAAAATGTGAGAGTTCAAAAACACTCTTCAGGCTGGAGAGATGATTCACTGGGCAGAGTGAGGACCTCCCTTTGGGTCCCTAGCACCCACATAATAGCTGGCCATGGCAGAATATGTATATAACCCCAGTTCAAGGAAAAGCCACCCAGTCTAGAAAAATTGATAAGTGTTGGATTCAGTGAATGAGAGTGAGATTCACAGGGGAGCATGCTTGTACATGTACATACATACATACGTACATATATACATACATACGTACATACATAAAAAACACACATGTGCACACACACACACACATACACACTTTCCAGAAGTCATATTAATAATAGCATCTAACATTGATCAAGTCTTTGTTCTTCTGCTTTGGCAACTGTTGCTAGTTTAAAGTTGGTTCCTTAAAGCTTAAATCTCCTTAAAACTGTTAATTTTAATTAAATGTAGCTTACATTCCCATGAATATTATATTTAATATATGAAGTATTTCAAAATCAAGTTTCTAGGTGATTGGCTACAGGAAAGTAAAATGTTAGTGGTACTACAGACCCCTGGTTTAGGCTTTCTCTTATTTTATTGTCTTAAAGCAATGGTGATATCTTGATTTTAGCTTCCTGATTACCTCCTGTGTTGGCTTCCTACACAATGGGGTCACAACAGTGTGACAGAACAACTCACTCATTTTTATTTACTTAACAAAAGAAGGAGGAGGAGAAGGAGGAGGAGGAGGAGGAGGAGGAGGAGGAAGAGAAGGAGAAGGAAGAGGAAATGAAGAGGAGGAGGAGGAAGAGAAGAAAGACAAGAAAGAGGAGGAGGAGGAGGAGGAGGAGGAGGAGGAGGAGGAGGAGGAGGAAGGAAGGGAAGAAGGAAGAAAGGAAGGCTGGAGAGATGGCTCAGAGGTTAAGAGCACTGGCTGCACTTCCAGAGGTCCTGATTCCAATTCCCAGTAACTACATAGTAGCTAGTAACCATCTATAATGAGATCTGGTGCCCTCTTCTGGCCTGCAGACATACATGAAGGCAGAATGCTGTATACATAATAAATAAATAAATCCCCCCCAAAAAGTTTCGATGGCCTGTATCACTTCTGATCTCTCAGAGACTACTTCCTCTTGAGAGGCCCCTGGCAACAGTTGGGTTTTTCATAGGTACCTCTTCTTTTGTTGAACGTTGTACTAAATGAAAATTTATGCCAAAATTTTTGTTCTTAAAGAACAAAACCTTAAAAATTAAAGTATAACTACATCACTTTCCCATATATAACTGCAACCTGCTCAACGCATTTAGTGTTGCTTGTGTTTATATTGGGAAGTGAGACTGACCAATTAGGATAACCATTTAGGGTGCTCATCTCTGGGGAAAACTAATTCTTCCTCTCTTGGCAGTCCTTAATTGACTGTAGCTTTTCCTCTAGGGGCGTGGCCCTATGCAACTTCCCTACCAATGTTGACATTTCAAGTGATGATATCATTTTTCATCTTTTTAAAGGTATCTATATTGTTGAGGTATCATGGGTGTAGCTTCCCTGTCATTTCTAGGAGACAGGATCTCACAGCAGACTTCCTTGTCCTTTTCTTAATTAACCTCTGCTCTGTAACTGGAGAGATGTCTTAGACATTAAGAACAATTGACATTCTTTCAGAGAACCACTTTACTTCCCAGCATCCATGTCAGGTGGCTTATAACCAACTTGTAACTCCAGTTCCAGGGAACTTGACACCTTCTCCTGGCTTTCTTAGGCACATGTGTGCATGCAGGTGTGTATGCACACATATAGACTCACCTACACACTCACACATATGTCCATATACACATAAATGAAAACAAAATATTTTTAAAAATAAATCTAAAATCTGCTTTAGAAATGATCTCGTGTCAGAATATTACTAATTGTATTATTCAAGAATAGAGTTAAGTTCAAAATGTCCCAATATGCTGACTGCATTAATTGACAGTATCATTGTATTGTTGAAGAATGTCAGGGTTTGGATAGCAATAAAATATAATAACCTCATGAAGTAATACACTTGCTACTTAGTGAGAGTTAATCTATGATGCACACACACTTCAAAAGAATGTATTGTATATTATTCACAGAGGCCATGTTATGGGTCAGTTTGAAAAATCTGCTTTTTTGTGTTTCAACTCTAGCATACCATACTTCGAGACAAGCGCAGCAACAGGACAGAATGTAGAGAAGTCGGTGGAAACGCTTCTGGACTTGATCATGAAGAGAATGGAAAAGTGTGTAGAGAAGACACAGGTTCCGGACACTGTCAATGGTGGAAATTCGGGAAAGCTGGATGGGGGAAAGCCAGCAGAAAAGAAATGTGCCTGCTAGCCACACAGAGGAGCTAGTGATGGAGAGCCTGCCCAAATCCTCTGTCCCGAAACCATGACAAAGCACGTTTTTGTTGTCGAGTAGTGGCTCAGGAGCAATGGCATGTCTTTGTCCCCTGACCCCAATCTATTTGAATAAAGCAGAATAGTCATAGTGTGAAAAGAACTGTCCTGTTATCCCGAGTCCCTTCCAAATGAAAATCAAAGTTGTCCTAAGGCAATCTCACCATCGTGACTGCTCAGCTGTATTTTTATAAGATTGTGTATATGAGGAAAAAAGTAGCGGTGAGTTTTAAATAAAAGCACATATTACTCCAGCCTGGAGAAAGGAAAAGGCTATCTAAAGGAGAATTTAAAAGAATTATCGTTGATAATGGTGCCCAAGTTCACATTTTATTTTTTTTTATCAAATTCTTAGAAAGGGTCACAAGAAAAAAATAAAGCATTTTTATTTTATATATCTTACAAGTGTAATAAAGAAAACTTAAGATTTAGTCTTACAGTTTCTAAATATAAAATTTGTTGTTGAGAGAAAACAGAGTGATTATTGATTATGGCTTTTACTTCATTTTAGAAAAGCACTAGAAATTCTAAATTTATCTTTCCTCGAGACCACACTTACACCTGCCTGCCTTGATGGTGTTACAGAAATGAAGGTGTGTTCATGGGTGAATAACATCAAGGTAATTATGGACCAATAATTATAGTCACCCTGAATTTTTGTGCCATCAATCACCAAAAATTGATACTGCATTCTTTATTATGACATTTTTTACTTTGCCAGGAGGAAGAATAGCTATAGTTGAGGTGTACTTGAAAAAATAGCAAGAATGAAGGTGCGTTTCAACTCATCAAAGCTATAGTCAATGTTTTGTTTACCTGAAAGCTTTCTTTTTTTTTCTAGAATTAATCACAGATATTCTTATTGTGAAAACTCACATTGTATTACATTTTATTCATCGTAATTTGGGATACATATAAACCAATCTTATCAAAATGGTATTTAAAATTGTCAATCGATTTTTACCAATAACGGAGACAATAATATACTGCTAACAAAGACAAATGGCTTTGTGTTTTCTGTTTTCATAGTGAGCTTACAATTTGTGGCAGGATAGTCTCTCATCCTTTGAAACATTTTTTCTTCAGTCTCAAACTTTTGCATGCCTTGCCCCTTTCAAAGTTACAAACATTACAAAATAAAATCCAGCTCCATATCCAATGTTTTCCTGCTTACCTCTATCTGCAGTTGAGTCGGACAGATCCAAGGACATGTCTTCACAAAATGTTTTTACGACAAGTTAGATCCAGAACTATGTCACTAAGCAACACAATTTGGAGGCTTAGATGAGATTCACCCTTGGTACAATTCTCAGTGTCAAAAGCTCAGCACTCAACTTGTATAATCCATTCTTTGTTAGGATTCCCTTCAATTCTCTCTGGTTGGGATGTTCTTCATTGCCTCAATGTCTTCACCATAGGGGTAGAAAGTAACAGTCAATTTGTGCAATGTGTCTTCTGGAAGCAAAGTGGAAAGAAATGAGTGTGGCTATGGCAAAAATCTGGTGACTGTCATGAGCTCACTATATCTATTTCCGGTTTTGAGTCAAGTCATACCAGTATTTCTATAACAGAGAATGGTGAGACCCGTGATGCTGAAGAGATTTCATCTCTCCATCTTCAGTTTGTCCTTGTGGTCCAATTACATAATCGGTTACATAATTGGCTTGCTTGTTAAAAGATTAGCAAGATTCTTTCATTGTCAGAATAAGTATTTTTCATGACCTGTTTGAAGTGCATTGCTGCTAACTAGCATGAAGCTGAGGGCAATGATGCCTGTAAATATGTAAATGTGCCTGTAAGAATAATAGATATTGGGTAATAAGCTCAAGAAGATTGACATTTCAAACTGCCGAAAAATAAAAATAGTCTAGTTATAAACACTTGGTCTAGAAATACTTCTGTCTGTAAACTTTGACATCCAACCTCAAAATCTCTTTGGTCATGGTTAAAACATTATTCTATGATTTTCAGATTCTAGTTCTATATACTTTGTTATATAATGTTGAATTGATCTGGTGCCATGAATATTCTATTTTAAAGAACTGTGTATCTCTTTTATCCCACCACAACATATATCTGTAGCTAAGATATTTTCTCTTAATAATTACCTCCAAGTGCTTTTAGTGAACCAATTGTACTTTTGAGAGGTATCTAATGTATATGATACTTCTTTCTAATACAACGCCCTTCTCTAGAGTGTTTACACTGGTTGATGTTTACACAGCCTGAACTCAGTGCCTCAAATTCCTCTGTGATCAGTTTTGTCTCCAACCACATAACTCATTTTCTCCAATCTGATGTCTCTGAAGAGCCTCACAGAGACAATAATATGGCTGAACTCAACTGATATGGTTAGCAAAGGATGCAAAACCATTATTGGGATCTGGAGATTATTGCTAACCTTCTCCTAACATGTCACAGATTAGCAATTGCTTGAAAATTAACTACAAATTCGTACAATGTTATTTTAATCTTATGTAAGAATGGCCCTCTGAAAAATATATAAAACAGTGGTAAGAACGTAGTGCTGGTCTTGTTCTGATTGTGGTAACTAGACGTGACCAAGTAGAGAAAATGCTGTGTGTTGGGAAATGGACTTGTATCTCTCCGTAATGGTTTCAATATTTAGACTTTACTACTTTAGCCAATTTACTAATAATTTACTGCAAAAAAAAAAACCCACAGAACTAGCATAATCTAATCTGTTAATTTTTAACCAGATAAGGCACTCTATGCATCCCTGGGTGCCTGTGTTTTAATGTACATTAGTTGCTTTCAAACCTATACAGACATGACAGGGCAAGAGTTCTTCTAATCAATGTTTAATTGTCCTTTGTATCAAAAACTAAAAACAAAAACCAAACACTTGCCCGCAAATAACTGCATGACATTAAAAATCTGTAACGACAGCCTCATTCCAAAGATATTTTAACTCCAGAGCGAGTCTATTGGAAATCAGCAGATTCTTATGAACCTGGGGCATCTCCTCAGTTAGTGCCTAGGGGCACGAGGCAGAGGCAGCTCTGTGTGGCGATGCGGTGTGTTCCTAGAGAAGGTGAACAACCTGAAAGCGCCTGTGAAGGGGACCATTCAGTCTTCTGTGCCTCTCTTCTCTTCGGGGAAAAATGTCTTCCTTGCTGTATATCACACCTAATATTTAAGGACAAGTTGTCACTCAGAGGATTTTAGGGTTATATTCCAACATTCAACCTTTAAAGAAGTAACATTTTTAATCTCTGGTTTGCTGAGATGTGTAGTAACTCTATAAAAGTCTGGAGATGTACAAGATAAGATGTAGGGCCTCTGAACAGTATATTTGAGAACTTGGTTTTGGTGCTCAGGTAACAGAGAGGATGAAGGGAAGAGGAGGAGTTAATTTTAGCCAAAGCGATAGAAAACCTGATTTTCATCTTTTACTACCAAGCTTTATAACATTGAAAGTGGCGTAGTAACTATTGTAAAGAAAGCTTTACCAGTTTTTAAGGATGTCAAGAACCTAGCTATAACTGCCTAAGAATTTAATCTATTGTATTTTCTTCTTGATATTCTACCACAGCAATGTCAGCTCATTTCTCACAATAAGTGTGGAGTAGTAACTGAGTGCTATCTCAGTGCCCATCTCATAGTGTAGAAATGACAAGCAATGCTGGGTATAGAGAAAATGTTATAAAAATTGTCGTTGAATTCTTGAATGGTGTCCAACCACAATGACATTGATGATCAAAAGTTCTGAACAAAACTAAGAGTGACAGGCTAGCTGGGTTAAGATTTTCAATATAGGAGAAAACAAAGATGGCTATAGGTTGACTTAGGTGGAAGAAGAAAAGATTTATAATTTTTAAACTAAATCCATGGAGATATTTTCTCATTATTCTTATCTGCTTAGTGGAGTTTATGCCCTTATAACTAAGTAAAAAATATATATGACTACCAAATATTTAGGATACTTAGAAATATTTTATTTACTACATATGAATCTGATACTCTTAATAAAATATTACTTTAAATTTTCCAGCAGTAACATTAAGAGATCCTTTATAGAAGCTTTCTTTGTACCATCAGTTTATGGCTGAGATGTTTTGTAATTTCATATGTGACAAGATCATTAATCAAAGAATAAGAAAGAACCAAGGTAAAACAGTCCTTGATATGATGGAACAATTTAAAAGGATGCCAACTCTTAGAGAACAACCATGGTTTAAATGTACTTTTCTGCTTCCTTTCCTTTCTGGGAGGTCCTGACCATTATGGGTAGCACCTCTCAACTGACTTGGTCTTTTGAAATCCTTTGGAGGTCCTACAGGAGCCAGTTTATCTGGCCTTAATGAAATGGATCCCTCTGTTTAACCAGCAACTGTTGTCCTCGTGCCAACACTGTATATTAAGGGACTCAGTCATATATGCTTAGTGTTTTGTTCCATGTGATTCTTGTTCCCCAATGCTCTTTAATGGAGAATCTGTTATAGAAAGAAAAATGGTCAGAAATAAGAACTTCAGGACCATGTGTCTTTTCGTATACAGAGCTTAACAAACATTGAGTAACTCATAAGTTTCAAGTTACATTCAAAAGAAAGGTACAGCAGAAACTTTCTTTCATAAACAGACACCACTATCATAAACTAAGAATAATAAATATGCTCCTATCCTGGGTCACGTGTCATGGTAAGATGTATAGTGTGGCCATCACAGTAATTGTAGTAGGACAGCTAAATGTACAGCCAGTCACTTTGTGGTCACTGTATTTGATTAAAAATGTATAATGTATCTTACTGTTGAAAAATATGAGCTCAGTCATCTTGTATTTCTTTTAAGGAAACCAATTAGATTCAATGTAGAATATTACATGGTTGAAATCCCATGTACAAATAAAATTTTATGTCTAAAAGAGTCTTGTATTTGAACTAAAGAAAAATAAACTAACCTGCTTTACTTTGTGTGCAGAAATGAGACATTCTAACAATACTGAAGTGCTTCATGGCATCTTAACAGTTTACTTTCTAGTAATATTATCCATCTTTTTAACCTGAGCATGTTTGTTTTGTCTGCTTTCTATACAGATCTCAGTTGTGTCTAGTGATTTAAGTGTAACCCAAGGCTTTAAGTGTGGATTATTTAACGTGTTCCTGAAGAGGTTGTGGCTCCTGACAAATGCCGTCAGGTCATTATTTGTTGTATCGAAGTTCCAGTGGCTTCAGAAACCATAGCGTCACATGATTTTGTGGTGTCTGGGTTTGCGTAGTGTTGTTGACAACAGTACTTAGTGATCGTTCTTGCACACTTTTCAAATAAAACCATCTTTTTATCAAGTATTCTGTGTATTCAAATCAACTTTGTGTGCATGCCAATGTTGGATACCCAGTGAGTGGAAAGGAAAATACCAACACCCGCATGAAGTGTTTACAACATTAAAAATGCAATCCATTTGGAGCAAGGTAAACATTATTTGAGTTCAGCCAAGTGACTATTATCAATCTTAATAAATGTTCTTATTCATTATTTAAAAGCTGAGCTTTTCCATTCTATGAGATGCTCTAATAGTTTTGAATGAAACATTCATTACAATGAGAAGTTGGTATGTTGATGTCTTAGTGCTGTATTCCATAAGCAGGTCCACATTTCTTATCCATTACAAAATGTTGCATCGTAATGGGCTCCACCTTGATCACAGACCTGGCCAAAGCCTGCCAGTTCAAGGCCCATTCTCAACCACCAGCATCCAGCTTTCTTACCTGTCCATTTGCCCAAGTTTTCTTGTTCCCAGAGAGGATCTCTTTCCATATGCTGCTTAGATAGGCTTTGCCAAGAGAATGATGAGATTTTAATTTAAAGATCAACAAAGCTCCCTGTGTAAGCATGTAAATTCTCAGCCTTACTCTTCCAATGTGACTACTCAGGATTGCAGTTGAGTCCAGGCAGAATCTTTACCTTCTGAGCTCCCTCTAAATTAGTAAATACCAATCACTAATGTAGTGGTTTCCAAATATTTTATAGAATTACTGTAAAGGCATAGTATGTACCACATTGAGAGAAAAACCAGAGAATCCTGACATTTGTTGCTTGTAATTATAGGACTACTGTGTTTAAACTGTATTTGTGAGATGTATTATTCACAGATCTCTATGCTGAGGGAAAAGGTACTTTTATGTGTTGGGGCTTCTGCAGAAAGAATTAACTATAAGAAGAACATGGAGATTCCTCTTCTGTCAGAAATTCACAAAAGCAGTGCACACCAAGGTTTAGCTAATTACGATTTCGCTGAGCCAGTCTGCTTCCTGGAGGGGGTTTATTATGTTAATCATTTTTTTTTTTTACAATCATCATTGCTTTGGACCACTTTCATAAGTCTCTGAAAGATGAAGGACTCTTTTATACCAAGTGTCTGAAGACAAAACAAAGGCAGCAACAGCTGTAAAGTTACAGCAGACCTCCTCAGTGCGTTTGATCCATGAAAGAAACTAGACTATGCATGTGTACTCACTGTGGGAAGTGCCCCAGACAGAGCAAAGAGAGTCCTGGCATTTAAGACATGGAACACAGATGTCCACCATCTTAATCCCACCCAGGAACCTAGGCCCTTTATTTTCTTATTACTTGCAAGTGTAGTTTATCGTGCAATCATTGGAGCAGTATAAAACAGGACCACACGTAAGGGAGCCATGTAGGCCCAGTTTGCACTCACTCCATGACCCCTTCCAGAGAAAACTGACAGAGGAGGGGGAATATACAGGCTCCTAAAAATTCTTAGCTTCTCCGACTCAGAATTCAAAGCAATACTTGCAATTCAGATACAAGAAAGGGTTTTCATGAAAGAAATACAAAAGAATGTTTAAGTACAGAAGTGGATTTGTGTATGGGAGATGATAGGATTTGTTATTCGGTCCCTAGGTCATGATCACATTTATACTTTCCTTACTGGGAAACTACAGGGTTCACCTGAGCGCCAGAACCAACCCCTCTCCCGTCTAGCCTGCTCCCTCACTTTCTTGTCTTCCTGTTTCTGCTTAAATATACTCCCAAAGAGAAGGGTTTTACTGTTGTTGTTGTTGTTGTTGTTGTTGTTGTTGTTGTTGTTTTGTTTTGTTTTGTTTTCAGATAAGTGCCCTCTTTAAATCCCCAATGTATCCTTACCACTAGACCCCTGCTTCTAAAAGGGGTACAATCATGCTGGCAACTGCTTGTTCCTGTAGACAGCTTCATTTTTTTTCACAATCCATCAGACATCTCTGATGTTATCTTTCCAGTCAGTAGAATGTTTGCTTTTCACAGTGGTGGGGATGGAGCCTTGGGCCTCAAGCATGAAAGGCAAGTGCTTTTCCATAGAGCCACACCTCCCACCTGTTAGCTATTTTTAGGAAAATAAAGACATTTATTTTTCTTTCTCTCCTGACTCTCTGCCTTCTTCCCTGAGCCTATTACCACACCCTCTTGTCACTCTGCCATCTAAAACTGGGTCTGGCAACCAAGGGACACTCAACAATATTCCCTATTACCTGAAAACAGGACCAGGTAAAACAGCTACCTGTAGCTCTTTCTCTTTCCCCTTCCCCCTCCCCCTTTTCCTTCCTCTTCTCCTCCCCTTCCTCCCCCCTCCTCCTCCCTTTCCTCCTCTTCCTTCTCCTTTTCCTCCTCCTCCTCTTCCTCCTCCTCTTCCTCCTCCTCTTCCTCTTCTTCATCCTCTTCCTCCTCTTCTTCCTCTTCCTCCTTCTCCTCTTCCCCTTCCTTCTCCTCCTCCCCCTCCTTCTTCTCCTCCTCTTTCTCCTCCCTCTATACTTCTTTTCCATATTTATTGCCTTATTGGAGTAAATATGTATACAATGTGTTGTATCATCATGAAGATATTGCACTCTTGATGTTTCTCTGTGCCCATATTCAACTTCTGTCTTCCTACAGACACCAGTTTGTGATTAGGAAATCATACAGTATGTTTTTATTTTATGGAAGGCTTTTTTTTACTTGCATAATAATTTGAGATTTTATTAGGTGTATGTAATTGTTGGTGGCTTGGCTCTTTGGTGATGTACAGTCTAGTATGTACGTATGTCACATTTTCTTTACTGATCTGCCAATGGGCATTTGTTTGTTTGCTTTGATTTTAGCTTTTGGCTTTTAGTACGTGATTGAAAAATAACATAAAAATCTACCTGTATACATAAAAAATGCTTCAGTGTGTCTTCATCAAAAAACTAGATTGAATGGCTAGAACATATAGCAAACATATGTTGAAATGCTTAAGGAATTGCCAGTTTGCAAATGTGGTTTTGCTACTTTTCTGGTTCTGTACTGGCTGGTTTTGTGTGTCAACTTGACACAAACTGGAGTTATCACAGAGAAAGGAGCCTTCCTTGAGGAAATGCCTTCATGAGATCCAGTTGTAAGGCATTTTCTCAATGAGTGATCAAAGGTGGGAGGGCCCATTGTGGGTGGTGCCATCCCTGGGCTGGTAGTCTTGGGTTCTATAAGAAAGCAAGCTGAGCAAGCCAGGAGAAGCAAGCCAGTAAGTAACATCCCTCCATGGCCTCTGCATCAGCTCCTGCTTCCTGACCTGCTTGAGTTCCAGTCCTGACTTCCTTTGGTAATGAATAGCAATGTGGAAGTGTAAGCTGAATAAACCCTTTCCTATCCAACTTGCTTCTTGATCATGATTTTTTGTGCAGGAACAGAAAACCTGACTAAGACAGGTCCTAAAAGGAATGCATGGATTAGCTCCATTGTTCCAAATCTTCAGTACTGGGTAGACTTTGTGATTTTTCTCTGTTCTAATGGATGTTGGGTGGTTAGCTCCAAGTGGTTTTTATTTGTAAATTTCTACCAGTTAGTATATGAGGCATCTTGGGCTAGGGAAATGGCCCAGGTATTAAAGGCCAGGCTCACAACCAAAATACATGCTGATGTGTGATGATTATCTTTTGTGTATCTGTCTTCTGGATGTCATGTTTCATAAAGTAATTAATCATTTTAAAAGTAATAATCATTTTGTTCATTTCTATTGCATTATTGTCTTATATTTTAATAACTATATAGTCTGGGCTTTTAAAGAACATCTATACACATTGGAGAGGGCTTCTCTAGTTCCACAATTTCTCTGAGAAATTGTCTACCCTGCCACCAGAGTCTCAGACATTTGAACACTTGCTCTCTGGATAGTGACACTGTTTGGGAAAGTTGAATAGTGCAGCCTTGCTCAAGAAAGTCTGTTATTAGGGGGTGGAGTTTGTGATTAAAAAGTTTTTCTGATTTCCAGTTCACTCTCTGCTTCATGCTAACTGTTCAAGATACGTTATCAGCTTCTGGCTCCTGCTATCATACTGGCCTCACCACCTTGAACAAGTAAGCCAAAACAAAGCCGTCTGTAAGTTACATTATGGTGTTTTATCACAACATAAAAGTAACTCATACAACGGCACTTTGGTTTCCTTAATAGTGTCTTCCAAAGAGCACAGATTTGAATTTTAAGGAACCAAGTAGAATCTTTAGATTTTTGTGGCTCTTATTATTTGTGTAAAATCTTTCCTACTTTACACTTGCAAACATAATTCCTCCCAACACTTTGTTTCTGCTTTACATTTAACATTTAGACGTATTGTCAATTTAAGTAGGATCATTGTATGTGATATGAGGGAATTATCAATATTTTCCCCCAATCAGAAATTTCTAGTGTCTTTAGTAACATTAAGTAAACTTTCTTTTCCCCATGGGCTAGCATTTTATGCTTTTGTGAAAAATGAATTGTATACGAACCTGGTTTAGGTTTCTCTTTTCCATTTATTGATATATTTTTTCCTTTAACTAACTGGTGTTTTGAGTTTTGCTTGTTAATTTTATAATTGGTGATCTTTCCCTTCACTTATGTTAGTAATCATTTACTTTCTTCAGATTCAAGTATAATTGACAAATTAAAACTATATATTTTAAGGCATATATCATAACATTTTGATATACATAAACCACTATAATTATCACTATCAAGTAAATAAAAATATATAAAAATATATATCACTTCATATGTAAATTGACGATTTAGGAACTTTTTTCAGTAGATATGCTGTCTCTCAGATATCTGGAAACTCATAGCTTTGGGTCATTTGAGTTCTCTGTCCCAACTACACAAGATAGGAAAGAAAAGTCTGACCTTTTCCTTTGTCACCTGTGTGCCTCTCCTTTATTTTCCTGTTCCCTTTCCCCCTCTGGCCAGATAAGTAGTGCCAGCAACCATCTTTTCTTGTGTACCCTGTAGCTTACTCTTTCCTTATTACACATATGAGCTGAAAGGTTGTTATGAGTGATTTTTTTTTCAAAATAACAAAGTCCCATTGATTCTGTTTCCTTTTAAGAATTTTTATCATAAATGGATGAATTCCTTCAAGTGTTTT
>JANHMN010000013.1:18523834-18591106 GCA_030674055.1 Rhabdomys pumilio
CTTTTAAGAATTTTTATCATAAATGGATGAATTCCTTCAAGTGTTTTTATTTTTTAATAAAATCATAAGTTTTTAAAAATAATCACATTTTCTACCTTACTGGTGTATGTAGTAGATGACACCAGGTGATTTTCTAGTGATAAGCTAATCTCACATGTTCCAGATATATATTCCTGTGTTCCGGGATGCTACCACCACATTTAAAACACACCTTAGTTTTCTAGCTTAGTTCCTTGGAACAGCAGGCAAACTAATAAGAACACTCTTGCACCCAGGCAATGGTGGCACATGTCTTTAATCCCAGCACTTGGGAGGCAGAGACAGGCGAATTTCTGAGTTTGAGGCCAACCTGGTCTACAGAGTGAGTTCCAGTACAGCCAGGGCTATACAGAGAAACCCTGTCTTCCAAAAACAAAAACAAAAACAAAACAAAACAAAAAGAACATGCCTGCGAATTTATTTAAACTTTACACAATATGGATACCTTCAGCAAATGACACATGAAAAGAATTGGTAAAGCTATGACTTTTAAGGCAGGTTTAATAGGTTTTAATAGGCAGTTAGATAGGAACTAACCCTCTTTGCTGAGATCTTTCCCTGCATGCTTGTATCTCCAAAAAAAATGGAATTCCTTTCTTCTTGGTAGAGGGAGGGCAGCCCTCAAATGAGAGTGACATAGGGAAAGATCAGGAAAACCCTTGCTAGGCTTTGTTACTTGCTCCAGTGTATAGGTGAAGGTAAGAGCAAGGCCACGTTTCTGCTATTTTGTTCAAACTAGAGTGCCACAGGTGGCATAGAGTGTGTCAGACTTTAACTACAGACTTGAGTAAAGAAACTTCATATGACTGTTCACAGATTTACCACATCCTTAATAGCTTACTTAACGAATGAAAGAAGTTTAGGAAGGAAAGAAAGCAAGGGAAAGGAAAAAAGAAGGTAGGGGCTGGGGAAAAGGAAGGAAGGAGGGGCAGGTCAACTACTATAATTTTGATTCAAGATGAGCTGCTTCGTATTTTGAGTAACTACTTGAGTATTGGTGAGAGTTTTAGGTTTATTTGTAAGTTTGTTAAGAGGTGGATTTCAAAGGGGGGAAATATAAAAGAATGGGAAAGTATGTATGCTCTGAATATTATAAATACTGCCTTTTAATGTAGAGTAATAATTTAATTTTTGATTGGGTACCTGAGAAAGTAGGAAAGCAAGGGGCTGGGTTCAACCTTCAATATTAGGAAAATCTGAACTTGGTTGATTTTTCTTTTTTTAATCTTAAAGTTGGGGTGGGAGGGGAGTTAGTGAAAATTAACAAGGACAAAAAGAAAAATTTGAGAAGCTATGTAAATTTATGTTAATTAACTTTTTAAAAATCCTTAAGCTATTGACAATGCCACTAACAATGAATAAAAATGAACTTATTCATAAAACTTTCAATTTTAAAATACCATACACTACAATATTAATTTTCTTAACATAAAAATAAACCATTGTTCAAATATATAATTTGTGACATTTGGACTCTAAACCTATTGTGGAAAAAGGCAGATTTTAAATAACCCTCTTCTTGGGAAGACATTAGAACATCTATTCACCCTAATTAGGAAACCAACCACAGATCAAAGTATGGATACCACTTAAGTTCAACTTGATGAACAAATGAATTTTATTAGAGTTAACAGGAATATGAGTAAGGGGCTACTTAGAGGGGTGTGTATGGCTCACAGACAGCTGAATCACCACAGCCCATCACAGCCCAGCAGAGCACAGTTCATGAAACCTGGAACAAATTGTGCCACTTACAGACATCTTGGTAACTTGGAAAGTAGAGCTATCAGGTATTCAGATCATCCAAGCCCATTCTGTGTGGCTTGGGTGGTCTCTGTCTCTTCCAGGTGGTTGTACAGATCTGAGCCTCTTCTAAGCAATTCAGCTTGTCTGAGTGTGTCTCTCAGTAATCTAGCCTGCTAATAAAGGCTTATAGGAGAGTCTTGCGGAAACTGCTCAGTTTCATGGACTTCCTGAAGCTTTTTAGTTGTTAAATTTCTGAGGTTAGAGAGAGCTTTGCAGTAAAGAGTGTTTTATTTCTTCTTAGATCATCCCTCTTTTTCATTAAGCTTCTTTCCAAGATAGAAGGTTTTATCTCACAGAAAACTGCTGTGCAACAGAGACCTGTACTCCACTTTACTTCCTGGCTATGCCCATGACTTTATGGCTCATCTCAGACATTCCTATATAATATATTGATTAGTAGGATTAAAGAGATTTATTGAAACCACAAAAGAGCCAGCCTTTCTTTTTTGCCTCTATTTCCTTAGCAAATACTACTTGCATATCAATATATTGCCTTCCCAATTGTGATCTTTCATCATTCAGTAATGTTTGCTTCTGAAAACATTTCAAACAATAAAAGCAAAAATTATAGAGTATAGAAAGTGAGCAACACATAAGAAGTAAGTGACAGAGCAACAAATACACACTCGTACTTGAAGAATTTGGATGTTTTTGGACTCAGAAACAGCTCACTGCTTTTGTGTTTGTTTCTTTGTTTGTTTTCAGAAAGAATAAAAATATTTATCAAGTAAATGATACTTCACAAGAGACTCTCTCACCTGAAAAATGCCAGATTTAGTTTCAGATTAAATATCAGCATACCAGAACCAGTGCAAGATTCAACAGTGTCTTTAGAATAAATTGTTCTAATAGAAATCACTGAGATAATTAGGTTTGTTAAATAAGATAATCCCCAAATTTCAAATTTCTTATAATCCAGTATTCAAAGGTGTAAAAGGAGCCCAAGTAAGCACCAATGAAAGATAGGTTATCTTGCTAAATGTCAGAACCAAAACAAAACCAGGGTCCCAACCTCCTTACAAATGTGCCCAAGATGTACTATGAAGAAATTCGTCAGTATGGCATAAAGTCATGAACAGAGAGTATAAAGTAAGCAGATTATTGGCAGATATATTTGTCCACATTGAACTTTCAAGCTGTTATAGTCTAACAGGTGAAAGACCCATTCATTTCAGAAAATACTGATGTTATCAGCAAACTCTCCTCCTGACCACCTTCCACAGGCCAACACCTACAGCCAGCCATCAAGAAAAGCTGGGTGTCTCTTTACTGTAGTAAGAAGAAAGACATCAGCATAGTTGAGCTCTATCTTCTTATACTGTCAACTCAACAAACAGAATGAATTAACCATAGTCAAGTCAAAAGGATCAAATCTATGTTTACTGCTGGGGTTGCGCCAATATCTTCATTGTTTTCATATCTTTTCCTTACAAAGACAGGGATAATAGTTTTTGAAGGTTTCAGGAAACAATAGAACAATGAATACAGTAAGGTGCTTAGAACTGTCCTGGCAAAGGATAATTATGTCCTAAATATATTTGTAGTTTAAAATCTAGTAAACGGGTTTGGAGAGGTGGCTCAGCGGTTAAAAGAACATGTTGGTTTTTGCAAAGAAATGGGGTTCAGCTCCCAGCACCCACATTTCCTGGGGCTCTGACAAGCTCTTCTGAACTCCACTAGCACCAGGAATGCACATGGTGCATATACATGCATGCAGGCAAAACATTCATACACATAAATAAAATGAATAAATCTAAAAATTATTTTTAAAAAAATCTAGCAAACAATAAACGTGTCAGCCAAAACATCATAAAAATTAGTTATGAAACATTTCCAAGACTGCAGTACCTAGATGGATTTATAAATAAACCATGCTACTTCACCTGTACATGTCCTTAAATACTTAAAGGGTAAGATATTTCATATGGCACTTGGCTAGATTGGAAGCATTTTTCCTGAGAAAATAACCAAAAGCCTAAAGGAAAGTTTCCCTTTTGTGACTGTACTTGCTAGTTTTATGTCAGCTTGACCCAAGCTAGAGTCATCAGAGAGAAGGAAGCCTCAATTAGAAAAATGCCTCCATCCGATCTGTTTTCTTAATTAATGATGAATGGGAGAGAGCGCAGAACATTGTGATGGGGCCATCCCTGAGCTGGGGATCTTGTAGTTAAGAAAGCAGGCTGAGCAAACCATGGAGAGCAGGTCAGTAAGCAGCACCCCTCCATGGCTTCCAGATCAGTTCATGTTTCCAGGTTTCAGCCCTGTTTGAGTTGCAGTCTTGACTTCCTGCAGTGATGGACTATGATCTGGAAGTGCAAGCCAAATAAACATTTTCCTCCCGAACTTGCTTTGATCATGGTATTTCATCACAGCAATAGTGACCTAAACTAAGAGAATGACTCAGTTCCCCCACCACCACCTCTCTGTTTATTTAACAGAAGCATAGCCTGCTCTCCTGGGTGTCAGCACTCTGAAGGTTCAATTTTTACTCCTGGCACTCACAAGCCTCACCTTAAATGAAGGCATACATCAGAATCTGAGCACACGGTCACAAAAACGCCTGACATAATATTCCAGCTCACGAACCGCGATCACTCCTAGCTTAGATAGCAGTCATTGTTCCACTGAAGTGTACTGTTTACATTATTATGAAGATATGTGGTGACAGCACTGTGTTCCATCCTTCTACATGATTATTTTAGGTAACATTAGTACCTAGAAGAAAATAAGTATCGAAGTAAAGTGTGCCACTTACAACCATGTGTTTATGTGCCTGGTTTTCCTCCAGCAGTTTGGAACATCTGGGAAACAGTAGCCTTCTAAACTGGTGCCAGGCAACCAGGCAGCCACACTCCTCAACCTCAGAGGGCAGTGTTTGGTGTCAAATGAGCTTTCCTCTTCACACCGACTGGCAGAGATAGATCAATTCTCTTAACCACATGGCGGGACATGAGACTGTGGCATGGTAAGTTATTTATTACCTAAATGTCAAATTAAATTACATCATTCATCCATATACATATTTACATACTTCCCTTTATTTATACATATAAAAACCACTATCAAAGGTCAAATCTGACAACTTTAAAAGAGTCCCATTTGTAAAATATTTGAAGATATAGATTCAAATTTCATTTTTTAGGTTTAAAGCAGAATTCATCTGCCATGTGGGAAAGATCTTTGTTCCTTGGCCTTTTATGTTAAGTTTTTGGGGGAAAAAGAGTTTCTTCTCTCCAGTAGACATTTGTTGAATTGCCTGTAATATCACCTTCGTATGAGGCTATTGATGTATACTAAGGTACATTTATATAAATACCGGTATGATGTCATTTCAAGTTGGGAACTGAAACTGCATTTTAAGGAATAAATAAAATTTATATAAGCCCTTCTCTATCGGAACTGCATACAGCCAGTTCATTTCCGTAGCCGAATCAACATCAAATAGGGAGAAGCACTTTCAGTCTTCAACTCACTGTAGAAAAAAAAAATAAACAACATAAATTATCAAAGTGGAACAAGGTAGAGCCTAGTAAGGCGATGACTATACCATCATTATCTAGGGTTAGGCCTAGTTGAGGTAGATCTCAACTACCGCCATACTGCGAAGTCTGATCTAACAGACAACCATTAATGTATCTATCCTAATGAATCCCCCATGGGATATAGTAAAATCATATCGAGACAGCATTTATCATCAACAATTTCATCTAAGTTGGGAGGAGGTGGAGAGTTAGAGCTTTTCAATTCAGTGGAAATATGCAGGCTCTGGGTTAGTTGACACTGTTGTTCTTCCTATGGGGTTGCCATCCCTTCAGCTCCGTCACTCCTTCTCCTAACTCTTCCATACGGGTTCACGACTTCAGTCCAATGGTTGGCTATAAGTATCTGCATCTGTTCTTAGAGCAGCTAGCCAGCTCTATTTTGAAAATGAAAGACAGACGTTATGTCCTTAACACTGGAACTTTTATATTTAAAAGAACAAAAGATGTCTAGTTTCAATATTTCAGTTAGGAAGTTTCTCTTAGTTGACTTTTTCTAAGTCATAGACAGAAAAGAAAACAAATAAAAATTAAAATTAAAAAAACCTCTCATTAACAGTGTAATCTTGAGCTGTTAATTAGGTGTAGCTAAAAGCTACCACCAACAAAATTGTCTTTCCAATATATCTCCTCTTTAGCAGCCAAATTTGCAGCATTCAATGCAAAATCATTGTAAACAGGTTCGTCCAGCACTTCCTCCACAACCCACTCTGCCTCTATTTCCCCCAGAGTCAAAACCACTTGACTCTGACATGACGTCCATCAAGTTCTAGAAACAGTTATGCAAGGCAGAAAACAGAACACTGACCACGCCCCCTTCTCCGGGAAAGCTGGCTTTCTCTTTCAGTGCCTCTAGGGCTTAATTCTTTTTGTCTTTTTAGGAGTTGGGACGCTAGTGACCAACAAGTTGAAAATTTCGCACCTGGAGATCTGAGAGGACTTGATTCAAAATGGCTTCGTCTCTAGTCTCTAATTATGTACAGTATTAGCAATCTGAATCACTGTTGCTAAGAGTTTAAAGAGAGAGATGAATCTGTCTGAATTCCTAGACTAATGTGAATCATAGCGAGTCTGATTTTCCACCTCAGGCCTGTGCCCAAGAGTCTCAGAAAATGTGATGTTTCCCTGTAGGGACCAGACAGTGGAATTCAAAAGCAGCTAGAACAGGAAGTCTTTAATCACTTTTTAAACGATTCACGTAATTACAAGCTATGCTTTCTCTTAAATGAACATTTCCTAAAGCTTATGGAAATGAGATTGAAGTCCAGATTCAAATTCTGATTCAGCCACCAACAATAAATATCACACACAAAGCAATCTGTCTGGTTTTAAGTATCATTTTGATTGCTTCCTTTGGTCATTATCACTGCTTGAAATCATCCATCGGTAGCTGGTAGTTTATGAAGTTATATGTCCTAGCAGTACAGAAAATAAAAAGAAACAGGAGGACCTGGTCCTTTCCTGGGAATACTTACAATCTATTTGGTTGAAAGCTGACATGAAAATTCTAGAAACGACTAACAACTCATGATTAGAACATCCATTAATGGCACAAAGAACAGAACAGCCAAGGAAAAAGGAGAATAGAGGAAAAATATATGTAATATTTGAAGAAAGTTCTGAAGTTAAGTTTGGGCTTTGTTGAAGGCAAAGAAGGGGAGAAGCTACGCATTTATTTATTTAGTATCAATACATGCAGCCTCAAGTACTCAGTGGCGGATAATACAGGCCATGCCCAACAGTCTTTGTGTGATAGATGGTGTGGTGGTTAACCCTCATCACCAACCTGATGGGTTTAGAAGAACTGAGGAGATCACCTCTGAGGATGTCTTTAGGGGAGATTCTGGAGAGAATTTAAGGTGGGAGATGGGACTGAAGGGGAGAAACTATTACCTTGTAGAGATGGCCTTAGATACTGATGTCCTAGGTGTTTCAGTCCAGTGGGCCACCTTGGTTTTTAGTTCTTTGTTCTAAAATTGGAAGCCATAAGGACATAGATCAGACAGAAAAATCCACAAGTTGCCTCCATCCACAATGCTCATGCTCTGCTCCCCTCCTGCCTCCGGCCTATCGACAGAGGATGCTTGCTGTGCTTCTTTTGTTAAAACCAAGGAAAATAATGTGGAAATGCACTCTGAAGAGTACATAGTGTACCAAGGGGTTAAAATATAGTACTCTGAAATTCAGCCTTTGAACTATTTGAATTTATAAAGATTCCTTTTCATAGGCACATGAAAATGACTCTAGTGATACACACGATATTGATTACATAATTATCTTTCTGATGTAACCTCTTGATTATAAACCCTATAAAAACAGGCACAATCTCTTCTTAATAGTTCATGGTATCTTCATCTTCAACTTTCTTGATGTCTATACTCCTGGTAAAAATATCAGTGTTGTCTTTCTTATATAAGTTACTAGAATAACCAGAATCACATGATCAATGGAACTTATTGATTCAGAGAAGACACTAGATGTTGGGCCCCATTTCAGCTCAGGTTTGTCCACAAGGCCCAAAGCAGGGATGAAATGGGGCCCAACAACTAGTTTGAAGAAAGCGAACACTAAAAGGCAAAGTTTTGAGAAACAGAAATTAGTTTTGATAGAAGTTAGGAAATTAATGAATGCGAGGCTATGAGACCCTTGTCAGGTATTTTATATACATTACTTCCCTTCGTATGATTGAATTGGCTCTAGACAATGTATTATTTATTAAAAGATTCTTTATAATATATAGTACAGATTATAGAAAGAAAGAGAGAAAGAAGGAAAGAAAGGAAGTGAGGAAGGAAGGGAGGGAGGGAGGAAGGAAAAAAGGAAGAAAGGGAGAAAAAAAGACTTTCTCCTGAAGTAGCTTTGATAAACATGCACAAAGTCCTGAGTTCCATCCCAAGAAGTTTATAATCTTTAGACAGACCTATAATCTCAGCCCTCAGAGGGCTGTAGTGTCAGGAGTATCTAAAATTCAAGGTCATCCTTGGCTGTGTAGTAAGTCCAAGGGCGTGCATGTGGTGTGTGTGTGTGTGTGTGTGTGTGTGTGTGTGTGTGTGTGTGATGTGTGCATGTGTGTGTGGTGTGTGTATGTGTGTGGTGTGTGTGTGCATGTGTGTATATGTGTGTGTGGTGTGTGTATGCATGCGTGTGTGTGTGTGTGTGTGTGTGTGTGTGTGTGTTATGCTTATGCTTTTATAGCTTTTATAGCTACAAGGGAATGATTATAGTGCTGACAAAGAAAACATTTATCTACTGAAGAAAACAAAAGTTCAGAACATAAAGACCAGGGTTGAGCTATACTCAGAGAATCTAGAAAAACACTGAAGGGAATCATCACTGTGAAGTGACTGTAGCCACGGAGCATGTTCCCGTGAGGGGCAATGAAGGTCTGTTTCTGTCCCCACTAAATGGAGTCCACAGTCACTGACTGAAACTGAAATACAAAGAAAGAATGGGATGGAAAGAGACACGCGTTCTTGTTCCCACTACTGGACCTCAACTATATCAATGCATGGCATTTACGATAAATTATAGTGAGCTTATTAGACGACAAAAATCTTCTTGGAGGGAATCCACTTTTGGAGGGCTTTCCTGTACTTCCTGTGTAGCAGATGGAGTCTACTATGAAAAGCCAGGAAGGGTTTTACAGGAGAGAAAATGACTACTTGAGAACAAAACCATGTCTTCTCACAGGAAATTATAATATGTTGTTTCTGTTTTTTTTATTTGTTTTGATTTTTTAAGTCTTTATAATAACATATAGTTTAAAGTGGTTGTCCATGGTGAATTGCTAAGTTAAAATTAACAAAAGTGGAATTTAATGGAATTGTAAAATTGCCTTGATTAAGTTTTTAAAAATCAGTTTTTTATATAACTTCCAGGTAGTAAGCTCTTGATTTTAACTTTGCAGAGAGTTTTATATTGTAAAGGAAAACCAGCACCCACACTTTTCCAACCAGCTCCCAAGAAAAGACTCTCACTTTACACTGAGTTGTAAGAACATGGAAAAGCATAATATCAGCAGACTTTGGGATGTAGTTAAGCCTGCAGCCAAATCCAGGATGAATGTGGATGAAGGAGTCACAGGCCAGGAAGAAGTATGGGGAAAAGGAGTCAAGAAGCCTTATCATTGGGCTAGAGAATTTACACAAGAGAAGCCTTGACGAAGCCTTAGCCTAAGTACGATCCTGCCTTGCCAATATAGTGAGTACCTGGGGACAATGCAGATGAACCTCTAACATTTATTCAGTGTCTAAAGCTAATAAAAATAAGTTAATGTTTGTTCAATAATAAGTTAGTCATATATAATAGTTATTGATAGTAAGCTATAATTTCTCATGCATAGCATATTCATAGACACTGATAAATACACTAAGACTCATTCATAGACACCAGGGTACATGTACTAACCTAGAGACACCAAGACACAGTCAGATGCAATATTACACACAGACACATTCAAAGTCACACAGGCACAAAACCATGCACAAGCATAGACATTGTGGTAGTTTATCATTTACACACGGGCATACATTTACACATATGTGCTCAGGCATGTACCAACACTGAAACATACAGCACAGGTTCTCGTCTTACCTGGGCTTCAAGCACGGTGACCTTTTCCTTCAAATTTTCAATTTTTTTATCTTGTTCCTTTAAAGTATTTTTCAGTCCTTCCATCTAGGAATTGGGAAGAACAATTGGGAAGTCCTGTCAGACCATGGAGAATAGTTACATAAGTCAAGAATTTCCGTGGTCAAATGATAATCCTCAAATAGAAAGACACAATCCCACAGCATGAGCAGAGTCAGCAGGCCACTTAAGATTGCAAGCCAAATTGGTACCCAGGGAGGAAAAAACCAGAGGTACCACTTTCCCTTCCCATTCATAGTTGAAAGATGCCTGCAGAAAAATCCAACAGATGCAGAGATGGGGGAAGGCTGCAGCAGGTATCAGGTGTCTCACCCTACACAAGAACTGGCTGAGGAAAAGAATTCCTACTCTAAAATAACTCCCTGGATTCACTGTTTATGAGGATATGAGTATGTAACAGTCAAGCCTGGTCTTACTTCAAAGCCCAGCTACCCAGAAAGCTAAAGCAGGATGATTCCAAAATCACAGGCAGCCTGGGCCGCACAGCAATTCCCAGACAATCGTGGTCAATTGAGGAAGACCATATCTCAAGAATGAAAGTAAAATAGGTCTGTGGCTATGGCTCAGTGTGGGAGCACTTATCTAGTATGCAAGGCATAGTCAATTGAAATTAATGAAAAATAATTAAATTTTAAAAAATCACACAGAATCCATAACACCTGATTGTTTAAGAAAGGTTTGGGTCTTCTATAGACTTCCATATAACAGTGAACATCTGTCTCGGAACACTTATGCTTGTATAAAAATCACTAAAATATCTAATGAGCAGTTAAGCACAGTTTCTCAAACTCGCTTCATATAGAACTTCATATAGAACATTATAGAACATATAGAGCTTCATATAGAACATTCTAGAACATATAGAACTTCATATAGAATATTCTAGGCAAGAGAAGCCCGGAGCCAGCTTGCCTGAGAAACGGAAAGTGTACATCAGTGAGAAGGCAAGCCACGGAGCTTAGCCTGACAAACTGTGGAGCTTTGGTCGTTGCACTGTAAACCTGAGACCTATCTGAGAAACGCTCTTGTTAGTCTGACCTCCTGGATGATGCTGCGCAGGTTCTGGTGCTGGGAGTGGATCACGAACTGCAAATGGCAGATCTGCTCCTGGAGGATGGAAATCTCCGTTTGAAGAGCCTGGCAACTGGGAATGCACACAAAGGTGGAGGGAGTGAAGAATCTTTAGCTACCCCAGCCCTCCCCACCTGTTGAGCCTCGTGTGGCTAAGATCTCTCTCAGAGACCACATATGACACAAAAAAAATCATGGAAAAGAATAGATCTGTGTGTCTGCTTACCTATGAACTTGAGTGAGATATGTATTGAGGTCAGAGGAAAGAGATCATTGGCTAAAAGTAGATGTCATACAAGTACGAGAACCTGAGCTTGGAGTCCCTGGACCAGTGTAAAGCTGAATGTGGTAGCTAGCCTCTGTTTCTGTAACACAGTTCTTTAAAGGGTCCAGTCCATAGCATAAATGCAAACCTTGGTCTTTCTCTTGGAAAGAGGCAGTGGCAATTAATCAATTGCATGTACATCAATGTGTTTTTCCTTTCCATGTTCATGGCAAATAGTTGGGAATAAAATAAGATATGTACTCTTGGTGGAAACATTTATACTCCTCTGATTGGAATAGAGAAGACTGTAAACTCTCAGCTGTCTCATTATTCCTGAAATTCATCTTCAAGGAATGGCAGCTGCTGCATCTACATCGTCTTCAGATTTTAGTTCTCTCTGGGCTTCAGCATGAGCAAGTTCGATACCAGGGCAAAGAAAGCTTGTGAGAACATTTCATGACCCAACCAAGGACCATGGACTCTCAGATCTTCAGACAGTCCAAACTTGAAGCTTCAAGCTAGAGAGTCAGCAATTCTTGGGATTCAGGAAGGTTGGGGGCAGGCAAGGAGGACAGCTGACATCTTAGGGGGATAGATGCACAGACCCTCTAGAGGGAGAATTATTGATGAGATTTGGAGGATGGGAAAATGCAGAGCCTCAACAGAGAGCAGTCTAAGGTCTGAGGGTATGAGGATCCAAACAAGGCAGAAGGCTATGGAAGTTGATGTTAAAATGCAAATGATCCTTCAGTGAAGGAGGAAAAAAAGAAAGAAAATGGAACAATGGTGTGCTTAGTGGTCAGATTTACATTTCCTCTGAAAAGTAAGGAGCAAGGATTCTGGGTGCTCTGTTGAGACAAAGGGCTTCACTACATACATGTGTAGGTTAGGGTTTTGTACACTTGACCCAAACTAAAGTCATATGTGCAGAGTGAACCAGAACTGAGAAAGTACCTCAATCATACTAGCCCGTAGGCAAGCCTGCAGAATATTTTCTTGATTAATAGAAATCTAGGCAGGTTGTCCTGAGTTCTAGGAGAAAGCAGGTTGGGTAAGCCATGAAAAACAAGCCAGTAAACAGCATTTTTCCATGGCTTCTCCTTCATTGTCCTACTAGGGAATAAGAAAATATGTCTCTGAGGTCATTAGAAGTTTTCAGAGATGAAAGAAAGGGTACCAACGCCCTCCATGGCAACATGCCAGGCTCTGCTATGTCTGTGAATACTGAAACCAAACCGGAGCAACATCTTCTGAAGAGAGAGGCACTTGAGAGCCCAGAGGCTCTTCTTGAGTAGTGCATCCATGCCAAGGTGGTTGTGCTGTGAGCTGCAAAGGGCTTTACATGAGACGACAGCAACAACAATAGGGAGTCAATTTTACTTTTATGGAAGAAAAAAAAAAAAACCAAGGAGCCTATATAGGACTGGCCTAGGTCCTCTGTGTATATAGTACCATTGTGTAGCTTGGTCTTCTTGTGGGACTCCTAACAGTAGGAGCAGGGGTTGTCTCTGATTCTTTGGCATGCTTTTGGGTCCCTTTTCCTCCTACTGGAGTTGCACTGTCTAGCCTTAAAAGGAGAGGAGATGGCTAATCATACTTAAACTTGATCTGCCACGTTTATTTGATATCGATGAGAGACCTGCCCTTTTCTGATGAGAAACGAAGGGGTAAATGGGGGCAGGAAGAAGGGAGGTGGGGGGATGGGCTATGAGGAAGGAGGGACACGAAACTGCTATTGGGATATAAAATAACAATAATAATAATAATAATAATAATAATAATAATAATAATACATTTTAAATAGAAAATAACTTCTGTCTTTTTCTTATGTCTGTCTAACCATACACTAAGAGAAATCTCTTACTTGTGGTTCATTAAGCAAGCTTTGGTTGCTTCAGTTTCAGAATACAATTCATACTGACTTACTTTCTCTGTCACCTAGCAAAGTGAACAATGCCCCCTCACATAGCTTAGAAACGGTACGAAGGAACAAAAGTGTTTGTGATGTCTCCAGCCTGAGAGCGAAGTAAGACTGGATGTTCAGCTACCTTTCTAGAAACACAAAGCACTCATTTCCCCCCAAGAAACTTCTAAAACTTCCTCAAAACTATTTTGAGAATTTCATATGGATAGTTCGCATTCAGCAGAACTAATGGGAAAGATCGGTTTGCTTAAAACACCAGTCATTTTTTTTTAAAAAGTGAAGAAAATAATCAAATTTGGACCACCTGGACTCTTAAAGGAAGAAACATTGTGTAGTGCAGAGTTCAGTTACCTGAAAAGCATCTTTATGTTTAAAGGTGAAAGGGGGAGAGAGAAGGGGGGAAGGGAGGGAGGGAGGGAGGGAGGGAGGGAGGGAGGGGAAGAGGGAGGGAGAGAGAGAGAGAGAGAGAGAGAGAGAGAGAGAGAGAGAGGAGAGAGAGCTCCTCGCTCAACAGTGACTATCTGTAATTGATGGCATGGGCTAAGCAGGCCTGTCCGTATGTCTTTCTTTACTAAGACAGACAGTGGTAACTATCACTCCTCTGCTCTCTTGGGTTCCATGTTTACTCATAGGGAGGAGGAAAATAACAACAGAATAGTATGACGGCATATGTCAAATACGTGTGTCCAATCTAAAGCTCAGCCTCTTTCTGGCCTTTGTCGTAAGTGGTCAAAAATGCACAGTTACCATCCAGAAAGAAAGCAGAAATGTTAAAGAAAGATGAGGAAATAGAGACAAAATAAGAGAGGGAGAAGAAAAAAAGGAGGGGTCAAAAAAATCAAGGAATAAAGATGTCCATGACTGTATAGCAATATAAATAAAAGATAATGAAAATTTGTCTATTGGAGACTCATAATGTGCCTGATAGCCTAGAGACTGAAGTTCTAGAGGGCCGAACTAAGAAGCCGATATAGATTGCATGTTATCTTGACATTAGAACAAAGCATGACTATAGTGAGCTTAGAATCAAAAGGGAAAAGGAAAAAAAAAATCTCAGGAAATGTGATACGAATCAGGACCTACGGTCACAGAGGATTTCCTGAGAAGGACAGCTACTGTGGTGGCCATACCCCTCCCCTGAGTAAGGGCTGAGACAGACCCTGTTGAAAACCATGAATATGGACAAGCCAGCCGACAAACTAAGGCTGCTTCCCATTGTATTTCTTTTACTTTCTACGGAATTTGAAGGATGCAAGCCTGTCATAGGTTCACTGGATGACGGGCCAGTGTGATGAGGATAGCCACTCACAGAGATGAAAGCTCATAGAATAAAGATACCGTCAGCATCTTTGAGTAAATGGAGAAGAAGTGAACAAACCACTCTTCAGAAGAATGAACTCTCCGAGTGGCTCTCCAGGACTTGGCTATACTCTGACCCGCATGTCTGTTAATACTAGAAATTTGCCATCCCATCTCCCTACATTTGTCCTACTTGTTCTATTTCCTTTAGGCCAATGGTTCTCAACCTGTGGGTCACGACCCCCTCTAGGGTTTGAATATCAGAGATCCTGCATATCAAATATTTACATTATGATTCACAACAGTAGCAAAATTACAGTCACGGAGAAACAAGGAAGTAATTTTATGGTTTGAGGTCACCATGCAACAAGGAACTGTCTTAAAGGGTCATAGCAATAGGAAGGTTGAGAAACACAGTTCTAGGCTCACAAAGCCAGTGTGCCCTGCAGCCCAGCACAGCCACAAACAGGAAAGCCAGCAGAAGCTGCTCTTTTAGGAGGTAGATTTTTCAAACCTTTTCGAGTGTGCAGCATTGGATTTGAGCTGGAGCAGTTTACTTTCTAAACATAATTTTCTCTCTAGGAGTGTTTTCTTTTCCTGAAAGAAAAAAAAAAGATACAGTTTTTGTTTGGGCGTGTGCTTGCAAACTGTTTATACTATATGTGTTTTTGTGATGCTAGAAACATGGCCTGTGCTTCAGAGCTCTTCTTGGCAGTAGCCATGTGCCACCAAGAAGCCTGGTCAGGCAATGTCCTTTGTGTCTCCAAAGTAAATCAGTGCTGTGTTGTTAATATGTTTTACATGGGCATGGTTCTGCATGTGGTTAATCCTAGCACTTTGGAGGTTAGAGTCAGGAGAATCCCGGCCAGCTACCGCTACATAGCAAGTTCAAGGTCAGTTCAAGTTACATGACAGCCTGTCTCAAAATAAATAAACATCTCCATAACTTATTCAGTTAGCTGAAAGAGCTTGCTCCTTCTCCATCCCACTGCCAAAATGGAGCCCGAGTCGTGCAACTTTGCCCACCCACCTTCCCATGCCACCTGGAGTACAAAGCCTGCCCAGCCTCTCCTGATGTGAATTCCCTTACCTCTGCACCTGCCTCTTTGCTACATTAGGAGAATTGTTGCTACCCAAGGACACCACTGCATGCCTTTGATGCTTCTGCCTGTTCTCATACCATCTGTCGCCATGTAGTAAAGTGGTAAGTGTACGCCTAATGAGGGCTTGAGGCCACAAATGTTAAAACTACTTCCTAATGAGGATCTGGGAGAAACTATAAGACTGAGAAAAGATATCTTCTTTAAACGCCGTGATTTATTTATTAAGCCAAACTGTTCACCCCGAGGGAGAAGTGACAAAGTCCACAAAAGACCAAGCATAGGTAACCAGAGTTTGAGTTACCAAGTTGGGGGAACCGAGAATGGCGGCAGGAGGCAAAAATTGGCATTGACAGCATGGCCAGAGAAGACTGGAAATGGTTCAGAATGTGTGCAATGCTGTTTAAAATCACTGCTCGCCACAACATGGAAATGGAGACCACACAATGCAGTGCTCTCCCACTGAAACCAGAAAGCCTCTGCCACACACTGGTCTAGTTTTGAAGCTTTGGCCAAGGTTTTAACTTCTCCGGACCTTATCACCATTAAGAAATTTTAACCAAAATTTGAAAATTAATCTACATGCTTGTCTTGGTATCCAGGCACACAGAAGCAGGGGTAGCATTGAGTCCATTCTGACACACAGCCCCACTGTAGTATGAGCTGGAATCACACTCGTGATCTGTCTCACAGAACCTTCTAACATAACAAGCGGGGCAGATACAAACAGGGTGCTCAGGATCTTTATGGCAAGAGCCCCCATGCTGGCAGGGGTTTCCTCCACAGGAATCAGTTGCAGTTTCACAGGTAGCTCCTTTCCTCTGGGGTATTCATTCAAGTAGCAATTCCTTGGCAGAGGCAGGAAAAGCAAGAATCTTTTTAGATCTTCACAGTCTTTGTCCAAATTATTGGCTATGTCTAAGCAATGATTGTTGTCTCGTGGAAAACCCTTGTTTTGGCAAGAACTTAAGAGACACCTGGTAGTGTTTTTATTGCAAATGAAGCCTGGCATCTCAGGTCAATGTAGGGCTGTGTACATCCTCTCCCTCTGAGGGCAGTCAAGAAAGCCCAGTTAGGGGAACAGTATCCATAGGCAGGCAACAGAGTAAGGGTAAGACCTTGCTCCAGTTCTTGGAGGACTGGCAACGAAGACCATGCTGCATGTCTGCTGCCTATGCATGGGGGTGTAGGTTCAGCCTTTGTATGCTCTTGTAACTTAGAAGAGGATGAATGTGTTTCTGATCCCTGCGTGAATGAGGCTGCATGCCTCAACACATAGGCTGACACATGCATATCTGTCCTCAAGAGTATTCTGGTGTGAACTATGACTTGGAAATTGATGGATGTGGATCTCAGCCATGTCTACATGGTACCACATGTCAGGATACTCATGGGGCTTGCTTCTGTGACTGTGCACCTGGATTCTTGGGAGTCCACTGTGAACTAAACTCTGATGAATGTGCCAGACAGCCACGTCTCCATGGATATCTATGTGTGAATGGTAGAAATAACTACCACTGTGACTGCATAGGTAGTGAATTCACAGAGACACACTGTGACACTTTGATGCCTCATCCTTGGTTAAAGCCTTGTCACAATGATAGAACATGTGAAGACACTGTTGACAGCTATTTTGTCACTGCTAGACTAGATACAAAGGTACCCTCTATGAGAGAGACGTAAATGAATGCAGTAGCCACTCCTGCAAATTTAGGGGGAATGTGTCAAGCTATCCTAAGAGGATGGATAGGGACATACTGCAGGCCTGCCTTCCTCCTTCAACTACTGTGGAGCCTCAGGCTGTGTTTGTATTTGTCAGCCTAGATTCACAGACAGGAGCCTAGCATAACTGTCCCCTGAGAGGATCCACCAAGCAGCTGACTGAAACAAATGCAGAGACCCACAGCCAAACATTAGAGGTAGCTTAGACAGTCTCGTGAAAGAGTTGGGGGAAGGATTGAGGAACCCAGAGGGGATAAGGACTCTACAAGACCATCAGAGTTAACTAACCTGGACCCTTGGAGATTCCCAGAGACTGAACCACCAACCAAAGAGCATACAAGGGCTGGACCTAGCCTCTGACCCCCTTGCACATATGTAGTACATGTACAGCTTGGGCTTTGTGTGGGCCCCCCAACAACTGGAGGAGGGTGTTACCCTGATTTTGTTGCTTGCCTGTGGATCCTGTTGCCCTAACTAGCCTTGTCTGGCCTTAGATGGTATGCCTAGTGCTGCAGTTACTTGAGGTACCAGCTTGAGTTGTACCCAGGAGGGACCTTTTCCTCTTCCTTTTCCTCTTCCTCCTCCTCCTCTTCTTCCTTCTCCTTCTCTTCCTCCTCCTCTCCTCAGAGGTGGAAGGGATAAGGAAGGGAAAGAAACTTTTAAAGGGGCACTGGAAGGAGAGGACAGCTTCAATTAGGATATAAAGTGAATAAATTAATTAATGGGGAAAAAGTAATCTACAACACGAATCTTTGATGGCATGCGGGGCCATTGTTCAATAATGGGATATAACAATTATTTTATATTTCATTTATTTATTGTGTGTGTACACATGTGCCACAGCACATGTATGGCAGTCAGGGGACCAGTCAGGGGACTAAGCTGTCTTCTTCCTCCATACATGTCTTAGGGATCTAATTCAGGTTGACAATTTCCATGGTTTACTTTATTACTTATAGATTAGAATCCAAATTCTCTGAAGTTGCATATTAAGTTTAGATTTTTCTTTCGTTTTATTTTTGAGACAAGCTCTCTTACAGTACAGACTAGCCCTCAACCCACATTGTAGCCAAAAGCTGCCTTTCAACTCATGATCCCCTTGTCTCAGCCTCCTTGATACTGAAATGATAGGTGTGATCTTCCACAGCAAATTTAATTTATAGACTTTTTTATTGAGTAGAAAAGATATTCCTAAAGGTTATAGTTTCATTGTTTGAAAGAATATTAATTAGATAGACTTAGGCTATCAACCCAACATTGTATTTTGTCCATCCCTGTGCCCACAACACACAATGTGTATAAATACCTTATTTAAACAAATTTTATTATACTGGTTCCAAAATTAGTAGTGAATTGAATAAAAAAAAGTATTCATTCTCTAATTGCATGAACTATATGTTTTGAGCTATATGAATATCCCTATAATGGAGTTAGGATGGAATAAATGGAGAAAGTATGTATGGAAAGAGATGCCTACTCACTTCCCTGACAGATATTTGGATTTCAATGATAATTTAAAGATACCAGTTACTTCCTATCCTGTGTGAGTTGCTAGTTTTAATTAGGCTAACTTACTTAAATTAGCTTCTTAGAGCAACCTTCCCTCATGGAAATTATTCCATATTAAACATTTCTATGTTAGCCTTCAGTGTCTTCAAATAACTTCTGAGAGGGGTCAGCTATACCCTGAGGTTAATGTTGATGCCTGTATTCTCAACAAAACACTGCCACAGACCATGTATTATAGATTCATAAGGTGTGGATATGTACATCACAAACATTCCTCCCAGTGGACTTTCTCCTGATTAATGAATGCTCACAGCCAGGGTCAGAGACTGGGTAACTAGCAAGAATGTATTCTATTCTGGCCAGAGCTCTTATACATGCCATGGGCTCGTCACGAACAACTCATGAAATAAAATCACACTTGCCTTGCACACACTTCTTGGCAGTGCCTTCCTCACTCACATAACACCTCACTGTAAGTACCTATTCTACCTATGACCTCAGGATGAGTACCTGTTTTACCTCAGAGAGCTCGATTCCCTTCACTGTTGATCAACATGGACTGACACCGATTTATAAGACATTGTTAATGTTAACATATGAATGCCTTGACCACCCAGAATATAGTCTTTTAAAAAAAGTAATTGCATTTATTTTACTTATTGTGTATGTACACATGTGCCCTGGCATGTATGTGGAAGTCAGGGAACAGTGTGTAGGACTGAGTTATCTCTGTCCATCTACACGTCTTAGAGATCTAACAAGGTGACAGGCTTGGAGGCAGACATGTTTATTGGCTAAGCCATCTTACTGGTCCCAGAACATATAATTTATCCCACACCAGAAAACAAGCTATAAAAGGAAGTGTTTTGAATTGGAAATGGGGGATTGTGGTTTCTTGTTTGTTCTGTCCTCACTTATAGACCAATGTTAAGGAAGTGGATGGTCTCTGAAGTGCCCTTGAGCCCTTAGATCCTAGTGGAGCCAAATCAATGACACCAGCAAACAAATGTGAACCAACAGAAGTGCACTGCTGGCAAAAGGAACATATGCCATGCAAAAACGCTCTCACAGGGCGATTCTGCTCGCTTCTCGCTGTGTGTTCGGAATTCATTCTCGCCGCATTCCTGATTAAACCGGGACAGATGGTGGAGGTTTTAAGTAATATGTTCATTACCAGACCTCACAGCACTAATGGCTATTTGTTGGAGCGAGGCCTCGCTCAAGTGAGTAGCAAATGAATCCCTCTCAGGGGGCAGCCACTGCTAGGGCAGTATCTATCAGCCTTTCTGAGGATGTACATTTCACCTACACTTCCATTTCAAAGTTGCATCTGTCGCCATTAATACAGAGGCTCAACATACTCTGTTATCCCAATGTACATTCCCCACCTACAAGACTTGCATGGAGCATGTCTTCTGTCTATCTCCTGAGCCCAAGAAGGTGTCTCCAAGCTTTGCTGCTTATCTCCACACTTATTTGGAGAAGATGGAATAACATATAGGCTAAATGTGTTTTAAAATAGTCTTGCATGTTGCTCCTCTATTCAATCACCATTCACTTCTGTTAGTTGGAGAGACTCTAACGGACCCCAAGAGAGAAACCGGAAGGTTGTCCCATGGCCTTGCTGAGCATGGTAACCTGTCTACTTAACTGTGTCACAGAGCTCCGTGTCTGCAGATTCTCTGAAAGAGAATCACAACTGTGGCTCAGTAGCAATGTTCTCGGATACACTGCCCTACCTTAAGTGGGCTTTCTGCTTCTCCAAATGACCATTAGCAAAATGAAAAACAGGAAGTCTGGAAAGTTCCTTATGATCAGCACAATCTAGTTATATCCACAGCAGTCCTCATAAACAGTGATTCTTTCCAGTTTATTCACAGTTTATTTAGCTCCTGTGCCTGGCTCAATGTAGCACAGGTATGTATAGCACATGGTAGGTGCTTAAATATCTTCAAATAACAGTACTCTACACAACCAGTGTAGACAAGAGCTTGCATCTAGTACAGAACTCATGGAATTGTTGGAGAGGGAATTTCCTTCCACTGTTCCTTTGCTAAGTTTTATGTACTCACAGGTGGCTTCAGGTTAATGGCCATTAACCCGACTTTGGGTTTTAGAAGGCAGTGATCTCAATTCTAATCTTCCATTTCGAGTTATTTGATCAGTTGTTTGGTTAGATAATTCTATTTGCTTTACAGAATTGTCTTTCCTTTCTTAACATAAACATGCACAGTGCTGTCTCAGTCCTTCCTTCCAATTATTTACTGCAATATAAGATATTCTAATGCTATCAGGTACTCATCAAATACTGCAGTTTTTCCAAGAAGTATAAACTCGCATGCTAGAGTAAGCAAACCACCAAGCATGACTCAGTGATTCTTGGAATGACAACCACGGCCCATGACATTATACTGGTGTGGGTGAATGCTATTATCATTAGGTCCTGTTATATTTGTGCACATGTATCTCTGATTTCCTCACGTGATGTTAGGAATACACTTTTCACAGTCACAGTGTTATCAGATTTTATATTATTGGATGATATGTTAAAACTAATTAAACTTCCTTTGGTCAGAAACCTGTATAGAAATGTAACACCCAAGAAGTGAAACTTCCCTGATGTCAACAACCTAGGCCAGCTCACAGGAGGAAAGGCTGAGTAGATTCAGGGCCCACCCGGAAGTACAGTGAGTGAGAGCGTGAATGAGACATCACTCACTAGAATCCTAAGACTACACTTATCCACTCCTAGTCTGGTTTCGTGGTGCCCATTTGTTTTGCTAGCAGAAGACTACAATCTTTATTTTTATCTACATTTCCAATTTGAAGGCACATACTAAGTTTATGCATTTTATATTGGTATTTGTAATGCTAACTACTGGAAGGTATTCCATGACACTGCCAGTTTTGCCTCCACTGCTCTTCCACACATAGACCTTTTGAAAGTTCTAATATCACACGCTGGGTAGCCTCGGTTTGTTCTAGACTCCGAGAAGTCCTGGGCTGCCAAAAGATACTACACTGGCTCTAACACATGTAAACCTACTCTGCTTTTTCTCCTAACAGCATCATTTTGTGATTTAGACCATTATTTCAGTCACAGTCCACCAAATATACACAAGTTCTACATGGAGAAATTGGGCAAGCCAATAAGTACACAGCATGTCACAGAAGATGTCTAAGGAGAGAAGCAGAATCGTGAAGCACCCTGGCCACAAACTCAAACTCCAAGGAAGATCTCCAGCCTGTCATTCTATTCTCCTTTCTGGGACCCTGTCACAAGGAAATATCTTTACTTCTTGGACTTACATTTTCCATCCTTTGTACACGGTTTTCCAATCCTACGATTTGCTTGTGTTTTTCTTCCAGTTTTTCTGAAAGTAGACTCAGATTTTCGGCACTTCGCTTTAATGTCTGCTCTTTCTCAAGGTTGTCGGCCTGTGGTCAGAAAAAGTTGCTAGACTTTTGTTTTTATTTTTTATGTAAAACAAAATATAACATCTTGTATATCCAATTAAGTGTTTTCTTTTTTTATCAGAAAATGTCCTAAAAGTGGGATGATTATGCCCCCCACTGTGTCCCAAAGTTGCTTGTTAGATAAGTAGCTGTTATTGAAAGGTCAGTCCTGGGAGAGAAGGAGTGTGCCCATTAGGGAGGGGACTTCAGCCAACTTCCACTAGAGTACACATGCTTTTCTGTGTGCATATAAAAAAGCAGAGCTCAAAATGGCTCAGTAAAACATGAGTATGTATCTGCTTGAAAACACCAGGTGAGCGTTCATGCCAGGTCACTCAGATTAGGGATGGGCCCCTAAAGTAAAGACACATACACCTGTTCCCACAGGTCGCCCCACTCACAGTGCAGCCCCAGGCCACTCATGGCTGGGCAGGGGCTGTGCTCTCCAGCTCACAAGCTGCGGCTGGGGTGGTACCTGAAGTAAATGTTTACTCTCCTCCTGCTTTTTCTCCAGGTCTTCAGCTTGTGTTTGGTAGCTGTTAAATAATCTCTGAGCCACGTTTCTCAAAGCTGCTGCTCCTGCTTCTCTGGAAGCTTCCAGCTAGGAAAAATAAAAGTAACCCTGCATGTTTTGACATTTCAAAAGATAAAGAGAGGGGGAGAGAGAGAGAGAGAGAGAGAGAGAGAGAGAGAGAGAGAGAGAGAGCTAAATGCAGAACAGTTTTATGGTCAATTAAAAGCAGCCATTAATTACAATTTGCATCCTTACAGATAACTTATGGGAGATAAGTTGCTGGTGTTAAGTAAGAGCATGGTGCCAAATGAAGTAGTCTCTCTGGTAGGATACAGAACATGGGCATCTGACATGGTCAAGCCAGACCTGAGCGCTTTGCATAGGTAGCCAGCACCCTGTCGGTACATTTGATAGCCAACCCCATATCACCACTGTTCATAGCACGCTAACAAATGTATTCTCTCTGGAACAGAAGTGGGATGAGACTGAAGAAGTAGGAGTCGTAATAGGAGTCGTAAAGTTCAAGCGTCAGTCTTTCAAGGCTGTAAGTGAAGGAAGCGATGAAGGGAAGCTGCTGAGTTTCACATAGCAAGGTAATCACTGTGGGGCTGCGTATAAAATAATAGTTCCCAAGGGGGAACTATAAAGCACTCAACAATAGGTTAATTAGACAATCAGTGAGGCATTTGACAGTAGAGGGTGGACTCAGTATTTGGGTGTGAGAGTCTGTGTGCATCTGGGATCAGTATTTGGGTGTGGGGGTATATGTGCATGTTCTCATGTGCATGCATGTTCCCATGTGCACATGTGTTTGTGTGGCTGCACAGTTTCCACACACATAGGGAGATCAGGAGAGTCAACCTTGGAGGTCCTGCTTCAGGTACTATACAACATTGTCATTTCCCCCTTAAAGATGGTGTATCTCACTCAGCATGTCTTGAAGCTCACCAGTTCGGCTAGGATGTCTGTTAAGCAATTCCAGGAATCCTCCTGCCTCCACTTCCCAACCACTGGGATTGCAAAAGCCCATGGCTCCATGCTTAGCTTTCTCTGTTGCTGTACGGGGCTCTAATTCAGGTTCTCGGGCTTGTAGAGTGAGCACTTACCTGACTAAGGTATTTCCCTAGCTCTTAAAGGTGCAAAATCTTTTCAAAATGCATTGTGGTAAAAAGCAAGTTAACCTGAGAGCTCTCTCCTTAATAAATGATTAAGTTCACGGTGTGTTATGGTTTGTAAATGCTCGGCCCAGGGAGTAGCACTATTAGAAAGTATGCTCCTGTTAGAATAGGTGTGGCCTTGTTGGAGTAGGTGTGTCACTGTGGGTGTGGACTTTAAGACCCTCATCCTAGCTGCCTGGAAGTCAGTATTCTACTAGCAGCCTTCAGATGAAGATGCAGAACTCTCAGCTCCTCCTGCACCATGCCTCCCTGGATGTTGCCATGTTCCCACCTTGATGATAATGGACTGAACCTGTAAGCCAGTCCCAATTAAATGCTGTCCTTATAAGAATTGCCTTGGTCATGGTGTCTGTTCACAGCAGTAAAACCCTAACTAAGACACAGTATAACTTTAATTTTTTCAAATTCTACTTTTAATAATAGTTCTTAAATGCTTTAACCTCCCTTTTAGCCCACCACTCACTAGAGATAGTGGAAAGGAAAGGATATGGGTGAAGTGGACCTGTTTAAAAATGGTTCTTTGGAGCAAATGCCATCTGTGTTGTGGAGAAACCGGCAGTTCAGCTCACAGGTTAACACTCCTCACAAACACTTCACAGATACACCAGAAGTCCAGTTCAGTAGAGCAGAGATAGCAAGCATGAGTCAGCAGAGTGGTACTACCTAGCAGAGACAGCCAGGCCTCAGCCTCGTCATGAGTCAGCAGGAGAGACCAGGAGGAACGCCAGGAGAAGGTCTCAGCTGTGTCTTTCTCAGAGAAGCAAGATCAGTGAGGACATGAGACCGACAAGCACTGCACAGCCAGTTCTGTAAGCAAGCCTAGCTCAACCGCAGCCACTGTTCATTGAGTCCTACTTATACCTTCCAAACATCTGTAGGTCTTGCCTCAGGATGTGTGTCTGTTTCAGCTGACATCACTCTGCCAATCAGCAAGAGTCCACAGAAGCAGCAAGAAACTGCAGCACACCACCAGAAGGCTTTTTTTTTTTTTTTTGGTGTGTTTCTGTGGAGTCCTGACAAATGCAGCCCAGCTAAACAATGTAAGACAGATAAATACATGTGCACCCTAAGCAAAGAATCTTTTCATCACATGTCCTTTCACAAATTTACTTGAGCAGAACATCCTTTCACTTTATGTCTGCTTCAGGAAGTGTTCCTTCACGAGTCTGCCTCAGCCTTTCACCTGTGTCCATTTCAGGAAAACACTCCTTCATATGTTTGCCCCAGCAAAACGTCATCCAACACAACTGACTTTCCAAAGAACCCTAAAGTTTCCACTTCCGCACAGAATAGAATCCTTAGCTGTGTATATGATATCACACAGGAAGCTTCCAGAACTTGCTATTTTTTCATAAACAAAACTTTATACTCCTGGCCCTTCCAAAGATTTCTTCAATAGTAAAAGTAGTCTCCAAAATAAAACAGTATGATTTAATTTAATTCCAACAACTTTGTCGTCTGTTTGAATATTATGGTTTTTTGTGTGTGCATGGGTGTGGCCCAGTCTGTATAGACCTACGAATGCTGACTACCTATGTAGTCATACCTTGATCTGCAACACTTCGTTCTCTTTGTTCATTTCTAGGAGCTGCTGATCTTTTCTTCTCATGTTTTCCATGAGCAAATCCAGACAGGTGGGGTCTGTTGTGGAATCCGAGCCATTCTGGATGTTTCCAGATCGCTGAAATAAACAAACAGTAATCTTCAAGCCAACTCTCCCTTTCCTCTGTGAACATTGGCAATAATGATTATCATTACATAAGCCAAAGAGGATTCAAGCCAGTGAAAAGAACTCTTTGAATCTCAACTTTTAATAGCTAATTCTAGATAAACAAGCTAGCTTCTGAGTCTGCTCAAATTCACACAGTCTAAGAACATACATCCTTTCTGCATTTTATACTTCCTACAGCTTTAAAATACACCATTAAGTATATTGTACATACTAAACAAACCATGAGACTGGGTTAGTTCAACTCATACGTATAAATATGTTTTGATTAAACAGAATCAGATAACACACTCAATGTTAACAGTGTTTCCTTGCAGTCATGACATATTAAAATTCTAAACTGAGATAGCAGAATAGAGCTGCACCCAGAAGTAATTCTGTGCAGTCATGCTTCCTAAAGGTACACCTGGAATATAATTCTCATCTAGAATCCTGGGCACATGGAGGTAGAAAGCAAACTAAAAAGCCTCTCAGCCCACCAGTTTCACAGATGTGGAAACTGAGAAGCAAAGTCGATGTTTCTGCACGACGATGCAAGAACTCATGACACAGTGCCTTGATCATCGTCTGCACTGTCTGCTTTCATCTTACTTCATGGCAGACAGAAGCATTGTCTTACAACTCTACGTACCCTGTAGCTTTGATAACAAGTGCTATTTGTTAAGCACCTATTATGTACCATGCCATCTCTTCAGTGTTATGTATGTTTCTTTTGCTGGGTGCTTAAAATACGACAAAGTGTTATATACTCCTTATAGAAGTAAGGACACTTAAAATTACCGTTTCATAAATTCAAGTGTTCTAGCTTGATTTTTGCTGTTTCAAAAGAAAGCTACCCATCAAAAGCAACTTGGGAGATGAAAGAATCTACCTTATGTATATTCATCTCCAGGTTAATCACTGAGGGAAGTCAGTGAAGGGTCTGGTGAGGGAGCTTGAAACTATGGAGGGAGGAACACTGCATGCTGGTTCATTCACACACTCAAGCATAGCCAGTTTTGTTATACAACCCAAGGCCACCTGGTCATGAAATGATTCTACTCACCATGGTCTGGGTCTTACTACATCAACCAACAGCCAAGGCAATCCCACACACACCAATCTAATCTGGAAATTTTTTCAGTTGACTTTCCTTTCTCAGATAAATCTAGGCTGTGTCAAGTTGACAGTCAAAGCTAACTAGGACACCAAAGTGACACCTATATAAATAACCATGAGACCAGATTTAGAGTCTAAGATTCCTTAACGGCCAAATGTATAATTTTCCACTATAATAAACTGTCTATAGTCCAGAAATAAAAACTAAGTACATAACATATACACAGTAACTCCTTTTCTTTTGTGGTCCAGACCTCATGCACATATGCCTTCTCTGGCCATATATGGATAGATACTAAAGAATAATTGACAGGCGCTTGGAGAAAGGTAAATTACTTGCTGACATTGATGGTTGTAAAGGTTTATATCAGTGTTCTCCCGGGAGTCATCGGATGGTAAAAGGCTGCAGATTCTGAATCAGGAGGTCTGAGTGGAGGCCTAGACAGTACAAATCCAATAAGCCTATAGAGATTCCGCTACTAAGATACTTAACATGGTAGCAAGACTCTACGTCACAACAGCACCATGCCCTCTTCGTTCATACAGAGCTACTCCTAGCAAGGTCAACAAAACACTGGTTCAATGGTTCCAGTAGCCATTGGCCAGTTCTTGGTTTACATGCCCCAACGACTACACTGGACAGTTACTCCTTTTACTCACTTTCAGGGATTTCATCCTCTACTACTTTTTCTCCTAATTCTCTATCACCCCTTTCAACCTCTGTGATGGTTTTTCTTCTGGTACAGACACATGCTTTGAGAAGCTCACCACAATGCACTTAAATGATCTATCATTTCTGCATATGCTCACATGCTTTAAAATCCCCTCCTCTGTCAAAAATACTGTCTTTTATTATTTATTCTGGAGATAATACCTTGCTATTTCAAACAGGCAGGTCTTCCACTCTTGTCCTCCTACCAAGAGTGCCAAACCCAGCTCTAGTTTCATAAAGTTACCAACCATAATGCTCTTTATACTGTAGCCTAAACCTACCATAGACTTGTACTGTCAAATTTAAAACCATATGTCTTACTATGTTAGTTTGAATATGCTTGGTTCAGGGAGTAGCAATATTAAGAGGCGTGGACTGTTGGAGTAGGTGTGGCCCAGTTGGAGGAAGTGTGTCACTCTAGAGGTGGGCTTTGAGACCTTCCTCCTAGCTGTCTGGAAGTTTACAGTCTTTTCTGGTTGCCTTCTAATCAAGATGTAGAATTCTTGGCTGTTTCTCCAGCACCAGGTCTGCCTGGACGCTGCCATGCTTCCACTATGGTGATAATAGACTGAACCTCTGAAACCATAAGCCAGCCCCAATTAAATGTTGTTCTTTAAAAGTGTTGCCTTGGTCATGCTGTGCCTTCACAGCAATAAAACTCTAAATAAGACAGTAGCCTGAACCTTCTAATCCAGATTTGTACCCTCAAATTAGGAGCATATGCTTACCCACTGATAAGAGTTGTAGAAGATAAGTTAACATAACCAAAAATGATTTTTTAAAATTTTATCTTCTAGGCTATACCTCAAGAAAATTTCTATTTGCCCAGCTTTGGAGTACTTAATGTAAGACAGTCTTTAGGACTAGCCATGTTCGAATGAAAACTGAGGATGACATAGGGTCTGCCTTTAGGAAGCATGTACTACTTTCTCATGTGCTGGGTGACTATAGTTTGTAGTCAGAAGTGCTGATGCGATATACTTGGTTCTAATGATATTTAATTTGGTACAGTTTGAGCTAACAGAGATTTGTTTGAACTTAAGTACACAAAAATACTATCGGAATAAAAGGGGGGGCGGTGCTTAAGCTTATTGATCAATTCATTGATCAATTCATTGTCTGTCAGTTGCTATGTTCCATAGCAGGCTTGCAAGCTTACATCTTTATCCCTGAGAAGTGTACTACCATGTATTCTCCTCAGTCTAACACCTTGCTGTATAATTATAATTATGTTTTGTTTGCAATATTCCAGCAAGGCCTGGGCATGGGTCCTTCTTATGATATTCCTAATAAGCATATCATACATAGAGGCATTAACATCTTTAGATGCTAGACGTCCGTGAAGTATTTTATCACTTAGCTTCAAAGAGTAATACTGGCAGAGCTGGTTGAATAGAACTTTATATGGCTTTATGCTAATTTTCTGAAACAAGGAAAGTACTAAACCTTGATGCATTTATTACCTTTGCATCTAGTTTGTGCTTTGCATTGCCACAGCCTTCTTCTTCCTTAAACATGTGATTCCGGATCTTTTCCAGGGTAGTTCGAATCTGGAAGATTAAAAAAAAAAAAACAGTTAATTTGTTTTACAAGGTGTTTAATTCCCAATGTAGGTTTCTTTCTCTATACTAGCTACAGGGCATCTTATTTACACATTTATCCTGATGTCAGATTTAAATACTAGCCTCCAATCTAAATTATATTTAGGTTTATACTGTTTAGATTAATAAAAATAATTGTTTGAGTTTTATATATCATTTTTCAGATTAAAATATGACAAAACTAAATTAATAGTATGCTATGAGATAATTTGGTGAGTAGTACTTTAAAACTGTGCATTTTGATCAATTTTTACCAACAATTTAGTACTAATTTAGTGTTTAGTAATTACTATAAAACAATTACCACTTCGTAATCACTACAAAATAATTACTAATAGTAATTACTACAAAATGATTACTACATAGTAATTACCACGAAATAATTGCTATTAAGTAATTGCTACAGAAAAATCACTAAGTCATGATCATACAAGTCCATGCATGAAATTTGGGCTCCAGTCTTGCTGACTTGGGGAATTACTAGACAGTCCAAGATAATTTAATTAGCTGATCTGAACAAGTTACAAACTACCAATGTTAGAATTTTTCTATTTGCTGTAACAGGCCATTTGTGTGAGCATCTTTTCTTAGTGGATTCTCATAAGTAACATTTTTAATGAAGTCACTCGCAGAGGAGTCCCTGACATTAGCTAGCTGGAGCTGTGTAGAGTGACAAGGTAAGGAAAGAGCTAGAATCAGCAGGAGATAGAAACATCTAGTTGGGAGCACAGCATCCCATTCAGGAAACCACCAGGGAAGGCTATAAAACAGCAGGAAATCCAGCAGCGAATGATAGGGTGTGAACTAAATGCTGATAGGTGTTCTGAACCCTCCTGGTCATTATTCAGTTTTACTGAGTGGAAAAAAAATCATTTCCCTTCACATGTATGTAAGCTCGGGTTTATAGTCTAAAGAAATGAGACTAACCATGTTTAAATCTAAGCTCTTAACCATCCTAAGCCAAGAGAGAAGAAGTTCATCCCTTTTCATAAGTTACATGGGTGTGAAAACAAAGCCCACCAATCCGTTGTGATACTTATCATAAGATAACCATGCCATGCTCATCGCGACTGGCGCCCTCATACCTTTCTCACATACTCCGTTTCTTCAATAATGTGAGCTGACGAAGATCCATAGCAGACAGGGCTGTCTTCTGTCTTACCTCTTGAGGGAACTTCTGCAGTCACCGTTATAGTTGTCATGGTGAATTCTGGCTTTGGGGAAACATAAATCAGTTCAGCAAAACAACAGAATCAAAGTTCATCATAATCAAAGTTTTAGGATAAAATGTTTAGCATCATCTTAGACTGCAAAATCTCAAGAGCAGGCCTCTGATTTAGTCAGTTTTTTGCTATAGCATACAGGAAAAAAAGTGCTTAATAAATGTCTGTGAAACCAAAAATAGTTATAGGCAAACTGTGTAGTTTGTATCCTGCAGAAACTCGATAAAGTCTGTTTATTAAAGGACATTGTACTGGAAAAAACTGAAATGCACGCAAATAGGACTGGTAAGTTAATTACTGTTATGGAATAATATTTACAGTGTGTGAGTCAGTCAAAAACCATGTGCAGAATGAATATGGTATTTTCTTATTTATTTTTTAAAAATAAGGTAGAGAATATGATGAAGAGAAATATATGACTCTCAGCTTTGACAAAGTAAATTTCAGATCAGCTTGGGTTCTAGAGTGAGATCCTGCTTTCACACACACACACACACACACACACACACACACACACACACACACACGGGAAAGGAGAGTAGACACAGATGGCTAGGTTATGCTCTCTGGATATCAAGTCCTCCTGCAGAGAATCTAGGGCTTCTTGGGTAATTCAGGTTGAGGACATAAAGTCCATAAAACTAAGAATGGCAGGACATCAAACACTAAAGAGTAAAATATAATAGAAATAGGACTGAAGAGGAAAAACATAAAAAAGACAGAGCAAGCACATGCCATGTCTTTAATGCACGAATTATATTTTACGGTCAGCAAATAGTTTATAATGGAAAGTTTTTATGGTATGTCAGTTAATAAACTCAAAAGGATTGGCCGAGTTCGAAAACATAGCATTTGTAACTGCTTATGAGGGAATGGATCTGAATTAATCCTGAAGCTCAGCTAAAAACACTCGGTGAAAAGTTTAAAGAGAAACCTAACAGTCTGAAGGGCTTTAGAACTCAAACATAGTATGACTAAATCACTACAGACTGAGTCTCAGAGCTGGGAAGACTGTTCCGTGTTAACAAAGCTGGTGCTCTTAAGAGGCTCTCGATTCGCTTCCCACCATTCACATCAACAACTCAACCACCTGCAGCTTCAGTGCAGGCAGGGGATCTGATGCCCTTGTCTGACCTTCCCAAGCATCTGTTCGCATGTGCTGGACATACACACAGTACACACAGGCACATACATACACATTTAAAACAGCTATTTTTTTAAGAGTCTTAAAGAAACATAACCAAATACAATGAATGAGTCTTGTTTGGATCCCACCTTAAACACATTAGGCATACAATGTACTTTTATTTATTTATTTATTTATTTATTTATTTTGACTGGAAAAAGCTGGTAGTGAAGAATTCTTATCACATACTAGGGGTGGCTACATTGGTAAAGTCCTTACACCAGCATTCCAGAGGTAAGAAGTAAACAGATCCCTGGAACTCACTGGCCAAGTAGCCTATTGTATTTCACCAGTAGTGGGGCAATGAAAAAGTCTGTCTCAGACAAGAAACAAAATGTGGGCAGTATTGAGAAATAAAAAGTAGAAGTTGTCTTCTGACCTACACATGCTGCACGCCTACACATGTAAATACACATGCACCTACATGAACATGAGCAGACACAGAGAGAGAGAGAGAGAGAGAGAGAGAGAGAGAGAGAGAGAGAGAGGAGAGAGGGAGGAGAGGAAGAACCCTGTATGTTTCTAAGTTTGAAGGAATTATGACGTCTGTTTAGAAAGCTGTGTTTGTTAGTGACACTTGCTGAGTGAGATTTTTGTGAGTAAAATAATACTTGTCCCTGCAGTAAAGGAAGACACAGCAAAGATGAAGCTGGAATAAAGATGACTTTCTCATCTTACTCAGAAGTTTGGCAAACTTTAAGTGGTTTGAATCTAAGATGTTCTCCATGGGTTAGTGTGTTCGACTCCTGATACCTAGATTATGGTGCTGATTTGGAAGTTTACAGAGGCTTTAGGAGATGAGTTTTGGCGGGAGGAGATGGGTCGCTTGCAGTACTACAGCCAAGCCCTGCTTTTAATCCAGTGCTTACCCGCCTAGTGTGGCCTCCAATCCAGGAGCTCTATCACAAGGTCCCGCCACAGAGCCACCCTTCCAAAACTGTGGGTCAAGGTCTACCCTCTAAGTTGGACCTCAGACACTTTGTCACAGCGATAAGAAAATTAACCAATAGAAAGCAAGCTACTGTAAGAATCTGTGTATTGAATTATTAAATCTTTTCTACTGATTTGGAAGTGAAGAGTGCCATAGTGACGTCATGTCAACTTCCTCAAGATAATAGTAAAAGTAACAAAGGAAAAAAAAATCATGCAAACTCTAGTTTGTTTGTTTGTTTGATTTTTTTTTATTTACCCCAAGCTCAAGGGTGTTTCCGCCCCATCCATACTGTCTTCCTTAGAAAGAAAAAAATGCCTAAAATCCAGCAATAACTCACGCTGCTAAAAGACAGAGAACCTTTATATTGGCCTGCAGCACTTTGAAAGAAGATTGCCTCAGGGGAAGCCACAAAGCCTTTCCTTTATCCTTTAATCTTCAACGAAATTGACAGGGCGTGCCAAGAATTTCCCATTTTATTGCAAATCCTCTCAGAAGGCATCCACTGGTCTTTTTGTTTCAGCAGAACTCAATTTGGCAGCATCAGCTCCAAGCAAGTCTGCTGTGTGGAATGGCAGGGAAATACTTGCCTCTTTTGGGCCTCTGAAGTCTCTTCCAGGATTAGAGACTTGCTCCACAACCGCATTTGAATGCTCAAAGTAAAATAAAAGCCCCCTAGAGACAATAAGCAATGTGTTCAGAAACTCCACCGAACGGGTCAGCCTTCTATCTTGTTCCCTCTGCTTACGCAGCCTACAAGCTAAAAGTCTTCTTTTTAATGTTTTCAAGTCAGCCAAAAGTATATCATCTCATGAAGTGTGAAACATACATGAAGTTTTAATTAAGTTTAAAGCACTTAATTCAGAAAAGACGCATTTAGTTTGAATCTGAACTATATACAAGTTCGTGATTTGTGTGCTGGGGTTATTGATTGGGAGTGACTGAAAGAGCTGGACAATGAGGAGTAGCTGGCTGAACGAAGTGAATAGCCATGACCTTGGAAGGTTTCCCACCCCCTCTGTGCTACCTACCTTGTCTCATTGCCACGTGCCTCTGACATGAGCTTCCACTGTTCTACCTTCCCACTGTAATGCATTAAAATCTCTCAGAAATGAGTCAAAAGAGACCCTTCTACTCTTATGTTGTCTGTGGTCACAGAACGCTAAAGTAACTTAGCACAGTGGCTCAACATAAGGTTTTGTTGTAACACAGCATTGGTCGTTTATCGGTCCCTGATACTTTTGGCCCTACAATAGCGTACCACGGAAGCAAAACCAAAATATTTACCATCTGTCTTTTTCCAGAAAAAAAAGTCTATATCATGGCATGACAGGGAACAGAGACTGTGGAGGTGGGCAGTCAGAGGTCAGCAAAGCAATCGCCTGGCTTGGGCTAAGTTCTTTTCTCTATTGCAATTTGCTTTTCCACAACTTCACTGGACAGGGGTACTCCCATTTCCCTTTTTCATATGTGTGCATTTCCTCACTGACTTAAAAAAAACGAGTCTTTAGAAAAATGTATCCTGCTTTCTTTGTCTTTCCTAATCTGGCAAACACACTGGGCCTATGTCATAGATCCTAAAATACATTTTCTTCTCTGCCTTTTATTCCTAATAACAAAGACATCTTTACCCTAGTCCATGATAAGTGATCCTCAGTTACTTCCTCTCAAAACCGCCATCTTTCCTGCTTACCAGTTGTAAAAGTTACATAAAATTTTAGTCTGGATGTATATATCTGTAAAATAAAGGAAAATATCTTCCAGAAATAAAAAAAAAATAAATAAATAAAAAAAAAGGAGGGGGCTACTTTTAATGGCTGGTTGCAGGAGGCACTCTGTGAACCAATGGAAGTCAAGCATCAATGTTACCACATCCTCAATAACCTCAGAAGACAAACCATCCATGACAGGGGATCCAACACAACAGTAGCTCATCTGAAATGAAATTCCATCTCTCTTTGGTTCAGAAAACGTTTGTGCCTACAATTCCTGAGTTGAATAAAGAAATCCCAGATTTGGGGGTGGGAGGGGAGGGTGAGTAGGGAGGACGAACAGCAAAGTCTAACCAGCCATATGGCATCATCATCCTGGGGAAAATCCATGTTAGCCTTTAATTTCAGCCAGAAGTAGATTAGACAGATAAAATTTCAAAATAAAACACAATCAGTTAATTAAAATGAGGAAAGGCTTTATTTGTTTTATGCTAGGACGGATTGAAGACAGCTTACACGTGGCATCACGCCAAGAGGAGGTATTTCCTATATCAGGCCTTGTAAACAAGGCAGCAGGGAATGCTGGGATACTGTGCTCCTGGGCCTACATCTTCAGCCAAAGCAAATTCTTTGTCTTACCACACAGCATCTTCCCAAGAACTTTCCGTAGATAAAAAGGGTTCTGAGGCTAAAAAGGTCAGAGAGAGTTCTCTTAGCTTCGTGACCCCTGGAGATACAATCACCACCCAGTAGATAGTCACCATGAGTGCCCTCTATTGTTCAGTGCCTCAGTTTCTTTTATGGTAATATTAATTATTAATAATAAAAAATCAACAGGGGGTAGTTTGTGAGTTAATATTTGTCAAGTGCTTAGCACATATAATACATAATAAATGATTTGTACTTGTTTGTCAAATGAGTAAATAAAATATGAGACAATTATTCATAATTAAAGCTGAAGAGAAGTCTGAGTGCTTTTGTTCCCTTCGGGGAAAAATTAGGTAATATTTGACATCGTCTGCCCTCTGGGATGGGCTATAAAGGGAAGTTTGCTATAAAGGGGGCATTTGGAAACCAGTGAATTATGGTAGTGATTTCTTATTGCTAAACCATCAGTAGTGTGTCAACATATCCAAAGGATGCTAGCAATAGCTACAGTCTGCATAACAATGCATACATAACTGTGGTGTATTATTTTCTGTGGGATAAAGCAACACACCACTGGACCAGGATGATGTCATTAGACCCTCTTCACTGTTTGGGGACCCAAGAAGAACTGCCGGAGGACTAAATAAGCTCCCAAGGCTTTGCTATGGCTCCATTTGTGATCTCCGCCAAATGTACAGGCCCCAGTATCTCAGAACTTGACTTTCTTTGAATTAATCATATTTGTAGTGATTTGAGTAAAAATGTCATCACACAGCAGTAGTGTGATCTTCTCTTCAACTATAGGTGTCTTTATGTGCAAGGGAGGTTTGTAGATAGACTCCTAAGAACAAGGCTGTGTGAAGATGAGGTCACACGTGGAGTAATATTTCTACCAGCTAAGGAGTACCAAGGATTGCCTCAAACTTCTAGGAGCCCAGAGCTGAAAACATGACATAAACCCCATTGTCTCCATTTAAAGACCAGGCCTGATTTTGAAAAGAAGGCAATAAGGCGCCAGCTCCAGAAACAGACCATGAAATTCAGAAAAGGGTCATAAACCCCTCTCCCAAAGAATAGCCTGGGGATAATCACAAAAAACGGGGAAATATCTTATCTCAAAATGGGCCGTCTGTGCTGGGCAGCCCTATCTCATCCCACAGTTAAATGTTCACAGGAATGCAGACCACTGATGACCTGTGAACCCCTAGCACCCACCAATGAAATTTGAGGTTACCTAATCCTTCTAGACAGCTCCACCAGTTCCCTAGAAGAAGGTCTGTGTGCCTTTGTCTGTGGTCACATTTTGGAAAATAGTTGACCTCTCCATGCTGGTTGTTTCTGAAGAATAAATGCTCTTTGTCTTTGCATACTATTTGAGTCTGGGGTCGTCCTTCAGTGATTTTCGGACACTTACAGAGCAGAGACCACAACAGACTTTTTTTCATGCACTCAAATGGATCTCACCTGCAGATGCCTGGATCTCAGACTTTCAAACCTCAGAATGACAAGATAGCACATTTCTGTTTAAGCCATTCAGCTGGTGGATCTAGATTATGGCTGCTCTAGGAATATATTACAAGGTTATTCACAGCCGAGAAACATTTACCTAACAGTTGGCCCATCCTTCTTGCAGTACATACTTCCTGCACACTGGTGTGGCAGCTCTATCTATGGGGTGAGCTTCTAAAGACTGCTACACAGGACCCTGAGTTCAGGAAGGGAGGCAGAGAGGAGTGAATGAATGAGTGGGGACAGGAAGAAAGGATGTATTCATTAACATGAGTAAAGCCAAGCCAGGAAGGTCTTACTGGAAAAAGGTCTAGAACAGAGGAAAACCCTGTGGCTACCTAGAGAAGAGAATTCCAGGTGGAGGAGAAAGGGGAAAGCAGGCTTTGCTGGAGCTGGCTCTGAGATCACCTTGGCAGAGCCCAGTGTAGCTGACACTGGCTACCCAGAGCAGGATATCCCCTGGATTGACAGGCAGAATTGCCATTTGGATTTTGCTTGAGTTTTGAAAGAAAAATTCATTCACAAATCTAGCAAGAGAGTAGCCAGCTTTGTGTTCAGAAGCAGGAAGTCCAGCAGTGGTGGCCTTTGGAACCCCTAGGGGACCTCATCTGCTTTTCCCCCAGTCCTAATGTTACAGAATTAGCTACACAGGGACCCTTTCACTTCCCAAACCTAGTTTTTCAACTTCCCCACCAATTCTGGGGGTTGATTCCACATTCTTCGAGTAGACTCTCACCTGCAAAGCCATCCAGTCAATTACAGTGTTTTGTAAGCAGGAGCCTAGACTGGTTTTGCTACATTTTCTGATTTTTTTTTTCAGGTTTCAGACTTTTGGGTTCTAAGCTAACAATATTGTTTGCTTTTGATCACTAGGATATACATATGCTTAGATATCAGCTAAACTATAAAAGTAAGAAGAAACATCCTCCAGGATGAATGGGTTTGTAGGGAGAAGGGACAACAGATCTCCAAGCCTTGATGAGTTTGTGTATGCCTAGAAGACCAAGCATCACACTTGTTCTGTGACATTACACAGCCCAATGGTGACATCCAGTGTCTGCCTATAAGCCTCAGGTGACAGGGTTCACATGAAAATGAAGTACAGCCCACCAAAGACATGCATGTAACAGAGAATCCAAACTCTGCTTTCAAACACTTCTCTATTAATTCTGTTCCAGCATGTGTTTGCTCACTCTTGTGCACACAGTGTGTGTAAGTCCTAGAGAAAATTCCCAGTTACAAAATATAAGGTATTTCTTTGCATAAGAGATTAAATATTACCACAAGTATAATAAACCATATAATATCTATGTATCCTAGGATCTGTTTGTCATTATACTTACAGGCCCCTTCAAGCCTAAGCCTCTCTGCCCTCAGTATCCTACAGGGCAGGATCCTGCATGCAGGTCATGACGTGGTATGTTTCATATGTTCCAATGAATAGCACAATATATATATATATATATATATATATATATATATATATATATATATATTTGTTGGATTTAATGGTTATTGAGATGAATAAAAGACATGAAGTTATGGCACAAATTTTGGAGTGATATGTGCAGATAAATCATATTTCATTGTATACAGAAGTGAAACTCTCAAAAAACATTTGAAGAATTGCTTCCATTTAAGAAGGAGGAGGGACCAGGATATGCTGAACCCTACAATATGCCATGAAACCATGTACCCTATACTATTTCTCACATATTCAGTGTTCTAACTGATGTTTGCAAATGAATAGAGGAGGCTCAAGAGCACTAGCCAATAACAGCTAGTTCATTACAGTCCTGGATTCAAACCTATGAATCCAGTCTCCTCCCATGATTCTGATGGCTCTTCCCCACGATTGTGCTGGCTACCTCTCTCTCTGTCCAGCTTTCCCTCTGGCCTTCAACTACATTCTGAATAAATTTCTAGGTCTCTCTTTTCTCCTATATAGTTTAGAAATAAAGTCAGTCATTCAATAGCATACAGTAAATTTCTGATGAAAGCTCCCAGTGAACAATCACTCAGGAGCCTGAGCAGGTTCTTTGGTCCAAGTAGATTCATCTCGTGAATAGGAGTAATGTGACTTCAGGGCTTTAAAAAAAGAGATTTGGATTCATTTATATTGTCTCCAAGATTTTCTTCCACTTTTTTTTTATAGCAGTTGGGTGGACTTAGACAATTATTTAAACTCCCAAATTCTTAGTTTTTTTGTGGAAAAGATATAGATGAATATAGAATGTGGACTCCTACATAGTTTTGTGAGAGCAAATAAAGAGACTTATAAAGTAACTAACAATATGAAAAGTAAGTAAATATTAAATAATATTTATGTTTACAACATTTACATATTGGACATCACTGGAATATAGCAATGTTTGCTTTCTGTCAATTCCCTTACCCATTCAGCCTATTCCTTCTGTTCTCAACTTACCACAGACCCCCAAAGCATCAGGAACATAGATTATGAAACCTCTAAAGCTCAGAGTCAAAACTGACTTTTTCTCCCTGTTCGTTGCATTTCTCAAACATTTATTGTGGTGATGGAAAAGCTGGTAAAGATCCCAAGCCAAAGCTATGATTTTTATTTTTAGGGAAGAAAATTTAACACGAAGCAACCTGAGTGCTAAGCCACAGTAATAACATTACTCTACCCTCTTCTTTTAGAATTTTTTTTTATGTTATTCTAGGAAATATTTTAGGAGAAAATAGCTCAGGAACTTGCAAACTATCCCTAGGTTTTTACATTGGTTGTAAAGCATTAAACTGTAACAATAACTCCATTGTAAAAATGAGCCACCAGGGATGCGGAGGGATAACTAGTCTCACACCTCACAGCTGCTGTACATGAGGAGGCAAAAACACTTTGGAGAAGAGTCCTGGGACCTTTAGCGGGTTATAGGAGCCGAAGCAACAGTTGACTGAATTTGTTCTCCTGTGTTAGAATCATTGGCTGTGTTGGCCTGGGAGGGAGTTTATTGGAAATGATGCTTGTCTTGATCTGAATTCAATCTCCCAGAACCCGTTTAAATCAGAAGGTAGGCATAGCCATATATACTTGTGGTGCCAGAACTGGGAAGGCAGAAACTGGAAAATCCCTGCGCTGGCCAGTCAGCTTGGCCTATGGTTTGAGGACAATGAGAAACCCTGTCTCAAAAAGTTAGGTAGATGGGACAAGAGGAGTGGCATATGAGGTTGTCTTCTGGTTCCTACAGGCATATAGACGTCATGCATAGGGCCCCACATACACACTTACACCTATAACGCACACACATACACACACACACACACACACACACACACACACACACACACACACACACTACTGATGACAAGAAAGTATACATAGTTAAAAAAAGAACTAAAAGAATGTCAGAGGCACAGAGCAGGGCACTGTGCTGCTGATAGCTAGGCAAGAACACGGAATGAAAAGTTGATACATAGAAAGCCATGGGTGAAACTATCCAGTGTGATGACCGAGACAAGTATAACCCTCTAAGATTTTCAAGAAAATTAGCCATTGCTTTCCCCTAGATTCCCACCTTCTGAGCAGAGAAGCAGTTAGGTGATTTTCACTGGCCTTCAAATTCAATCCCCCAAACTACTTGCTGTGGCATCTCCTCCCTTTCTGTCCCCACTCCCAGAGGTCTACACAAATCCTGGTGGCACCTCCCTCCTGTGGACCCCTCAGCTCCCTTCTAGCCCATCCCCGTTCCTAAGCATCAACTCTCAATACCTAGAAACACTATCCCAGACCTCCACTGTCCACACCTGGCAGGATCTCAGAAGCATTCCCTACCAGACAACTGACAGCTACACTCGCCTAAAAACAAAAGAGGGCAACAGAAACCAAGGAACACAGGATACAGCCAACAAGACTAGTATACAAAACCAAGACCAGATATCAGCAGCTAGAATTGCAATCATCCCAAATCCAGATGCCTACACAGCAGCCTAAAAACACATATAACGGGTGGGAAGATATGTCTCCACTAGAGCTTAGCAACCTGTTTCTCAGCAGAGAAGTGCTCAGAAGACTCTTTGGAAGATGATATGGAAAGAGTAGAAGAGCCAGAGGGGACAGAGGACACCGAGGAACAAGGCCTTCTAAACACAGCAGAATGGCACACATATGAACTCAGAGACCATGGCTGCATGCACAGGGCCTACTCTCCTCTGCCTCAGATGGGATCCTAGACCTAAGAGAAGTGGACACAGACCTCCATCCATAACCTAAAGCTATCTCCATTTGATAATCACAAACCACTCTTAAGTAAGTGCCATACCCAGCAGTAGATGACCTGATATCTTTGAGGGTGTTTTTGTGTTTTGTCAAGGCCTTTTTTCTTCTACTTACAGGTCCTTTGCATGTGTGCGTGTGTGTGTCTCTGTGTGTGTGTATGTATGTATGTATGTCTGTATGTATGTATGTATGTATGTATATATGTATAACTTCCGGGTTTGTGCTTTTATGGGATTCTTGTGTGCACTCAAATGAGTGTGTTTCTGTGTCTATATGTGTGCTGTGCTTTCTTTTTGTCTTTCCCCTCCCCCTTTGGTTTTGTTCTATTTTTGATTAGTTTGTATCTTCTTTTACTTTACTGTATTTTATTAATATTTTTTAGATGCCTACTTATTTTCTAAAGAGAACAGAAAGGCATTTGGGTTCTCAGAACCTATGCCATCTTTTTAAGAGTTTCAGCTCAAATACAGAAGCCTGAAGCATTAGTCATCCATTAACATACCACAAGGCAAGATAAATAAGGGCCAAGAAAGCAACCAGACCCCTGATTTCTAAAAGAGCTAGGCCCAAAAGTCGTTGCCTGTGCAATGCTAGGACATTCTTATCTGATTTCCTAGACGGTTTCTCACAGAAAATCCCATTGTTTAGCGAAACGGGATGATTAATTCTTCGTGTTAATATTGGACATTGAGCTGGGGACATAACTAAGTCAGTACTGAGCTTCCTAGTACTGTGTACACAGTGCTATGCTTGATTCTCAGCACCACAGAAAATCAGGCATCATGGTGTATGGCCATATCAGTAAATAAAGGAATACGGAGCCTGGGAGGTGTCTCAGAGGATGAAATGCTCGCTACAGACTGTGGGGGCCAGAGATCAGCCTCTAGCACTGATGGCAAGGCCACACAGGCAGGACAGTGCCATGGAAGTTCAGTTCACAGGTGGTAGAGACTCGAGATCCCTGCAGCTAGCAGCTAGCTGGACTGGCTGGTTTAGCAAGGTCTGCATTGAAGTGCAAAACTTTGCCTTAGTATACATGAGATAGAGAACGACAGAGAATAACACCTGTGTCAGTCTCCAGCCTCCATACACATGGTAACACATGCATACACCACAGACAAACATGCACACACATATACAATATTATATATTATTATGCACTATATATATTACACACTGTATATAATACATATTATATATTTTTACACTATATATCATATTAAATATATATTATAGAGTGTATGTGTGTGTAATAGTATATTTAACACAATCCTATCAAATAGAATGGATATTCCATTTGACCATAAAACAGAACAAAACACAGATACAGTCTATAACCTGAATGGACCTCAAAATCTGTATTCTATGGAAAAGACATCAGATGTTAAGGAGCAAACATTGTTTGATTCCATTAGCTTGAAATGTCCAGAAAAGGTAAATATGAAGAGACAAAAGGTAGATGAGAGTCACCTGGGCCTGAAGGAGAGACAGTGAGACTGCAGACTTTTAGGAACGGTGACCTAATTGGACACTGTACTGTGGTGACAACTGTGTCTTTCAGCAGGTTTGCAAACAATTCCTGAGTTATACACTTGGATACGTTTTAGAGTAATTTGATCTCACCTCCAATAAAAATGTTTTCAAGAAAACTGAATAAAAGCAAGAATAACTTGAACATAGATGATTTAATACCTGTAGGGAACAGTAATTGTTTTTTTTTTTTTATTTAAAGGATGAAAAAAATTGGATAGGATTTTGTTAAATTTCAGTTTCGTGTTCCTATTTCCCTCCAGAATCACTGCTATCCAAAACAACACATTTAATTTTCAGTTATTTTTCGTGAAACTGATGTTTGACATTTTAGTCTTAATTTTTCCATGCTAATAATATTAAACCTAGAATTCAAAAATTCTTAAGCTGTCTCTCAGTCTACACAAAATAGTACAGCACTAACCAAATTAATGTGGAGTTCCTCTCTCTAAGTTGTAGATTTGATTGTAAGTGAGAAAAAGTTCTGTTGGAAAGACGGCTCTTATTCATGCCAGGCGTTTGTTACTGTGCTTCCTCATACATGGTAGTATGATGTTCTAGAGAAGTCCGATATAATGACACAGGAATGTCTCTTCTGCCATTAACATGGAGCACCCTGCGAGGCAGGAGCACCGTCAATGCTGACCTTACGAACGTCTGATCTGCTACACAAGCTCACAATCACTTAAAATGTCTCCTAAAAGAGTATGCATAGGCACAGTCCCGAACCAACATCTATTTTCCAAACCCATGTAGAGAGCAGATTTTGTGCTTAACAATACATAAATTTATGTGATCAGGTTAAATTAATCAAATACAGGCACTTTTGGGTGACTTACTAATAGAGACTACAACCTGGATGAATCCACATGTTCTTTGTAATATATAATATATGATATATGATGTATGATGTTATGATGTATGATGTATGATATATGATATATAATATATCAATAACCCATCATCTAAATTGGATGTACTTGTATCAATTCAAAATTACTTGAACCTACAACTTTAAACACTTTTCAATTCTCTTCAAAATCCTTCCTCTTATCAGCAATTATCTGAAGTAAACATTTTAAAGCTAAATCTAACTTCAATTTTTAAGCATTTTGGCACAAAGTGTGAATTGCAACCCAAGTCCACTGCTGAAACACATTTGAAACAGCCAAGCTAACGAATGACATGCGGTTTCGTCCGGGTTGTAGTCCCTCTTAGGAAGTTACAGCACCGTACCTGTCTTTATTTCAGTCTCTTTTCAGTTAGAACGGAGGATCAATTTACTCTGAAAAGAACAAATTAAGAATCTCAAGTCTGCCTAGGTTTTTAGACATCAAGCCTCTTTCCATTATTTCTGGAGTTGAGGAATCAAACAGTGCTTTTCTTTGCCTGAGACAAATTCTTTATCTCCTTCCTTCTCTCCCATCCCCTTCCCCTCCCTCTGCATAAAGGTGGAGAGATAGAAGGAGGAGGGTGGCCCAGCTATCATTGACAGCATCAGTTGTGTATTGGTACCTGACACTCAGGCCCAGCTCAAGTTTATGGAAAATCAGTCTACATAGAGCTAAATATTTAATAGCATCGGGTAAACTCCGGAGGCTAGATCCCCTTTTGCCATTCTTAAACTTCCCGTTTGCCGTTCCGAAACATCATCTAATTAAGTTCATCTTTATATAGCACAGAAGGAAGGGGGCAGGGGGCTCGATCCTTCGAATAAAATAACTGTGACGCGATGCTGTAACATCAGCTGTGTCCTGGGCTAGAGGCATGCTCTAGGCTCTGAAGTTTACGTTCACTTTTTTCCTTCTGAAAGAGGCTGAAAATTCACAACCGTCACGATCCACTCTAGCACCAGAACCGCCCCTGCAGGTGATACTGCCCCTGCAAAGCTGCCTCCACAATCCAGACAGACAGGTAGGAAACTGTTTGGCAGGGGGCTGTTCCTTCGCAGCGCCTGCAGCGAGGCAAGTCTTCGCTCGTCTTTGCTGCTAAAACTCGCAGAGGAAGACAAACACCAGATAGACTGCAGCTTTTTCTGGGTTACCTTTCCCAGGGCCCCTGAAACAGGCAGACAGACGTCTCGGGATTTCTGACCAAAAATGTAGATAACAACAGACTAAATAAACAAGCAGGTGTGTGTGCACAGGGGGAGGAGAAAGGCAACTTTTTCTCTTCCTCGACATTTTCCGCACCAGGGAATCCGAGCCCAGAACAGAGGTTCAACGAAACACCCTCTTCACCTCTTTCTAAGACTTTTCCACTCTTCCTCCGGAAACGCCCCGGGGTGCAAAGCTTCCTTGGGTGGCCCGCGCCAAGGTCACTTGGAGTCCCCCCACCTGGCGGCGGTCCACAGTTGTCCCAGGCTCGCCTACCTTGGAGGGCGTTCAGAGGAGGCCTACGCCTGCTCCAGCTTCTGCGATCTGGCAGAGAGCCCAGGGTCGGGTCCTTACCTGCTGTAGTTTTGTGACTGAGGGCAGCCAAGTGCTGTTAGGCAGGGCGCGCCCAGGGCAGAGTCCAGTGTCCCAGACCTCTGGGAGGAGCCTCTGCCTTTCCAATGCCTGGGACGTTTGAGCCACTTCGGAAAGACCAAGACCAGACACCGCCCTAAGGCGCCTGTCCCAGGAGAAAGGCTCTGAGGACAGGCCCTCCTGATGATGTTTTAGTAGAGCCCTAAGTTCATAAATTCATTTCTCCTGCATGCGTGCGTGCGTGCTTGCGTGTGTGTGTGTGTGTGTGTGTGTGTGTGTGTGTGTGTGTGTGTGTGTGTGTGTTTAATAAAACATTTTATTTGGGGACAATCTGAAACCGAACAATTGCAGAACCAGGAGAAAGTTCCCTACACTGCTCAGCCAGAGCCCCCAAGATGCACAGTTCTTTAGAGGTTGAAACCCATGAAATTAACAAAGTCCATTATTATTAACAAACCCCAACTCTCTGCCAATGTCACGAGTTTTTGAGCTAATACCCTTTATTTCTCAGGTCCCCTCAAAATCCCATTTAAAATACTATCAGACACTAATATAGGTCACCTTGTCTCTGCTGGGCTGTGACAGTTTTTTTTTTTTAAGTCCTTCCTTGATGTGATCAGCTTTAAAATTTTGAGGTATATCAGTGAGGTTTTGTAGGTATCTCATCTGTCTCGCCGGTGTCTCTCACATGTAGTTATACATATACCAGGAAGAAAACCACAGGGACAAGCCCCTCCCCCACACCTCATCCCATCCTCTGGTGGTCAGCATGATAACAATCAGACTTCCTTAGCAGCGCTGATATCAGTTCCCTGATCAGAGTCAAGGGGGCTGGGTTTCTTTGCTACGTTACTATTTTTCTCTCCTCGAAGGGTCTTTGTCGGATTGAAATCACGCGATTCATTTTACTCCAGGTGACCAGACAGGAAGAATGAACTCTACTTCCTGTAACATTCAGACATTATGATTTGGGTTATTATTTAAAGGTAATTTTCTTATCTTTCATTTATCTGTGCATTTACTTACCTCAGCATGGACTTGTGCATTTATTGATATTTGCGTATTAGTCAATTCTACATTTCATTTTGTTGTTTTAATTGTTACATGGAGAACGGTGTCAGTGACTTTCTATGTTCCTTTGAAGGCTCATAAATATTTAGGTCTTTGAAGTAAAAACAAAAAAACAAAGACACAAGACAAAACATTTCTTTCACTTCCTCACATTTAACAGAATGTGAAGAACTGCAAAGGCCTCAACTTTCCAGAATTTTCCTTTGAAGCCAACAATTCCAACACATGGGACAGAAATTGTATTTTCTTGACAAATTAATTTGTGTTGATTTTATGGCCCAATTGGAGAACTGAAAGTTGCCAGATGTTTTTTCAGAATTTAATGTTTTTTTTTTTTTTTTTATAAAAGCTGAAGAAACGATGACTTTCAATAATCAAGCACCTTTATAAAGTTAATGAAGACCGGTGAGAGGAACCAGTGAGGTACCTCTGTGTGTAATGCTTTCCGCCTGAAATCAATCTACAGATCCCACAAAATGACAGGAAAGAAGTGACTGCCAAAAGTTGTATTCTGAGCTGCACAGATATGCTCAACACACACACACACACACACACACACACACACACACACACACGTATTAAATTAACTAATTCATTCATTTAAAAATAAAAATAAACTAGTGAAATTATATATTTGCCAAGAAAGAGCAAGGAGATTAAGGAAGTAAAAAGGATGTATGTGCTTAACCTGATGGCTCTTGGGGAATTTTCTGTTCCCTCATCCACATGGCTCTGTTAAACTCATACATGTACGCTTTAAAAAAAAAAATCACTACCCAAAGATAGTCATGGATGTTTACTTCTGGCTTAAACACATAAGTTCAGATGCTACCAGCCATTTGTTATTTTGCTTTGGTTTGCTCATGTTTGCTTTTGCCAGTCTGTTCAGTAAACAGTACACTTCCTCCCTGGAGCCCGGGTTTCACTCAGCCTGTGGTGCCACCTTGCTGACTAGGATCCCTCCACCCCTTCCATTCTGGCCTGACTCCTCCTCAGAGAGCGACTGTATTTCTCTATTGACCTAGGTCATGCCAGGGAAGCACAAGAAGCAACCCACAGAGGAGGTGACTGCCTTCCTACTTTACAATGGCTTTTTTTGATTTACATTAAGTCTTACAAGTTTTGCTAATAGAGTAAATGCTTATCTCCCCCATACCCATCAAGTCTCAAATGACCAAGGTCATTTAAAAATGGAATGTCTCTTAATCGATTAGGTCTTGGGGCTCTGTGGGTTTGGTAGCTTTGTTAGAAGAAACAGAAGAGAGAGAGAGAGAGAGAAGGAATCTGTCATTTGAGGACACTGCAAAGGAGGAAGAGGATCTCACTTTTCACATCTGTGTATGCTTTGATTTTAAAATTCCCAGTCTTTACATTGAGAGAAATGAACACTGGTTGGTTAGCCAGTTAAATATAAATCTACAACATTTTCTTATCAGACTGATTAAGATGGTGTCCCTGAAGAAATCAGCAAAGTCATATGAGTAAGATTCTGTGTACCTTCCCAGATCCACACGAGCCTGGGTGTACAGTCTAGGAGCTACCAAAATACCAGTCCATCTGGAATAAAGGACACATCTACTGCAGGTTAAACAGAAATGGAGATAATAGGTAGACAGTCCAAGAAATAGTTTGTTATTTTTTTTTTTCAATCTATGGGAAGAAAAGATGAAAAGACATTAAAGGAACTGAAACCCTCATCGCTGTTACGAGTTCACGAGCAAAACTCTTACAAGTGTTTAGAAACAAATAAGCATGTTGATCTGTATACAAGTGTGTCTGAACAGGTAAGAAGTCTTTTATACACGACTCCTTTCACATCACGTGTGCAGACACCATGATGTAACCAAGTGTGATATTCAAAATATGCACCTACTGATTATGCAATCAAAAAACTTTGAACCACTACATACCATTGGTATGTCAACCAGCTGAACCCGAGCTCTAGATGTTGGCATTTGCTGCACACTTAGCTAGAGAGATGTGCAAGGCTAGGGATGCATGCCAACGCTAAGATGCCTACTTAGTATGCACAGACCTACATTTGATTCTAAGCACCACCAAAACACACCATCACCACGACAATGTCTCAAGTACATAGACTTGATATTCTACCGGAAATGGCATGTCAAAACACTCTGGTAAGTATAGTTATCTGAATGTAGGAAGTTCTGGTCTCTATGAGCTTTCTTATGCCCGTGAGCTTGCTTTTCACTTTCATCTTGGCCATAGCTAGAGTACCAAATGTCACTTCCCTCTGCCCTGTGAACTTTCTCTATCTTAAAGGTTCTACAAGGCTGATTGACAGATGAATACCTGTGCTTTTGGAGAAAAAGACTGTCAAATTCCTGAGTCGAATTATCTGGACTTATCTTTATGTCTCTTCGTAATAATCATCCCTTGCTTATCTCTGTGACCCCACATTTATTCTTGTACTAGTAGGTAAACCTTTGTAAAACATGCCTACAATGCTACAGCCGTCACCAAGCAACGGGTTTACAGTGTCCTCAGATAACACCTGAGGCATGTAGTAGAGACTTCGCTGTAACCTGCCTATCTGATGTTCTTACAGACGTATTTTAAATATTTTGGTTTTTCTTTTAGGAAAAACTCACTATGTCTGTGTATATGTCTGTGTGTGGACACATTGAGGGAGGTGCCTTCAGAGGCCAGAGGAAACTTTAGATCCTCTGGAGCCGGAGTTACAGGTTGTGAGTCTCTTCTGGGAGGAATATGCTAGAACTCAACTCCAGTCCTCTAAAAGAGCAGAATGTGCTCTTAACGGAAGAACTATCTCTCCAGCCCCATCAACATATTTTAAAACTTGTTGGATTGCTATAAAACCTTGATAAAAACCATTACCACACTGAAATATAGAATTTAGAGCAACCCTAGATGTGTTTCTGAGCTATCATCTGTAGGCATAATGTTTTTGTATATTGCATAAAGTTTACCCTTGTATTATCTAACTGCTGATTTCTCTGCCCCCTTATCTTGCTTCAATATGGATGTGGCTTAGTCAAGAATCCTCTGTCTCAAGTTTATACACACCATTCTTACCATTTACTCTCTGCCTTGTCAATAAATGATGATCACCCAAATGGCTTGGGAGGAGAAAAAATAGGATGGAATTTCTGCCATCCATGGAAAGGAAAAGGAGAGAAGGAGAGACTCAGATCTGCCATGAAGATGAAGGAACTGAGAACCAGGAGGAAGGGGTCCAGAGAGAGACCCTGGAAACACACCTGCAGCCCAAAGAGCCAGACCAATAATCAAAAGCACTTGCGATCATAGCTTTGAGGTAGCCAGAGTAGCATAGAGGATTAATAGATTAGACTGATCAGATATTGAGGTAAAGCTATAAAATAAATCTTGGTCTCTCTGTGTGGTTACTGGAGCATAGCAGAGATAAAGAAATCCAGCTGCCGAATTAATTCACTATTTACATTTATATTAAAAATAATTCTTTTTACAATGGTCACTCACATTGGCTGTAGAATGAAAGCGTCTGTTATTCCCTTTGAGATGAGAGCTGTGTTTCTGAACTGACAGCTGAAGTGTCAACTGTAAATACTTTATCCGAAGACTATCTGGTAGAGCTTCATAGGTTCTTGTATTTTTTAGTAGAAACCTGATGTTTGCTCTTTAGAGCTACCGAACCTTTTGCCCATGTTTCCATTTTAAAGGTGCTGTGCTGCTATAGATCTCAACTAGCCCAACCCCGCTACCAACACACACACACACACACACACACACACACACACACACACAACCATCACCACCACCAAAACCAAAAAAAAAAAAAAGCAGCCCTCACTTCAAAGAGACTTAGACTTTTAGCACTGTGAAGAGACACCATGACCACAGCAACTCTTAGAAAAAAGACATTTAATTAGTTTATAGTTTCTAAGGTTTAGTCCCTTATTATCATTGCAGGAAGCATGGCAGCATGCAGGCGGACATTGTGCTGGAGAAGGAGCTGAGCATTCTGCATCTGAATTGTCAGACAGAAAGTCTTAAGGTGATTGTGAGTCACTGAACCTGTGCTGAGAGCTTCTGAGACCTCAGAGTTTGCCCCCACATTGACACACTTCCTCCAACAATCCAACAAGGCCACACCTACTCCAACAAGGCTACAGATACCTCCTAATGGTATGAACTCAGCATTCAAACATATGAGTCTATGGGGCCATTCCTATTCAAACCACCACAGAGGCTATGAGTTTATTCTGAAACCAAGTATCTCCTGGAAAGGCAGAGCTAAGTGACCCCATTAGAACATTCCGGTGTAGTGTTATGAAAAAGACAGTCGTCAATCAAGACACTTTAAAAATACTTTGCTAGGAACATCAGGGTAACTGGGTGATAGCGAATCAGAGAAACCAGGCATTATCTAATGACATTCTTATCTTTAGAGTCTGGGAAATCTAGGGATCTATTTGTGCATTACAAGGGAGTTTACATAGTAGTCATAAGGATATTAGCTCATACTCAGAAGTGAGACTAAGATAATTCATGATAGCTTGTGTCTGGTCCTGTAATGTTCCAACTTACCACAACTACTGATGTTCTAGTCAGTCAGCTAGAACTTGTTTTTATGTAGATGTAGCTTTTGTTTTTGAGAACTTCAATTCACATTATAAATTGACTGCCATTGAAATGGGTGTGTATGTTTCTCTCCCCCCCCCACCCCACCCCCAAGACTTAGTAACTATGCAGCACTGGCTTCTATTGGAGAACATGTCATCAGGGACTATAATGTGACAGGTCCTTAGAATAGAAACTCCAATACAAAGCACTATGACTCACGCCTCCAGCACAAGGCAAACAAGGAGAGAGGCCAAGGAGCTTGTCCTTGGGCTGGGCAGGAGTCTGTGGCACACCCCATACTCACTTCCTCTCCTTCCTTTACCCAAGGAGGATTCTGTGTTGGCTTAACCTTCAAAGAAGAGATAGTCAAACAAGGGCTCTTATCACAAATGTGTGTCCCATTCTTGAAAAAGCAGTTGTCTCCAAAACTTAGTTCAAGTAGTTCAAATAAGGCTTTATTTGATAGTAGTTAGGGCCTGTAGGCCTTTGACACAGTTTGGAAGTGAAGGACTGTCCCAGGGCTTTCCTTGTTCCAACCATGCTCTCTGCAGAGACATTCCAGCCTGGTTTCCAGAAACTGTACTATTTTATTTAAGGCATCTCTATATTTTAAAGGGTCTCTGGTTTATTCCCACTGCCCTCTGTGACAGTTGGGTCCCACTGTCATCATTTCTTGGGAATGTGTGATTTCTGCTTGAAGTTAGTCAAAATTTAAATCATAAACCGTACCCCGAACAGTAGTTTGTGCCTTAGCAAATCTTTTTTTTTGTTGTTGTTGTTGTGCCTACACAAATTCTAAACATCAAACAGAAGGTTGTACACCGACTAAAGGAGAACGATACCTGTGTCTCTAGGAAACAGAAGCTGAAGTTTGGGACATGTTTGACACCCTGTGATGCTATCTTGGTTAGCGTTCTATTTGCTCTGAAGAGACAACACAACCAAGGAAGTGTATAAAAGAAGACACTTAATTGAAGGTTTACTTACAGTTTCAGAATCTTAGTCCACTATGATCTTGGTGCAGAGAGTGGGTTGCTGGCAGGCAGTGTGGGGGAGCTCTTCATTCTGATCCACAGGCAGCAGGCAGAGAGACACTAGGAGTAACATAGGCTTTTGAAATCTCAAAGCCCACTGACCCAGTTCCTCCAACAAGGCCACACCTCCTAATTCTACTGGGTATTTAAATATTCAAGCGTAATGGGGCCATTCTTATTCAAACTACCACAGTGGCCAATGCAGACCTCTGCTTCAGGGTCTCCTAAAAGAATGAATGGCCATTTTGTTCTAGGCAATCACCTGGGCTGCAAGTATGACTTTGCAGAGTCCTGTAACAGAATGTGTCAGACACAGTGACCCTCTACCACCTACATCTCTGAACAAACTCCTGGTCAGAGACAACAAAGAGAGCTCTGTCCGAGTTAGTGCCCTGTGGGCTAGCAGTTCAGAGTTGGCAAAAATAGTGACTAAGAACAGCATTTAATCAGCGGTGTCCTGTTGCTAGGAACTTGCCTGGCAGTGGATCAGGCTATGGAGAATACAACCAGAATTCTGCAAGAAAGACAAACGGCTTTCGTATTCATACAAGTAAATTTCTCCAACATAATATTGTGAAACTAGGTCCATAGAAAAAGAGAACTACTTCCAAGTTAGATTCACTCCAGGGCAGCAAGATTGACAATTACTAAAAATCAACAATATAATTGTGCAAAGATACTAAAGAAAATATTTGACCATATCAAAATTGTGAGGCAAGTATTTGTTTAAAGGATTGTTTATCTTAGGCCTGCAGGATCCCGCCCTCCCTGTCTGTCTCTGTTCCCTGGGAACGCTAAAGATTCTCACAGAACCTAGCCTTCCTCCCTCACAATATCCAGTTGTGTCAGCCACCAATAACTGGAGGCACTCTCTATCTGGGAACCTTCTGGAAGGTTCTGATACTAAGGTCTAGTTCCCTAATTGGTTCTTGATTTGTCAGTAAAGATGGCCAGGAGCCAATTGCTGGGCAGAAGGTACAGGAGGGACTTCCAAGTCCCAAGAGGAAAAGGAGATGCAGGGAAGGAGAGAAGGGGCTTTTCTGCCATGCTTTGTAGGAAGGAGGATGCTGCAATCTTGTAAGGTCTCAGGGAGAGGTAGGGCCTGCAGCCTCTGCTACTGGCAGTTGGCCAAAGATGTTTGGCAAGGGCTAATTGGAACAAGCCACTAAGTTTGGGGTGGGAGGAGAGATGGAGATAATAAATTGGTAAGGGCATGCATTTCCAAGCAGGAGATATTTGTGCCCAGCATTTGTGCCTAGTGGGCAAGGTGAAAAGTAACAGCTGTCTGAGTGTCTTTAGTCCTTAGATTCAAGGGTGTCAGGTGGGAGCTTGTGGCAAGACATGCCACCCATCCCTCCTCCCCCAGAAGTGGAGACCGGTAGAGAAAGAAGCTGGTTGGGGCTGGCAGCAGCCAGAGCTAAACTGGGTGGAACAAAGGCAGTAAGAGCTTTTTAAAAATATACACAACAGATGCAACAGATGTTGGCTGCTAAGTTTTTGATAAAAAGGCTACAACTTGTATAACTACATAGATTGGGTACAGAGTAAGGAATTACAGGGGAGGGAGGGAAGTAGCTCCTTAGGAAGTCGAAATAGAAAAGATAGTTATGGATTGACACAGGTGTGGGGCCTATCACAAGATAATTAAACTGAGAGGAAGGTACATACCTATGTACTGGCACATACACAAACACACTGTTAACATAATAAAGTTAAAGCCAATTATTTTTTAAAAAAAAATGATTTCACCATTATCTGTGAAGTTTTAGAGTAATGAGAATTCTTTGCAGTGAAATAAGAAACGAAAACTGTGCAAAGACAAAAAAGAGTAAATTCTGTTTCTATACTTAGAGATTACATGACCACATGCATGGAATGTTCACATTAATATACAGACAAACGGTAGAATTAAAAAGTGGGTTCGCCTGTATTGCTGTGTACCTACATGACACAAAAGATTAAATTTCTATACAATAGCAGTAAGTTATAAAGTATTTTTTAAAAAAATTTACAATAGCATTACTAAGCATTAAATACTTATGTATCAAATAACAACAACAACATAAACCCTAATCATAGGCAGCTACTAACATGGACTGTGGCAAACTGAAGAAGACATAGAGAAAATGGAGACATGTACGTACTATGTTCATTGATGAAAGTGCTGATTCATGACACAGAAGGTGTACTACCAAGTTACCAGTTACCCAAAACACAACACCTTCACAATTCTCCATCTTCACATTTAACATAACATTTTCAAGTACAAGATGTTGAGTTATTTATAAAATTCATAAAGAAATGTGACCGTCTCAACATAGTCAAGACTAACCTGAATAAAAGTGAACCAAGTTGGAAGACATCACAGCTGCTGAAACATCATGAAAAGCTGTAGTAATTATCTTTTTATGTGGCTCAAAAAGATGGACAGTAGTATACACTGTACATGTGGCTCAAAGCAGGCCCGGCCATTTACTTCACAAGGCAGAGGAGGGTCCATGGCAACTAGAAATGGTGTGTTCAACACCAGCACCAGTACCAGTGATTGGGGAGTACAAACTCGAACCTAGTCCTCCCAGCGTGTAGGTAAAGTGATTCCAGGCAGACCTCAGACCTAAATGTAAAAGGCATCTAAATGTAAAAAGCTGCTGAGAGTTATCCCAGGAGAGCTTCATCATTTTGCTTTAGGAAACTTTTAAAGCAAGATACCAAAATCACACACTACTGTGGGTAAAATGAATGAATTCTGTCCATTAAATTACACGGGAAAGACATTAGGGTAGAGTTGCCCAGTGGTACAGTGTGCCGTGAAATCCTGCAGAGGAAAGAGGACAAATTCGTTCTTCTGCATATGAGAGCATGGATGAATCTCACACATGTGTTCAAGAAGAGAAGCCACACTGACGTGTACACAGAACCCACTTTAGTTATGTGAAGTTCATAGACTAGAAAAACAAACTTGTGGAATCGTAAGTTAACATATGGCTATTTTGGGGTACCTAATACCTGGAATCAGGCATAAAGCTGTCTTCATGACAAAGTCTGTTTCCCGATGCGGATGCCATTGGCCTCGTGAAAACACTTCCCAGAGTACTTAGGGGTTTTGCAAATCCTGTCTATTTGTTACATTTCAATTAAAATGTTTAGTAAGAATAACGAACCCTGATCCTATTTCCTCCGTCACTTGCCTCTCCGTTTTCCTGTGCCAGCGAGAAGTACAAACTCCTGAAAAGAGTTTGAACCAGCTCCTTCTTTCTTCTCACATAAACCAGTTTCAATCAGGCTTTTGCTGGGACATCCATCATCCCAGTGAGTTGTTGCTGTCCTGGACCCCAGTGATGAAGCTCTGTTGAGCCCACTTGACTTCTCTCAGTGGCTGCAGCCCAGCCCTCACTCTCTCACCCATTCTGTGAATGTACAGGTTTTCTCTGAGCTCCGAGACAACACACTTTCCCATGGTTTTGTTTGCTGGCAATTTCTGACTTTCTGTATGATTCCTCAACAAGCCCCCAGTAATTGATTTTTGGAAAGTCCTCTCCACTCTTGGTCCTCTTTGCTCAGATAGTTAAACTCACTTCCTTGATAAAATGTAATGTACATTTTGGTAACTCTGAAATATATACTCCCTACTTGACTCCTTTTATTTGAGCACACACGCATTTCCAGTCCCCTGTTCGGTATCATTATTTTGATGTCTAACAGAAATCGCTTTATTACATATTACAAACTTAATTCATAATCTTTACATAAACCGGCCTCTCTGGATATCTTCACTAATCAGTAGATATAACTTCATGATTCCCTTTGTTTGGACTCCAAATATTAATGATATTACATTTGAATTATTTCTATTAAGTATCCCATATACTTCCTTTAAAAAAAAAATTAGCCAGGCATAGTGGTACATGCCCTTAATTCCAGCACTGAGATGGAGTGGGGAGGTAGAGATAGAAGTAGATAGATCTCTGAGTTAGAGGAGGCTAGAAGAAGCCACTGAAAGTGGTGGGATTGATCTAATGCTGCTTGTATTATAATGTTAATTTTGGTCCCTGTACTGTCTGGTTTTGTGTGTCAATTTTACACAAGGTGGAGTTATCACGGAGAAAGGAGCTTCAGTTGAGGAAACATTTCCATGAAATCCAGCTGTAAGGCATTTTCTCAATTAGTGATCAAGGAGGGAAGGCCCATTGTGGGTAGTGCCATCCCTGGGCTGGTAGTCCTGGGTTCTATAAGAAAGTAAACTGAGCAAGCCAGGGTGGAAGCAAGCCAGTCAGTAACATCCCTCCATGGCCTCTGTATCAGCTCCTGCTTCCTGACCTGTCTGAGTTCCAGTCCTGACTTTCTTTGGTAATGAACAGCAGTGTGGAAGTTTTTCCCAACTTGCTTCTTGGTCATGATGTATGTGCAGGAATAGAAACCCCTAAGACAGTCCCCAAAACTTTCTACAGGAGTATCTGCACATTAGACACAGAGGGACCCCGCCCCCAGTTGGTTCTGGTTAGTAAATAAAGATGCTAGCAGCCAATGGCTGGGCAGGGCAGACAGAGGTGGAACTTTTAGGATTACTGGGCTGGGGACAGAGAGGAAGGAGGAGAGGAGATCTGCCACACCTGGAGAAGGAAAGGAGAGGCATCATGCCTGAGAAGAGTGGAGGACAGGGAGGCATGGCCGGCATGTGGAGGAGCCAGTTGAATGCAGCCCAGCTGGGCATCCCTCTAGGTCGAGGGCAGCCAAGGTAGAATATGGAATTTAGTAACAAGTAGGGATGATCAGTGGGAAGTGAATTAACCACGTGGAGGTTAGGAAGGGGCTCGGTTATTGTGCTGTTTAAGGCATATCAAAATATAAAGGCTGTGTATGTCTTTCATTTAGAAACATATATATTATTAATGTTGATATATATTATATATAATATTGCTACAACTGTATCTCCTGGCAATGCAATTACAGAAGGTTATAAGGCATATTGATGTTGGGAATAGAACCAGGGTCTTCTGCAAGAGCAGCAAGTGCTTTTGCCTGCTTAGCCCGCCCTCCAGCCCCCAAGTTATTAACTTATGTACCTTCTATGAGAAAATACTTTAGATTGTTCCATAAGAACACCCCCCGCCCCCCGCAGCCCTCTAGTACAACCCTGGGATAAGTCTTCATTATTTATTGCTCCAATTTCAAGAAAATGCCCTCCTAAACCAGTGCTCCTAGCACTGTTCTTGCTTTTTGTCTTTGCGTTCACTGATGTTTTCTAAGCCATGATATGACATATGGCATATACCCAATAATTAATGAATTTATAAGACTAAAATAACAGAAACATTGAATTATATAGAGGGAAGTTGAATAGTTTTTTTTTTAAAAAAGTATGTCTAAACTGTCACATAAATACCCAATTGGAGAGTGATAGCTTTTAGGAGTTGAATATGAGTCTAGAATTCAAAATTATTTATTTATGAATTATTAGGTATGTGGAATATGAAAGATGTGAAATAAACTAGGGCTTGAATATAGGCAGAAGATATTGAAGAGTAAATGGCAAAGGGATTAAAAAAAGGATAGCCTCAAACTCAGCTTTAGAAGCTTTAAAATTCATTTTTCTTTTTCAATTTTATAATACCATGAATACACAAAGATTCGATCAGAAGCTCAATAAGCCAATCAATTAGTGCGAATTGTAGGTTCCTATTTAAGGCTCGTGTTTGAGAGTTCTTTTTGATGAGGCTCTCTGAAATAAGTCATTAAAACTACAAAAAGGCAACTATATGAGCCAGCTCAAACAGGTGAATCGGTTTGTAATTGGGAAAGAAATCGAGCTTGATGCTGTTCTGGAGAGCGGGTGATGCTTGAAAGTCACACTTCTCTTTACTGGCAAATTACTGGTCCCTTTGTGAGCAGATGACATGGTATCAAGCTGTCACAGAAGCCGAGTGTAGCATTTCATCTGGCTCTGGTAACAGACATAGACAGGAGGGGTCCAGTGTCCACCGCTGACCCTGAAATGCTCCCTCCGCACCCTCCTTCCTCTTCTGAGCATCTCTGACTCTCTCTGGCTTTAGACTCACTCCTCCATATCCTGCCTTCTGCTCTACAGCTGTAAAGACACAAGATAAGAGGCAGGTTTACTTAAAAATCAAGTGACCGTTAAATTACTACAAGGTAAAACATCTTGAAAGCTTAAATAAAATACAGTTTTGTCAGAGGGGAGTTAAACGGTTGTGTGTTGTAGGTGAAGGAAGATATGCAACTAGTTTCTGAAGTGACGTCCTTCTCCAGGATGAATCTGGTCCTTTGTAGGGGCATTGTTTATTTTCTAGGGGATATTAAGATGATTAAGATGTGTTGTTTAGCAGAAAATTGGAGAGCAAAAAGGAAATGCCTGTTTTTCTTTACTGACTTTGGTCCTAGAGTGCAAGCTGTCATGAGATCCACTTGTCCCTGGGTCTCTGCACACATGGTCTGTGCCTTGCTCACGGCTCTTTGTCTGGAGAGAGTTATCTTCATTTGCTGCATGGAGATCAAGCCTTCTGTGCTTTACAAGGCTGGCATATTGCTCACTCTTAACTTTTAGCACCTGGACAAGTATAACTCCTATTTTTCCCAGCCAGAGGAAGATGCCTAGACTAACTTCCAACTTTCTTCTTTGGATTTTCACAGTAAATTTTTTGTCAAACTGAACAAGACCCTATATTTTCAATGTTTTGTTATTGTTGTTTGTTTGGTTGGTTTTGCAGAGTAGAATTTACTATGTCAAATGCTAAAAGCATTGTCTTTCCTTAGCCCTGAAGATTGACTCTAATTCCTGCAGGCTGACAGTGCGGAAGGTACACTGGGTACACTGGTGATGGATTCCCCACCAAGAGCTGGGAACGAGGTATTTTTGCAGATTATAGAAACATTGTTAGCTTTAAGGACATTGTTTATCCTTATGTGTGATAACATAAACATGTTTTGAAAAATTGAAGCAAGAATGTATTTGCTTAACATCTGACATTTAAACGTAATGGATTATAATACAGTAAAATTTCAATTACCTTGAGAGTTGGACACAGATAACATTTACCAAGAACTGGGAATTAAAAGTAAGTCAAACTTGGCACCAAGGTGGTTCAAGGCTTTAGTCCCAAGACTCAAGAGCCAGAAGCAGGAAGTTCTCTGAGTTCTTGGCCAGCCTGGTCTACTAAGAGAGTTCTAGGGCAGCCAGGGCTACACAGAGAAATCCTGTTTCCAAAAAAAAAAAAAAAAAAAAAAAAAAAAAAAAAAAAAAAAAAAAAAAACTGAAAAAGAAAAAAGTAGGTTAAATATCTGAGTGGAATTAATGATGAGCAGGGGCTTCAACTATTTAAATATTGATTTTCACTGCAAAGAAATACTGTTGCTTGCCTTACAAAATTAATTAAGCTCTGTGTTAATTAATCACTATGCCTCTATAATGAGAGGCTGCCAATCACCTTGTCAGATTGTTTACACCTAAAATCTTAGCCTAAAATTTGTCTGGGTTAATGATGTAAGTTAAATTTAACCCATGTCTCAGGACCTCACCCCCAATCAAAGCAGTGCTCCTGGCTTTAGAATCCCACACAGGCCTCTGAGCTTCTCCATTGAAGTAAGCAAGACCCAGATTGCCCAGCTATTCTGTGCCTATGCCTATCTGAAAGGATAAAAATGGAGATAATTTAAGAAGATCTGCCTGTTTTTTTTTTTTTTCTTACCTTGCAGAGCAATATATTTGGTAAAGAATGTTTTTATTGCCAAATATAAGATAACTGAATAGCTGGATACTTTTAGAGCTAAAAGATTTTAAAATGGAGATAAACGTGCAGACACATGATAAAACGCTTGTGTGTTTCAAAAGACCTGGGCAGAGTGAAGGTTTAAGGAATTGTCACAGTTTGGCAAGTTCTTTGCATTGGATGGTCAGAGGGTCTCTGAGTAGTTTGTGGTTTGGAGCAGGGAGGTTTCCTTCTAATGTTTTCCTATGGAGTAATGACTAGGAAGATGAGAGTGGTACCAAGGGTTGAGGAAAAAGGAATTCACACAATGCAGCCCAAGCCTGTGTCCAAGGGGAAGTAGGAAATGTCTACTGACCAGGCTGTTGTCAGGACCAAGCAGTGGGTCCCACCATCTTTTCCAATAAGGTCATTAATACCAATTGGCTACCAATGGCTGTTGGGTACATAGAATGTACTTCATCCCAATTGAAACCTATAATTTCAAAGCACAAAAGAATATAAGGTATCTCAGTTATATTTTATTTAGTAATGCAAGTACAGGTAAAACTGATGTCTGAGATCTATTGGCAACTTAAAATCATAAAAGTTATTTCACAATTTTCTCGAATTGTTTCAGTGGAACTTCTAATATTTTGAAAAGTGCACTTGCAGCTCACATTTCATCTCTGAAATAGCTGTGCTTCAGAGCCAGCATCTCACACAAGATAAACAAACATCAGAGCATCCCCAGTGAGACCTCAAACAGAGGCCCTGTGGGCACCTGAAGCCAGCCATGTACAAAAAGAAGCTTACTTTCTTACCGATCCTGACATGACCCTCATATCCACAGCAAAGCCCTTCATGTTCAGTATTGCCGATGAAGACAGTCATAAAAAAAAAAAAAAAAAAGACAGTCAAAATGTGAAAAAAAAATTGAAAGCAGCTTAAACAGACATGCCCCCTCCAGGGGCAAGGTGACCAAAAGAAAAATAAAAAGGCATGCCCCAGACAAGTCCAAACTAGCCCAAGTGAGTAATAGGCCATCCAGTGTTTACTTCTCTCTCCCTCCCTTTCTGGGAGGTCCCGGATAACTAGGCATCCTGCCAGCTCACATGTAGCCGCTTTTGCAAGTTGCTGATATTTGAAATAACCAATCGTGTGTAACTGCACCAAACTTTCCCGCCTTTCCCTACCCCTACCCATAAATAGCCCAAGCCTCTGGGGTTGGGGGTCGAAATCCCTTGTCTCCGGCATGGGACGGGTTTCCGACCCAAGGGCCCTTGCTATTAAACTACCTTATACAATTGCATCAAGGAGGTCTCTCTCGTGTGTCCTTGGGTGAGGTGAGCGCTGTCCGGATTTGAGGGAGGGTCTCCTGGGGGGTCTTTCAATAATAATAATTTAGAAGTTATTGCCTAACCACTTAACCTGCGGTGGGGGGAAAAAGTCTAAGAACAGAGCAGTTGTTCTCAGATGCAGTTTCCTGATCAACAGAGGCAAGTGGAAAACTTGTCAGACTGCAAATGTGTGTGCCCGGCTCTAGATCCCCTTGTCAGAATCTCTAAAGGTCAGTGACTCGGCAGCTGTATAGGTAAATCTCTCCAACTGATTCTGATGTATGTGTCAAATAAGGGGACCCAGCTCTCCTCAAGGCTCTTGGGGGTGTTAGCCACTATCAAAACCTGTTAATATCACCAATAGTATTAATTACGCTGTGTAAGTTTACATCATAAGCATGCCTGCTCTTCCCTTCCCTATAAAGACGCAAAAATGTTGCAGTGGGGCTATTTGACTCCCCGGTTATCATCTATTGGGCTCGGCCTTCCTGACCTAACTGCTTTGTGCAAGGGGCCCATCAGTCCAAACGCCCTTATTCTAGCATCAAACCACTTTAAGAGAATAATATGAACGCTGGACCATTTGCCTCATCTCCTGAAGGTGCAGCCTCAGCCAGGGACGTGTGGAATAGTCGATATCAGATTTTTTTTTCTATTGCAATCTGGAAAGAACTCAGGTGAACCCAGCCATCATTCTTTCCCAGGCCAGAGAAGTACTTCCTCTGGTGATCTAACAGAGGAATTGTTAGAACCAGCTCTGAGGCAAGGCTGGCTGTCATTAGACCAAAGAAATAGTTGTGATTGGTCCAAATGCCCTCGATGCCTCCCGTTGACTCATTTATTGGTGCCGCTCACATCACATGAGGAGTTGGCTGCGGGATACTCACCCACGCTGCTTCCTCTGGCTTTGAAGCAACAGTCCCCAAAAGACTTCTGTTTGGTGGTCTTTTCTTGCTTTCAGTAGTGCAGGATTAGCTGGTCACACAGGGTAAGGGGCAGCAGAGACAGAAAGAATGGTGGCAGCCGAGGAGCAGGAAGGCAGTGGCAGAACAGCCCCGGCATGGGCAGCACATACCAAGGGGTCTTAGCAAAGGCAAATGTCCCAAGCGGCTCCAACAGAGGAGGCTAGGTTACAGGAGTCTAGCAGCAAGCTGTCTGACAGCAGAACAATTCATCAGTGGCTAAGATGGGAAGAAGAACGTCAGAAACGATGGGCAGATGGGGAATTGAGGGCCATGACTAAAGAGTTATGGGAGGTAGGAAAGAGCCAGGAAAGGGCAAGTGGTCCTTAGAAGACTTCCAGAGAACTCTCAATACTTATAGGTCTAGGCGTCCTGATACCCAATTCTTGCATCAGGACCGCTATGCCAGCTGCTATATTTTGCTACTACCAAATATTAGGGTAAGCACTTGGCTTCAGAGCAGCATCTGAAACATCTGCTTCCTGATTGGGAAGCTGTGATTTCTATCTAGCTGGAGCGAAGGAGCCTTTCCCTAGATGATTGGAAGCAACTACACTCTTTTGAGAATTATCAGATGAAATCTTAGTAAAATTGTAGCTCAGTTGGCTTGACTGGCTTACATGATGCCTCTGTCTTGAACCACATCTCTATGTAGGCATGTGAGTACATGCCTATAATCCTAGCACTCAGAAGTTCAGCAAAAGGACCAGGAATTCAAGCTCATCCTTGGCTACATTGTAAGTTTGAGGTTATCCTAGGATACATGTCACCCTTTCTCAAAGTAAATCAACAACAACAAAAGCTGCCACCTCCATCAAGAGGTGGAATCTTGGATGGTCATCTACAGTTGAAACTCATATCAACAGTAAGCTTCATTAAAAGGTGGCATTTGAGGTCACCTTTTAAAATATATTACATTTACAAATCTAACAAGAGTATATTGTAGTCAAGACAGAACTTGGTACCTAGAATTTTAAGTGTTAGCACAACAGTAAATTAAAAGGTATCATCTACTTTGACATCAGAGGGCAGAGTCTGGGAAAGCAGGAAATAAAGGGCAGCAAAGATACTGCTAAGAGAAGCTGAAATGTAACCATCCAGATCTATCCCCTGTGGACCTAAGACAAAAGGCCAAGACACTGCAAAATGTCTTTTGAGAGTTAGAAAAAAAAGTACATAATAAATTTACTTCTCTGGCTAAAGAAATGAGAATAGCATCTGTTTCAGTTATCCAGTGAAGTGTAACAACTACCCCAATCACTCTGTAGCTTAAGATGAAAATATAAACTGTTGTGACTTAATTCAAGGGATTTTCCGTTCACTTCTGAGGCTTTAGAGAGTCTGCTGATACCCGAGAAGCTCATCCTTTGTAAGAAGATGATGTGATTTTGCTGCTTTATGACAGCCATGTTCCAAAAGCATGAGACCCAATGCCCAAACATATTTTTTATTTGTTCACGTTGTTCTGTTGTGTTATTGATTTTATTTGTCCAAACAATACATATTTATTATATACAACATAGTTTGCACTATATTCACAACCCTTGCTGTTGAGAAATTTTAATTCATCAACATGCTTGCTTAGGCAAGGGATCAAATCTAAACATATAGTCTGGCTGGAATACAGACACTCCTTAGTACACACCTTTAATCCCTGACAATAGTGGTAAAGTTAGTTTGTAGAAAGAAGCAGCCATCTTTGAAAGTGTCACCTAATTGAGGGGCAGACAAAGTGATGAATCAGAGAAAGATTTAACAGAATGAGTCAGAGATAGAATAGTTGTAACTCTCAAAAGAACAGGAGACGACTTAATTGGAGTAGCGTAAACAACAGAGAGAGATGAGGGGAGAGAGAGAGAGACAGAGAGAGAGAAAGACTATCAGTTTTACTAGGACACTTTTACAGAGACGGGTTGCAGATAGGAGTCCGAAGGAGCCAGATAATGAGAAGGAGCCAGAAGATTAGAACAAACTGCCAGAATTAATTAGAGGCCAGGCAGAGCAAGTCAGTGAGAAGATGAGCAAAGCCAGTTTGAGTCAGTCAGCTTACAGAGGAGTTTAAGCCAGAACTGCTATGTTGAGCCAGCTAGCCAGAGTTCAGAAAAACAATAGAAAATGTGAGCTTATTCATCAATAAGCCTCTGGTATGACAATTACTTCAGGTGAATAAAAGTTATGTGCACACCTTATGGAGTGGTTACATGGAACAAATTACATTTGTGTTATGATGCTTTACTAACCTTTGTGATAAAGACACTTAAAATCTACTAGCAGTTCCCAAGAATACAATGCTTCTTTTGAATATATTCTTTCTTTTTTATACATTTATTTTATTTTATCTTGTGTGTGCATGTGTGTGCGTGTGTGTGTGTGTGTGTGTGTGTGTGTGTGTGTGTGTGTGGTAATATACACGTGAGTGCAAGTACCTGCAGATTTTAGAAGGTGACAGCCTACCCCCTGTAACTAGAGTTACAGGCAGTGGTGGGTCACCCTACATGGGTGCTGGGAACCAAACCTGGTTCCTCTGCATCAGTAATATGCTCTCTTAATCACTGAAGTATATCTTTAGGCTCTGAATGCATTATATCTAACTGTAATCTTTCCCAAGCTTCTACTTCCCTCATATCCAATATCTTGTAAGACAAAGCAAATTAATAGCCAATCCCAGAGTGAGGGACAAAGGGTATTCTCTACAGCCATGGACATTTTTAGCCCTTACTATGGTCAGCCACAGATGGATGATATCAGGTAATTTATTAAATGAAGACCAGGATGTTGTCGGAAAACAGTCAGATATAAAGTTTAAATATATTATCACAGGACTTAGAAGGTTTTAAACATTATATTGAGGAATATACACTTAACTATTACAATTACAGAGAGTTATTCATGAATGCATTAAAAACTGATACACTCAGAGCAGGGTGATTCTGCAAAATGAAGAATCATTTTGTGCTCATGGAGAGCAGGCAATAAAAAGTGTCCCTTGAGCAGAATTAATTGAATTAATTTGTTCAAATGAGTTCTCAGAATTGCTGTACACCTTGGTCTCTGGAAGATAGAAAAGAAGGTTCCACAGCATTAGGGCTCAATGAGCAGGAGTTACTGGGAGTCTTTCCAAGACACCGACTTAGGAAGTGTCAACTCTACCCACCCATCTTCACCTTCTCCATCTGTAACAGCTGCTTTTCTTCTCACGGGGACAGAGTCCTAGACAGAGACTACTTAAAGGAGGAAAAATTTATTTTGTCTCCTGGTGTGAGAGAATTCAGCCCATTGTGTGGAGAAACCATGGCCAGTTCATGGCAGGTGAGGGTCCCTGGGATTCTTCAAATATTGGTGGGTCATAAACAAGACTGCTCATCCAGAAGTGGGACTAAACGTCATCCCTCAGATTAAGTCTCCCAGCAACCATGTCCCCAAGTTAGGTCCTTCCTCCTAAAGTGCCACAGCCTCCTAAAACAGGATCATCAGCTGGATACCTGTCCCGCACAGGAGCCTGTAGAAGGCACATCATGTTCAAGTCATAACACCACCTAAAGTTCAAACTCTTAGACAGCATTGTATCAGTCTCGACATATCAACTGTTAATCATTTGGCCAGTGTTGGGGAGGGCATCCTGATCAACAGTTCCACAAAGAACGCACTTAGTGTGGACATTTAATTTACCAAGGACTCTCCAAAGATAGACATAAGAGTAAGGAAGATGAATACAGGTATCAGGAGTCATCTAGAAAAGACTAACTTATGCAAATGAGTTTTCTAGAAATAACCCAGCATTTTGTATGGCCTGGGATGGGTGAGCTCTGAGATGCAAGGTCACCAGAGACTTCATCTCAGAGTTATGCTGCTGATATACCTTTCCTGTCACTATTACATAACCTAATGGTTCCTGGGCATTGGTCTACCCTACTGGGAAGATTTTTTGCAGAGTTATATGAAGCTGTACTCTCATGCAGTAATGTTGTATACGTGAATTGATGACTTCAGAATTTCTGATAGTGATTTTATAGAACTCTTAAATTGATACAAGTAATCTCAAGCCCTCTATAGAGTAAAGCTGCAAATAGAGCTCTGTAAACCTTGACAAGTCACAGGCTAATTACACTAGGATAAGAAAGCAGGCTTGAAACAATTTTGTGATCAAGAAGTATTTATTCTAGGTCACTCCAAGGATGTAAGCCACAGGTGCGTGCTATGATAAAGCAAGGGCATGTGAAACTGTTGCTTTGAACTTATAATGAGCTTATAGAATAGAAACTCTGCTTTGAGCTTACTATCAACATCCTTCTGTAACTCCCCTCTTGTGTAGCATTTCATCTATGAGGTAATTTTATAAAGAATTTTTGTCTAAGAAAATATAAAGAGGACTGACAGAAGAAATAAAGGGTGGCATTTGGGGCTCAGCCCCATCCACCAATTGTATATATGAATATGTCTGTTTGTATGTATTGCATACACATGTGTGTAGACATATGTGTATGCACCTAAGTATGCATGAACATTTGTGGAATTGTTGAAACAGGTGGTTGCCAGCACACTCCAGCAGTAACCAACAGCTCTGTAATTGGACTTAAGACACACTCAACAACAGGCAAATCATGCCTGGTACTGGGAGTCTGGCTAACTACTCAGTGCTACTGATGTCACGAATAGTGGAGAAGAGCCTACAACCATTACTTTACCAAACCAGCATAATCCCTAACAACAATCTAAACATTTGTGTGCATGCCAATAGATGATTGTAGCCTTTACTCATCATGAAGAAATTTTCTCTTTACAATAGACTGAGGCAACTACAGAAAACCATCACCAATTAAAATGTGCAGTCCTGAAAGATACATCTACAAGACACCCCTGTACCCAAGGCTCGGAGAACATTGTGCAAGAGGGAGCAGATGAACCTAAGAGCCAGAAAATCAGAGAGGTTATGGTGGGATCACAGTGTGTGTCTCACAGTGATGTTAGAAGGTACGACTGTAAAGTCTCACCAACATAACTACCTAAATATGAGCTGAACAAGGATGACATTAATATACATCCCAAATGTACGGGAAAAGCCACAAAACCTCAACCACACACAAATACGTAACTACTGGCAACTGAGGAATACCAAAAGCTGGAGAAATCGTCTTTCCCAGGGAAGAATACATCAATATGCTTTCTGATGTCAAATGGTCAGTCCTGAAAACATTAATACACCAGAAATGACATTATACACCTGAGCAGGCGATATTTACGACTATATATGTGAATACACATATGCATCTATAACATTTAATGAAGAAATATGAGGCCATGAATTTGAAAGAGAGCAAGGAGGCATTGGGTGAGGTTTTGGAAGGTGGAAAAGAAATAGTGAAATGTTGTAATTATATTATAATCTAAACAATGAAATATACTTTAAAAATCTAGCCATTAAAAAATCAGAAGACATTAGCTATCTTTTGACCTCCGTCTTGGGTCAAATTACACATGCACAGCTGAGAGAAGCCAGCCTTGACACTCTTCCTGCTGTCCAGAGTCACCATGTTACTAAGACCACATTCAATACTTCATCCCATCATCCGCCATCCAAGCTCCTTCCCCGGCTGTGCGGCTCCTCAATCACACTGTCTAACCCCACATGGGTATATTCTCAGTTCCCTCAACAGAACAGGTCATTGATTGAATGATGTAGTTGCCGTGATCCATCCAATGGTCCTCTGGGACCCTTTCATGCATCCCTGTTCTCAGTCTTCTTTCTCCTGCTATTCCTCTAGCTTAAGCCCAACCCATCCAAAATGCACATACCTATCAAGCATGACCCGAACAACCTAAACAGAACACTAAGAAAGACAGCAGGCACAGGCCACCCAGGAAGCTTGTCTGAGCCTAGACCTAACAGGAAACCTAGATAAGGTTTGAACAACAGGGAAGGGC